>WHYT01016790.1:264793-321524 GCA_009806455.1 Tetrax tetrax
CCCCCCCTCCTTTTTTTTTTTTTCCTTTGCATGTGATAAATCAAGTTACTTTTTCACTCTGGACTCCATTATGGGATCCCACTGGCTATACAAACCACACGGAGTTAAGCAAACAAAGGAATTTTTTCATTTTCTCTTTCATTCAATAAAGTTCCATTTTCTGTCACCCTGCAACCTTTTGACCCACGTCCTAATGGCACTGGTCACTCAAGGGCAAAAGTTCAGCTGTAGGTTAAGTCTGTATGTGTTTGCGCCGGGCAGGGAGACGGTCGGTTCTTGCTTCCTGTCGTCTCCCCCTGAGTCCTGCCATGGTTCTCCAAACCACCGCCTTCACCCCTGCTGTGAGCTCCCTCCGACACCAGCCCTCCCTCTGTGAAAGAGGTAAGAAGGGCTTGGAGGAAGCTTTTCCTCAGCCTTTTGTTTTTCTTGCAGCTGTCAACAAAAAAAAACAAAACAGTCTTATTTTCTTGCTCTGGGGGTAGAAAAAAACAAGAGAGAAATATGTAGCCAGAATACTTTAAACTGGCAGTCCACGCTGATTTCTTAGTTCCAGTCTTTGTGGTCACTGTTACATTTTCCTTCACTCAGCATCTACAAGTTGCTTGTGTTTCTGAGAGACACTACGAACCCCTTCCTTGCTCTGGGGAGTGTTTGCACAAATCGTCTTGGAATAGTAGTGTGAGTGGTGAACTCCCTGTTTAGACAGTTTTCAGAGCAATTTCTCAAGGTGCTCTGAATGCAAATGAGGCCTTAGGTGCATCCAGCTCTCCCAGCACCCTCCAGCAGACTTTTCTGGGTGACCTGGGAATGACTCACTGATACATTTCTGCAGGTCACTAGCAGCGTGCACATCCCCAGAGACCCATACTGCTGGAAACGGTATACTCCCTCCAAAACAGTGGCTCTGGTGTGACATGCTGCCTTGTCTTTCATAAGAATATGGCACTGCCGAGTCCAATAGTTCCTCCCAGCCTCCTCTTGGCTGCTAAACCCCTAGATCTTCAGGTAGTCCATCCTTCATCACTGAAAAGCAGGCCACCAGTTGTCCAGCGAAGTCATACATCCCCAATATATCTGCTTGAATAGGTGAATTGCCTAAGAGGTGCAGTGCCGGAGTAGCTCATACGCTGTCAAAGGAATTTCCTCCCTCCCTGACCAAGGGAACTGGTGAACTGGGTGTTGCTGAGGCCATTTCTGGCTCTATTTTGCTCTATTTTAAAGAGGTTTTATAAAGATCTATACATAAATTGTTACAATACACTGAAAAGTTCAGGCAGTTGTCTGGGTATAAAATTAATTGGAACAAGCTTGAGCTGTTAGGATTAACTGAACAAACATACCAAGCATTACTTAGTCAGTGGGATTTTCAGTGGTCCCCAACAGCATTAAAACATCCAGGTACTCTAATCCCCAGGGATTTAAAACAAACAGTTAAAATCAACTTAGATCTGATTATCACACAAATCATTAATGACCTGGCAAATGGAGATCTGGCTTGGCTGCCGGGGGAAATTGGCATAATGAAAAATAATGTACTAATTAGATTTGCATGCAAACACAGAAGCCTTTTTTCCCAAAGTCCACCGTACTATTTAGAGACCGCCACTGAGCCCAAGGCCACCTGGCCTTGGGAACCCAGGGCCAGTGACATCTCCAGCAGGTTAACCGTGCCTACACCATACAGTGGTCAACAGCACTGTCGGTCCAGAGTCTTCTTCAGTATCATGAGTGCCTGAGATGTCCTTATTACTCATTTCATGTTCTGTTCCAGTTAAAAGTGTCTGAAATGGGGACTGTGTCACAGCTGCCAGGGAGGACTGAGGTTATTTATTGCCTTCCTTAGCGGGTACCGTGAAGGCCTGCATGGGTATTTGAGGGTTGGGATGCTTTCAGGGGATTGTTTAGGATAGCTTGAGGTCAGAATGGTACAGTTATGTCCTCTGAAATGAACCCTCCTTAGCCACTCCCGAGCTTTGTCAGTAACGGCACTAACTGGGGCAGTCCAAACTGGAGTCAGGGAATGAAATGGTAGTGAAGCAATACGGAAAATCAAGGATCCAGTGCTTGAGGCCTCTCTTTTTCTTATCAGGGTTGTCTTAAAGTCAGAGAATGCCTCAGAAATAAGGGAGGACATGCAGTTGCCCCAACATTGAAAAGGTGCTGTTTCAGCTTCTGCAGTATGCCTGTTAAGGTTCAGGTGACTACAAAAGTCAAAGAAATTTAGGTGTCACATTTGTACAAGCTGTCAGATAGGAGCCAATGTTAAGGTTTTTAATGAAAGCTGAGATTCCTCCTTAATCACCTTACTCTGACAATGAAAGCTTTTGGAAAAAAAGCAAAAAGACATGTATCACAAGACTTAGAAACATTAATGTTGTAAGGTAATCACCTTCAGTGGAAATTGTTTTCTGGCAGGCAGTGGTATAGATTCTTCTGGGAAAAGGAGAGGTGTTTATATGTCTTGCACAGCTATATTTTCTTTTGTGTGTATATATATATACACACACACACATATTATAACCGGATATACATGTAAATATCCAGCTAAACTCAGGTTAAATTGCGTCTTTACATACTGCAGTCAATTTATTCTTGATCTATTTAGTACATGCAGTAAAGAACATTAAAACATTTTCCACCAATAATAGATTTCTAATAAATTACCATAAAGTTAAAATATATTCTTTACTATTGAAACAACAACAAAAAAAATAAGACCAAATCATAGCTGTTTTAAAAAACATTATTTGCATGTGAGCTCTTTAACAGGAAGATATTTCTGTACTAATATGTAATTTTGTATTTTATAAAGGATTCACAATCTAATAATAAAATGAGATTAAAAATGAAAGTCATTATTCATAAATGTTCTTTAAAATATATATATTTAACCCTGAATACTCATCTAGTTGCAACTTCTTTTATAACCATATAGCCTTCCATTCCAACATTTTTAAAAAAGTTGTTTGTGTATCAGCAGACCAAGAAGGAAAACAGCTCACAGAGCCACTTGGCGGAGTTTAAAAGTAGGTTGGATGCAGTAGTTACCAGTAATTAATTGCACAAATGTCACTCTCAAGAGCTGAGAAAATCACCACTCACATGCTGCAAATTCCACACTGACAGTCTTTTCATCTTACAGAGAAAACGCAAGGTAAAACACCACTATACTCTTCAGCACTGAGGAAGATGATACTAGTTGCCTGACAACTTGAAGGTAATATTAAAATCACTGCAGAGGGCAACTGTGAAGTGTATGGTCTGCTGCAGCCTCTCTCAAGGCCTTATGTGGTTCGTTAGCTCAACTGGACCTTGACAGCAGCATAGAATTCAGTTTGGGTGTGCTTTTCGGGTTTTCCTGTAGCTGAATCCTGTCCAAGCTTCGGCATTAAAAGCTAACTTGCGCATATGTCTACCCAAACTGCAAACTCCATGCTAATCGCAATGCAAACCTACCCTGGAAATGACCTAGAAGACCAGACATTGACTTGAGGTCTAGGAGACCTGGCTTTCATCACTAAGGAAAATGCATCTTTAAATGATGGGAAGATTTTACTAATCAGCTATTAGCTCTCAACTAATGTGCTTTCTGGAGGGCTGTCTGACTGTACCATTGTCTCTTCCCTTTTCATTGTTAATCTGGCAGACTCAGCTGAAGGGAGATGTCTCCAGAACAGGTTGATTTATGCCAGGGAGACTTTCTGGACTGCTGAAATCAGGGAAGCAATTTGGCACTTAGCTTCTACTATTTGCAAGGAAAAATGTCAGGGGGTGGGGGAGGAGGAGAGGAGGACATGCCTGAAGAAAGCTAAGAATTGCTAATAATGGTTTGGCAAGACTGTTAATAGCTTTCCTTCTTATTCTGATATTCCATCTTGATAGCCCAGTGGCTTGTTAATTGATTAATTGTTTTTCAAAAAGTTTGCACGGTTTTTGGAGTGACCTTCCATGGTTTCAGCTATTTTCATTACCCCATCACCATTAGCCTCTAAGTACTTACTGGCAAAGTGACACACATGTGGTTAACACATGAGCGTCTATGAATTGGTTTCTTTAACAGGGCCCAGGGGATAATTCTTAAAACTGTCTGTCTACATGCTGTCTCATTTTGACTAGGAAAGGAGGGGTAGTTTGAAGAAGGACACTTGTAAATTGAATTTACTAAAGCATGTGATCCAGATTGATTGTAGTCAAGCATGCTTTTGCTTCAGACCAGAGTTTAGGGAGACCCTGTGGTGGGAAGCTATAATGTACACTAAATGATGTTACTATGGCTGTGAAAAGAGAGGGATTCTCCAGCCATCAGCTTCAGAAACAAATCTTTCAAACACATAGTTTTTATACCTCTTTCCTCTCTCTTCCATATTAGAAGAGGCGCGTTTAAAGAGGAGGCAGATGCAGGCCACCATCCTGGTTGACTGACACTCGGTGCGGTCAGTGTATTGGAAGATACCAGGGCTCATTCATCACCTCTGCACACATTTTTTTTCCTCCAAAGTGAGGACAGAGCACAGCCACCTCCGACCCTAACGTGCAGCCCAGAGTTACCGGAGTCCAGCACTATGGGGCACACTGCCCAGCTTGCTTAACCTACAGTGGGGTCATGGCCCAGGTGACCCGGAGAGAGAGGACACAACCCAAGAGGAAGGACTGAGCCATAGAATCAGCCAAAAAACACCCTGAAAATGGGAAAAGGAAGCAGAAGCTGTGTCACGTTCTGTTATTGGCGATTTCAGACAACAGCCACCATTGGAAACAACACTCCGGAGGGCTCGCTGCCTGCAGCCACCTTTTGTTAACCATTTTCCAGACCCCTGCAAGCCAGAACAAGGGCAGTTTGGGCTCGTGCAACTGCTCATTTAGGCATTATGAGAAGGGAAGGCTAAGAGTCAAAGCCAATCAATTTCAAACTTCAGGATGGATTTTTCTCTTTTCTTTCTTCACCATGGCAGTGATTAACCATTGGCACAAGCTACTCAGGGAAGTGCTAGGTCCTTCCTCTCTCAAAGCCTTTAAATCAAAACTGAGTGTCCTTCTGGAATATACACTTTATCTAAAAGCAAGCTGTGGCTTTCAGCGTAGGAGTTAACTGGAGAAAATTATGACATCTTTGGGTGAGGTAAGACTGGGTTATCTAAGGCCAGAAAGAAGGATTACGTAAACCAACAAGTTTTTAGGGAAAGCTTCTCTCAGTAACCCCTTTATTTCTTCTGTATTCTGATTGTTATAATCCATCCACCTCTTAATATTAACACCTAAACATAAAATCCTAGTATATCTTGGAGAGCACCATAGGGGTAAACACAGAGCAGCGAGTACAAATACCAAAATTTCTCATTCAGTTCAAACAATATTGAATTTCTGGCAGGTCAGGTCTTGACTCGCCTAATGCTACAGTAAACACTGGGGACTTTTTACTGCTTCTTTTCACAACGCCTGCACGATCTCACTAATTTTAAGTAAGGGTATCATTTAGACCTGCGCTCTCCCTCTCTTTCTCTTTGGGGCTGAGGCTTTTATTCAGAGCAACTCCCAAACACTCTTCATTGTGGAAGTAACCCTTGTTATTTGTACCAGCTAAACAAAACTAGTTTGAGAACTCTATCTCAGGGAAAGCTAGAAAGATGGTATTAAAACATCCCTGCACTGTTTCCCTTTACCTGTAGCAAACAGACCAGCTCTTCACAAGGTCCGGCAATGTTTCCCAGGCAATCGCACAGATAACAAACTGACAGTGCCCAGTCAACGGATCTCTCAGCATCACTAATTTGCTGAGGACGGAAACGAGACTGCATTTGCCTAATGCATCCTGGAGCTTGGCAGAGATAACTCAGCATCCAATCTGTCACAGAAGAGATGGAGTAACAGGCGACATTCTTCCCATGCAGACAACTGTTATAAAGACATGTCCCTATCCACGATTTGTTGAGTGAGAACTAGACGATAGTAATCCTGTTGTAACGATGCAAAACCAAAACTGATTTCATTAATTTTATTGAGCGCCGTAGATTGACTGCAACAATAAAGTGGTAATACCTGTTCTCCACTGATTTTATCTTTATTGTTCGCAGCTTAATTGTCCCTCTAGCACTAAGATATACAAATGTATTATTAAAATGAGACATCTGGCAATGGCCCTAAATGCCTCTATGTCAGGAATTTACTGTGTATTACTTGTAACAGTAAATCTGTTGTGCACATCTGCAGCGGCAGTGAAAATCACATCTGACAGCAATGATACAAAACACTCACAGGAGCTTTGCAAAGGCACGAGACTGAATGAATCCAGGCTTTTACAGTCCTTTACGATCTTCACTGAACCTGATCAAGCTGAAGAAACCCATTTTATGGCACTTTTCAAATCAGCCATCGTTTCTTGAAGCAGAACACCAAGAAATATTTCAAATAAATATGGCTATAATGAATTACTTTTCATGGCACTTTTTATGAGCTGGAAATTGTGTATATGCTTGTGTGCTTTGTGGATCAGGGTCTAGCTGTTTTGTTTACCAGAAATAATCTTAGATGCTCACATGAAAAAACAAACTCAAAAGACTCCTAAACAATCTATGTGGCCAAGTTACTGCCTGAAAACTTGCTTCCTTTGAAAGACATTTGTAAGACAGGAATTTCCTTAAAAAAATACCCAGTAGTATTCTTGTAATCAAGGAAATGCTAACATTTTTACACATTTTTCTCTTACCCTAGGTTTAAGAAAAAGAGAAAAAAATAATGTTGGGGCAAAACTTCATATTTAAAATCTAATTCTAGGCATTATTACAAGTTTTATTTGTTGGGTACACAGTTTTGTTTTGTATAGTCAATGTTCCTGAAAGGCTGGTAATATTGAAGTGATAGAAATAAAAATCCAAAATTCTAATCCCCTCCTGGCCTTTCCAAGAAAAAAAAATAAAAATTCTTTAATATTCCTTTTTTAGTAGATGATTAAAATTATAATATGGAAAATAATTTATACTTTCATTTTAAACATGCAAGGTCAGAAATACTTTTTTAGGTCCAATAAGGAAAATAAAAAGATACGATATTCTGAATACTTGCAGTACATCACATTAAAATAACAGATATATTCTTAACAGCATACATAATATTTCATATTATCTGAGACACATAAGCTTTCATAGAATGACAGTGAATTCATCAAGTTACAGAAAAAAACTGACTTTATAAACAAAAGCACAGACTTGCACTGTATTTTACAGTGGTTTTTTTTTTTTTTTTTCAGATGTAGCCATAGTTTATCACAGGTATACAATAAAGTAGATATTTAGTGATATTCTCATCTGGTAATTGCTTCTCATACATCTGTCTTCATGCGTATAAACTTAAAACAGTGCTGTCCGATCAGCGAGCCAGAGCGCTGTTTTTTTCTACCAGGACTGACATACATTTTTTTTCCTACATTTCTAGAGCAAGCATATATTCTGTCATGTATTCTGCTGCTTCTCAAAATCAACCGTAACTACTTCTTAATATAGCCTCAGAAAATACTTTTTTTTTTTTATTTCTGTAAGCATGTTTTGCTTGGAAATTGTTTTTTTCTTTTCCATGACAATGAAGAATCAACTCTGATATCAATAAATGTTTTATCGTCTTAATGTAGCACCCAGGGGAAAACACTACATGTCTGAATTCTCTCTTTGCTGTTTCATCAGACCAGTAATTCCCTATCTGGGTGACACAAATGACAAGTAAACCATGAAACACCCCTATGTGTTCTAGCTGTGGTTTTCCAAGTCACAGAGAGAATCCTGCAATTCTTCCTCAAGAAAGAGAAGAGAGCACAGGCTCAAACAACCCAGAAACGATGAAGCTGCACAAATGAGCAGAATAGAGAGAGTTACACCCTGAGGTAAGCACACCCCCGTACTCCTGGCACAAAAGTGTGGTAGCTAACTGCTCTGTTACAGGGACGTGCCAGCCGCAGAGCAAGCATTGCTCATTTTAATTGCCAGGAGCACCACTTCTCAACTAGCAAACATCTGAAGTATGGAAGGCTTTTAGGAATATCAGGGTCAACACTTAACATTGTAACAGAAACATAGAATAATAATATAGTTCAGTTACATAAAATGGAACCAGTATGAACTCAGAGAAAAGGCTTTAGGTGCTTCTTGCAGCATACAGCTCCTATTAGCACGATATCTTTTTTTTAGAATTAACTAATATTTCCAAGTGGTCTGTATTGCGGTAATAAGCAGCATGGTAAGCGTATATTTGTTCTACCCTGTCACATGCATGCTCTTTTGCCAACAGATATCATGTGAGAATCCAGGACTAATCTCAAGCATCTCTGGGTTGTTGTACTTCTGGACAAAGGGTGAGTAAACCCTTTCAATAACAGAGATTAACATCAGTCCTGCTATGCTTTCTTTCTGCTTGACTTAGGATACTAGCACCATCCCCTGTTCCTTGGGCTTAACTCAGGATACTAGCACCTTGGATCCAGAGAAATCATCTCCCACATTCGAGTGTGCAGCCTTGTGTCGTGTGGAAAGAAGCCATCAGGAAGAGCAAGTTTACAAACCAGTGTAAGGACAGGAAAGGAAAGCTTAAGCAGAATGTATTCCTCCAAACTGAAACCTGGCCAGCTCCCAGGAGTTAATATTTCCACCCGTGAAAAAAAGTAACTGCCATGGGATCCAGAACAACAGTAGTCGGTCACTGCATTGCTCTTGTATCCCATCATTTTAAACAGTGCTGTTTACCAGGATAGTGGGGCATGAGTTCAATATTGACAGAGGGAAGCTTGCCACCTACTGAATCACCAGCTGAGTCACCCAGAAGCTGAACCATATATTAGAGAGCTGGAAGTGTGCACTGCTGTGCTGGAAACCATCGGTGACGACGCTACGTTGAGGTCTGAGGCAGAGGAACTTCACAGGTTGCAGGTTTTCTATCTTGTGGTTCCTTGGCACAGGAAACATGAAGTGTACACAACAGGCTATAAAATCTACTTTTAGTATAAACCGTGGAGCTTGACGCGCATGGGGCTTGAGAAAATAGTTTCCATTTTCTGTAATAGTGATAGTGTATACAACTCCTACCTGTAAATGTAAAATGCAAACTTGGATTATCTAAACATCCGTCTGAAAGCCTCTCACAGCTGCAAAACCCCTGAAGGAGCCGAAGGAAGAAACATGGCAATGGTTAGCACTATATTTGAACCACTGGAAAAATAATGACTGATCCTTATTAAAAACTTAGAACTATTTGAGAGGTTTTTTTCCAGACCATTGAAAATGTTAAGGCAGTGGTGAGTCTTGGTCTCATGTCAGTTTGTTTTCTGTTGTTGCTGCTTTCATTACTGTTGTATGAATCTGACCGTTGTTGCTTGAAGATTTGCTGCAGATGTTTGCAGAATGAGTTCTAGTTAACCTGCATGAGTTAACCTGGTGCCTGCTCATGAGCTATCCTTGGGAACACCAGTAGAAGCACAGAGTAACAGGTAGGATAGACTACATCCAGGGTTTAGTTTTCCTTTACATATGTAAAATTGTAGTGCAATATGGTTAAGTGAGAATCCTAGTTTCAATGTTCCACATTTCAGTGTTCATCTACTGCTTCACTCCTTTTTCATCAATTGCTAATGGGCGTCATCCGTCCCGAAGTACAGGGATAAAAGCATTCACCCCACAGGCTTCTGTAGGATTGCCCCTGCTCTGAGCTCAGGAGCTGTCTGTTTGATGTAAAATCGGTGAAAAACATGCTTCCATTTTGGCTAATGGACTTGGTCCTCAGCACTCCAGCAACACTTAGGAAGTAGAGCCTGTTGGGGCTAAGGGGTGCAGCCACAGTTGTGTAGGGTATAAAGATACCAAGTTATGGGAGTTAGGTGTCCAGAGGGGAGGTGCTGCAAGGAAGGGGACAGGGGAAGTGTGTCCCTTTGGGGAGGGTAGCAGGTTGCAGCCACCCCAGACCAGAGATGGTTCAGGCAGTGGGCCCCAGGCCTGGCTTTTGTGAACTGGTTAGACAGGCAGGCTTTTATTTGCATGAAAATAGGCTTTAGGAAGCCATTAAAATGTAGCAAAAAAGTATTTAATACACTAGCACGTACAGAGCTTGTATCAACCTCCTTATTAGACCTTTCTTTTCTCTTTTTTTTTTCTTCTCCCCTCCCTTGGCACAGCTCCGCTGCACAAACGGCCCATATGGAAAACAGCACAGCCTGGAAACACCTAGCTCTCTCCATCCTCTCTTTCTTTTTTTTTTCTTTTTTTTTTTTTTTTTTTTCAGGAGAGGGGCAGCTGGAGAAAAGATTGAATGCTAGGAAAACATGTTTAAAACTGAAACAACCACAGTAATAATAGTGACAAAATTGCTTTGGAAAAGTTAAACAAAAGAAGTGTTAGAAACAGGAAAGGGCCATATGGCTCAACGCGCCTGCCATTTTCTGGTTTATCTTAATTGTTTCCCTCACTTCTCCGCAAATGAATACAAGTGTCTCAGACTCATTTATATGCTTTCATTTCTCTTTCACAGTAACTTGTTCCAAGGTAATTTAAGCCAAGCCACTTAAGTGATATTTAGCTATTTGACTGTTTAGAGAACAGCAGTTTAGCTATATTCATCAGCCCACTGCAGCTACTGTACTTGTTTTCAGAATTCAGTTATACCAATCAGCTACCTGCTAAATGGCCCTCTTTGGGGTAAACTAAGTCATGCAGACCCTGACCCAGAGGCTGATAGGGTCAAGAGGAGTCATGTCATTCACTTTAGCAGATTTTGGTTCAGGCATATTCATCCACTCTAAAATTTAATTCCACTGAAATATAAAGGTTAGAGGTTTAGGTGTTTTTTTTTTTTTAATTTTTATTTCCAGAAATGTAGGCATTTCATTTATGTTTTTGCAAAATGTTTCATTTTAAGACAGTCATATATCATATTATTGTAATTGAAATGACAAATGAAACCCAAAAGATTTTCCACAAGTTTGTGTCTGGTGGGAGAGAGAGAGAGTACTGAGGCTTAAAGGATATTTTTATATGTGAAAAACTCATCCAAACAGAAGATTTTGAATCTGGCCAGCCCTACACTAAGCCAGGCAGTGATCATTTTGGCCCTTTTTTTAGCTGTTGTGATCCCTGTGCTGCCTATCTGGTCACGCAGACATGACTGCAGAACATGTGGAAAGAGACCAAAGGAAGGTGTGTTTAGATGTCTGGGGATGGCCATGCTGCGAAAAAGGACTCTAAATCAGGAAGGAAAGAGTCAAAACAAAACACTTCCTATTAACAATAACATCAAGTGAAACCATGGCAAGCTGTTAAGCCTTTAAATAAACATACCATGACAAGCTGAAGCATAAGCTTCAACCAGCTTGTTAGAACACAGTCCTCTACCATGACAGAAGTTAAGATGTTCTGCATGCACGAAGCTTGTGCCAAGGCACAAGCCGCATCTTGGCTACTCCGGCTACTCAGAGTAAGCAGCAGATTATGGGAGAAGCGCTATTAATGGAGAAAGACAGTGCTTTTCTCATCTTCAGGCTTTTTTTCAGCCTCAGAAAATGCTGACTTGTAGTATCTGCCCAGAAAACTCTTGTTCAGGCACAAGCTAATAAATTCCCTCATTCTTACAAAAGATAATGAATGATTAATAAATGAGGCAATTCAGTGGATGTCTGGCCTGTGCTTCTCCCCATATGGCTTCAAGAAGATAATTGCAGCAGTGGGGACACAGAAAGGGGAGACAAACATCTGTTGAGTGAGAGTAGAGATCATTTTTTTTACAAACTGTTTCTGTGGATTTACTCACTTGACTGACAAGAAAAAAAGGGGGGAAATTTTAATATCACTGGCTTTATTGGGTGCTTAAAACAGATCAGGAATATATAATATATGTTTCCTTCTTCCACCATTAATGGAGATGATTGCTGATATTGTCATAAACAATTAGTCTGTCTGTTGTAAAGACAGGGCCAGTGTAATCTCATCTCAGAGATGATAACTTTAAAAAAAAGGAAAAAAACATTTTTCAGGATTCTTCAAGAAAAACAACTCAAAAGATGGCTAATGTCCTTTGGAATCTGTCACATTTGCTACACAATTTAATTGATTACATACATACAAAACCACCATAGTGGGGGAGGAAGGGGGTGAGAGGAAGCAACTTTCTAGATGCCAAAAAAACACTGTCTAGTCTTACCATAGCACACCACTGTGCTTTTTGATTGGGTTCATGACATGTCTGTTCCTAAGCCCAGGTTTAATTCTTAATATTAATTTTGTAATATAATCTCCAAATCATGGCATTTTCCATATTAAATGCAGTCTATATTTGCTCTTCCAAGTATACGTGGCTTATATTATAATATCAGCATGTGGTTTGTAGTCCAAATACCTCATCCTTTACTTTGGATATGTGAGGTTTTCTAAATTGCAGAGAGACTGTAACTGGTTCCTACCTTGCTTAGGTTAGCCCTGACCCTTTTCTCAGCTTATGTTTTCTAAACTTAACTTTACAGGTTTTTTTCTGATGTCTCTTCCTCAGCTCTTTGGTTTACTGGATATTTCCCCTGACTTTAGATACATAATAAGACCATCATTAAATGCCAGCTCCTGAGCACGAGGAAGCACATCTCTTCCCCAGATTTGTCCTTGGTACGTTAATGAAAAAGTCACACATTCACTATACTTCTCCTTTCGTTCTGAGAACAGTAGTTATTATGTTTATTATGTCCCTTTTCCAGAGGAAGACAGGCCAAGCCCACAAAGATCTCAAACTCTCCAAAAAAAGACACTTCTGTATCCCTACAGTGTCCTTTAGCTTGCTTTCCTTCAAGCCTACCATCCTCATCTTTCCTCAAGGAATTACAGACTCTGAATGCCTGTTCCTAAAACAGCCGTTTGGGGCATTTCCTCAGGGGAACAGTACTACTTGTTTTACACCCCCTTCTCAGAGAAAGCCCGCAGTAAGCTGTGTGGATTACAGAGAGGAATGCTGGAGGGGATCCCAACCTTATGTTAGATCTGCCAACCTGACAGGTTCAACAGAAACCTCTGAAGTTTCCTATCCCCGTGCAGTGACCCGTAGCTAATCTGTATGACAATATATTGTGTAATTGCAGGAAGCCACTGCAATATCATTCAGGAACAGGAAGCTTGGGAACTGTTTACAGCCAATGCTATGGTGACGAAACCTGTCATTACCTCGTGCCCTGTTTCTTTGGAAACATGGATGCAATCGCAAAGTCTTATCACTCAGCTTTATAAGGAAGATCTGCTGAAGTAAAAGAATAACATGGGAAGAGCAAAAAAAGAGACTGGGCTTGGTTGATTACTGTCATGATTACATTACAGAGGTTGAAAGACAGTTTCAGCAATTGCTTATTGTGCATGAGAGGACAGAATTGTTTGCCATCAGTTAGGCTTCAGTTAAGTTTACTATTCCTTATCTCTTGTTTAAGGTAGTACTTCAAAGGAGTACTTGCTTCTTGTCCTTTGACTCAAGTGGGCACAGCAATAGGATGCCATGTGGGAGATGCAGATTTGAGAGCATTCATGTGCTCCCAACCCTCAGACTAACAAGAGGACAGCAGTTCTGCCAATTATTTTCTCTGCTAATTTAGATTAACTCATTAATTCGTGCACAAAACTTTCAAAAACCAAAATTCTACCTGCATGCTGAGTATCACTAGCAAGCAAAGAAACACATTGCAGGCCCCCAGTAGCTGAGTTTTGGTTGTAGCCAGCTGGGGCTTTTGGGATCCGTGTTCACATTCCGGAAGAATTAAAACAAAGAAAAGACTGTTTGGAACATAAAGCTATGAGCTCCCAGGACAAGCACTTAAAATCAAACACAGTTCAATAGGTAATGATGGTCAAGGAAAAGAAGCGGCCTGTAGCTCAAATATATGGGAGCTGTTATACTCTCAGAAATTCCTAAAATCAGGCTGGTTCTTGCTATGAACTAACTTTTCAAATCTACTTTTAAAAGTTCTGAGCTACTCTTTTAGTGAATATCTCAAGCAGGCAACCATCAGGTCACCAAATGCAGTAAACACAAAGGAGATGATGTATTGACCAAAAGTAGATAGACAATATCACCTTCCAGTTTAGAAATTCAACTGTCCACAGTAGAGGGCATTGTCAACTCAGAGGTGACACAGTGGTAGTTATGCTAATATCATCTTCCCTTAGGAGAGTAGTTGGTTTAGCTGGACCCAAAGGAGGCTATGGAAACTGAATACACCATTTGCAGAGATTAAAAAAAGATACTAACTATTGCTAGAACTGATTGAGTTGACTCTTTGGTTTACTAACTAAGCTCTCCCATATGACCCCACCTCCCCTGGAAATAGATTTGACAAATTTGATAGGAATGCACAAAGTGCTTCAATAGCTCAAATGAAGGGAGAGGTATTAGTTGAAATTTTTACTAAGCTGTATTGCTCTTCTGAGATTAGAGTTTGACCTCGGTATAATTTTATCCACAGAGAACTAGTATACTTTTATTTGATGCAATGCTGAAATTGATATTATTGCATTACAGTAGCATCCCAATACCCAGATTGTGGGGTATTATGCTCTGTTGTTGGCTACAGAGCCAGACAGAACTTCTGCCTCAATGAAGAATGTATAAATAACCTAAACTTTTAGAGTAGAATATAGGAAACAAAACAGTCTGACCAACATTTGGTCAGAGGCAGGTACAGACACAATAGTTTGGACTCATTTGAACGAATTTCAAAAGCTACAAAGTGCATGATTATGTTTGATGGACTTTTTCTAGACTCATTTTTTAATCAACAGAGAGAATCAGGTCCTTCCAACATAGAACTTTTTTCATCTAAAATGACCATATAAGATAGGTCAGATGGACCACAAGCATCTGTGTTTCTCCTTTTGTTAAGAAGGCAATACAAACTTGTAGATCAGAAGTGATGTCAGTACTGCTGAAGCCCACAGCTGGATGTGATGAGCCCCATGATGTGGGCCAGGGAGTAGTAAGAACAGGCTGTACCGAGAAGGAAGACAGTCTGAGAGCTGCGGGTCACAGCAATACAGGCAAAGCAGCAGCCTGCCTGACAAGGGACCCTGCCCCACAGTACCGGTGCAGGGCAGGGCAGGTCCAGGGATGGTGATCGGCATCAACTGAGAGCCCATTAGTCACTGCAAACCCATAGTGGTGAACCAGGTCTAAGGCCAAGCAACAAAGTAAAGTCGGTGGATCAGGATCAAGGTCCAAATTGGGGACATACGAGACCAGGCACAGAACTGGCAGAGTTCAGGCAGAGAACTATACTGGAGCCAGAGCTTAAAAGAGTGAAAGCCAGAGCTTAAAAGCAGCTCCCAAGCAAAGGAGAAGTAGCCCCACTGAGGTGTGTCACAGCTGGACACTTAAGTCATCTCTATACTGACCCTGAGCCCAGGCAACTAAATTCCCCAGAGGATGGATGCCCTCTGGGCCCTGTCATCTCATTGCTCAAAGCTTGCTCCAGTACCTTCTGTATCAGATCACAGGATCACTGCAAATCTGGAGATGCAAAACTATCCTTTCATTGATAATCAAGCAAAGATACCACTTTGGGAGCCCGTGACCTTCACTCACAAGGTGCTTGGAGCAAGTTGCCTCAGATATAGCCAAGCCATATACTTTCAGGTCAGCCCACACTGCAACTTCTAGTCCAATGTCTGCATGGGAAAAATAGGTATATGTGGCTAACGATACTGAAGCTTGGACTAGACAAGTTTCACTGCTTCTGGCACGTACCAAAGTGAGCTCCCTTTGGTACCAGTACTGCTCTGGCATTCGTGCTTCTGTATAGCTTGACTATTCCCACCTGTGTTCAGAGTCCTGGGAAAGCTTGCTCAGCTTGTGCTATGGCCTTTTAATAGCAGTGACATTGCTTTTGCTGTCCAGACTACCTTTGATAATTGTACATTTACAGTACATAATGGAAACATCTTGTATTGGTGACCTTAGAGCAGGTATGGCCAGAATACTGTTACTTTAAAGGAATGCTGTACGGTGCCATTAGTACTATTGCAATCTTAAGGACTCTTGTGGAGGAGGGTACTACTCATTCTAAGAAAAAGTGTCTGATCTGGCCCTAAATAGGTAACTGTTCAAAAACCAAGAGAGCTCTTCTATTTAATCAAACACTTTTTTAGAGAAGAGGAGGAGTTGAAGGAGCAGAAGGGGAGTGAGAATATGCCTAAGAACATGTTCTAGTGGTTTCAGTCCTTGGTTTAAGTCAATGTCTCCCATGTACTTGAAAATACCATTGGCATCCAGTCACTCAATTTTAGGTACACATCTTTGAGCTGCCTGTACAATTCACTCATGGGTTTTTTTTTCTGATTACAAAGGGGACAAAGAAAAAGAAGGAGAGAGAAACTATGTTTCAAAAGATTAGTGTACATGTTTTAATCACTCACAGTTTCCATTGTTCAATATTACACTTTTATTAAATGAGTATTTCACTTTCGAGTACATGAGACTATTTGAAATATTTCAAGGGTGCTTCTTTTAGCTTCTAACAACTAGACGTTGCTGCCACCACTGGACTATTATTTAGAAGGAACAAGAACCAGAGATATTCTGATCTCAGAAGTCATGTTGCTTCACTGACAGGCATGTAGTCAGGTGTACATGAAGTAACAGAATGCTCATTTTTCATTCTTACCATAATTAATGGAGATAATTAATTAAGGAAAACTCAAGAAATCTTAAACAAAATTTTCCAATCATCCTCTTAGCTGCAGTAGAGCTAATAGAAGTACAGTAGGCTTAAGCTAGTGAGAAATATACTATTTTTCTTTTTTTTTATATACTAATATTATTAAAGGATTGTCATATTTCTTAATGTTTTGCTCGAAACAACGTAGAAGACAAATTCCTTCATGTTTTGTCATTTAACAAGACACTAAAAACAAGTTAGCCACAGTGTATGGTGGGAGCACAGATTTGCTTAAACCAAAGCAGACCTTAGTGAGACTCAACCCCATTTGTAAACTGCTGCTCAGGTGAATTTGTGAGTCATCTGGCACCAAAAAAGCCCTGCTATCTCAAACATAATGGTTCCGATATACCACAGGAAAATGACACATTTCAAAACATGATACAGCACAGCAGATCATCACTGTTTTTCAAAATAATTTCTAACTATTTTCTTATACATTCCACAGAGAACTATCCTATCTTTATTATTACTATTACAAGTACTACAAAAATACTGCTAAAAAAAAAGAGGACTATCTCACTTTTAAATCAAGTAATTTAAATCAAATATGTGGCCAGGCTTTCATTTTGGGGTCAAATTCTATGTGCAGGTGGTTCTCATTGAGTTCAATATGATCCCAAAGAATGCAGCAGAGGACTGAATTTGGCCTCTACCAGCTAGCCTAAATATACGGTGCGGTTCTGTCTTTATGCTGTATTGGAAAGAGATACTGTACCTCTTTAGTTTATGAGTCTGCTTATTATCAGTCTTGGGGAAAGAAAGGATTGTTAAATTTAGATTTCCACAGAATGTTTTGATTTAAGTAAAAGAATTCAGTGACCACCAGTTTAGAACATTCTTCTGGTGTCATAAGTAAGCAGTAAGCAGATTCAAAAAAGCTGTGCACATACACTTAATTGACTGAAGCAGAGAACAAAGACAGTGTCAGTCTTCCAGGTTTAGATGAGGATCAGGTGTTTTCAAGCTGAAAAAGAACAGGGCTCTTGTTTTGTTTTAAGCTAAATTCTGGGAATGTCCATGGTTCCGGACATTCTGCATTGCTCTAAAATACAAGAAGAATGTATCTCTACAAAGGCACTTGTTACACCATTTTTCTCACTCATTCATTCTGATGATATGTGAAATTCCCCACATTTCCCATCTTTGTACAAATTCTCTCAAAAAACATGTTCTTATTTAGCATTAGGTAAATGTTAAGTAAAGCACTGCAGTAACATTTGCCATAGCAATACTACAGGGCTTGACGTTGCAGTGCTTCAAACAGGAAAGTCTCTCTGTACTCTTAAAAGTAATTTCTAATTATTTAAATCCCATAGGAAATAAATAAATAAATAGATAGATAAATAAATAAATAAAGAAGGTCCAGGGGAGGGCCACAAAGATGATCAGAGGGCTGGAGCACCTTTGCTATGAAGAGAGAGTTGGGGCAGTTCAACCTGGAGGCTCCAGGGAGACCTGAAAGCGGTCTTCCAGAACCTCACGGGGGCCTACAAGAAAGATGGGAAGAGGCTGTTCAGTAGGGCCTGTTGTGATAGGACAAGGGGTAATGGTTTTAAAATAGAGGGGGGTAGATTTAGATTGGATATTAGGAAAAAATTTTTTACAATGCGAGTTGTAGAACACTGGAACAGTGCCCAGAGAGGATGTGGATGCCCCATCCCTGGAAACGTTCAAGGCCAGGCTGGATGAGTCTCTGAGCAACCTGATCTAGTCAGGGAAGTCCCTGCTCCTTGCAGGGGCTTGGACTAAATGACCTTTGAAGGTCCCTTCTAACCCTAAACACTCTATGATTCTATGCTTCTATGAAATAAATAGATAAATTGAATTGGCCACACTCAAAGAGTTGCAGCCAATGACTTGATGTCCAAGTAGAGACCAATGACGAGCAGCGTTCTTCAGGGGTCGGTATTGGGACCAGCCCCGTTTAACATCTTTGTTGGTGACATGGACAGTGGCACAGAGTGCACCCTTGGCAAGTTTGCCAATGACACCAAACTGTGTGGTGTGGTTGACATGCTGGAGGGAAGGGATGCCATCCAGAGGGACCTTGAGAGGCTGGAGAGGTGGGCCCATGAGAAACACATGTAGTTCAACAAGGCCAAGTGCAAGGTCCTGCACACGGTTCAGGGTAATCCCGGGCACAAATACAGACCTGGGTGGAGAATGGATTGAAAGCAGCCCTGAGGAAAAGGGCTTGGGAGTGCTGGTGGATGAGAAGCTCAACATGAGCCGACACTGCAAGTTTACAGGCCAGAAGGCCAACCACATCCTGGGCTGCATCAAAAAAAATCATGGCCACCAGGTTGAGGGAGGTGATTATCCCCGTCTACTCTGCTCTGGTGAGACCCCACCTGGAGTACTGTGTTCAGCTCTGGAGCCCCCAACATAAGAAGGACATGGAGCAGTTGGAGAAGGTCCAGAGGAGGGCCAGGAAGACGATAAGAAGGCTGGAGCACCTCTCCTATGAGGACAGGCTGAGAGAGTTGGGGCTGTTCAGCCTGGAGAAGAGAAGGCTCTGGGGAGACATTATAGAGGTCTTCCAGTACCTCAAGTGGGCCTACAGGAAAGATGAGGAGAAACTCTTTAGCAGGGCATGTTTTGATAGGACAAGAGGTAATGCTTTCAAAATAGAGGGAAGTAGATTCAGACTGGACATAAGGAAAAAAATTTTGACAATGAGGATGGTGAAGCACTGGAACAGGTTTCCCAGAGAGGTGGTAGATGCCCCGTCCCTGGAAACATTCAAGGCCAGGCGGGATGAGGCTCTGAGCAACCAGATCTAGTTGAAGATATCCCCGCTCCTTGCAGGGAGGTTGGACTAGATGACCTTTAAAGGTCTCTTCCAACCCAAACTATTCTCTGATTCTAAATAAATAAATAAATACATACATACATATGGGAAAGCACTGTAGTAAAAAAGTAAGTATGATTGGCAATGCCATCAGCAAATTGTAGCTCTGGAAGGATTAGCACTAGCAGTCAGAGATTCCTGTCTTATTCCTGTCCAAACACTTGGCAGCTTAAACTGCTGCCTGGCTGAATCTCTCCCTTCACACTTCTGCCCTGTAGGGTTAAAAAATTTCAGCTTGCTCACACCTCTCACTTCAGGGGCTTATGCAGTTGGAAAATTAATATTCCATTGCATTTGGCCGTCTGATCACTCTCTTTGGCTAATATGGAGTTAATCTGCCAAGCTTGCCTCAGAAAATGCACTGAACAAGTTGCTCAGGCACTGAGGAAAATACAATGCTCTCCTATAACACAGCCAAGAATGCTGTACCATACGGTGGCCAAGTGAATTATTTTCAATAAATAATTTATTTCTTGGGGGGAAAAAAAGTTATTTCAACTGGAAGAGGTTCTTCAATGTGAATCAGTTTTGGCAAATTTGGATTGGCACAAAAAATGAGGCGAACATTCAAAAATGACAAATTGGCTCATCTCAGTCTTTCTGAAACAAACTGATAAAGAGGGACTATATTTATGAAGGAGATTTGGAACAGTTCACAAATCAGAGGAGGCATATGTGTTACTGGTTAGGATAATATTATCCAATATAGAAAGTCAAAGTTCAAATCTTCCCTTTGCCTCATTCAGTGTGTGAGCTTAAAATGTGTCCTTCGGTATTCCAGAGCACTTAACCAGCCTAGCAAAATGTGAGCTTTTCTGTGGAAAGCTGTTCTCTTTTGCATGGCAAATGGAAGCCACCACGGTTGGAGTCAAAGAATGACCTTTCTCTCCGAACTACCTGCACTACAAACCTCTGATATTTTTCTTCACCCAATCCACATTTACTTCAAGTGCACCATTTTCAGTAGGACAGAAAAATAAGGCCTCTGTCAGGGACTCTATTATTTAGTCATTAGGATTCAATTCCCTAGTGAAAAGTGCTAACTCAGATCTCAGATCTAATGAGCTAGATGAAAAGTGATTTGAATGCATGTGTCCCTCCTTCAACACCAGCCAATACGTGTGTCAGTAGAATTTGAATCTAAAGGGGAGTAAACTCTTCTCACTCTCATCTGTGGGATTTTCTTCCACTTTGGCTGAATGGTAGTGCAGCTTCCACGAGAGCAATGGAGATTTCCTCCACTCAGGTGTTGCTCATGCAGTTGTACTCAGTTGCATTGAGCTCTGGGTTGTGGCACAAAAGGTGGGCACCTCCATGGGCTGTGCTTCTGAATGGGAGAGGATGCGGTCGCTCTACACTGTGTGGCCCTCAAAACCAAAGTATCATAGGATCAGCTCCCAGAAAGGTTGTTCTCCAACTGCTCTGCTGTTTTTCTTTCTTCTTTTCCTGTAATGAACGGAATCAAAATAGTTGTCTCATTATCTTACCAAGTTAGAAACTGAGAGTAGTGAAATGCATCCTAATGAAAGTGATCAGCTTTGAAAGTTACTTTCAGCTTTGGACTACACTATTATACCTCATAAGGAGCTAAATAATTTAATCTCTGAAGAATAAAGTTTATAATAAAGTAGGCTATATATAGCAGAGTTCTATATTTGAATGAGAAACACTGTCTGTGCTCTGTGACAGGGATTATCTTTGGCTGATACTATCTGGTTTGTGTAAAATAAATCTGAGCTCACAATGTGCACATTTTAGGCTATCAACTTCCCTCTTTTGTTAGTATTAATGTCATTATCAGGTTCCTTACACATTTTACATAGGTGCATTTAAAAAAAGAACGTTGCATCTAAGTGTTCCTGTATGTGGAAAAAGTAGAGAAAGAATTATTTCTTCCCCTCATATATTTATTATATCACAATTCCTCTTTCTGCCTTCTGTCTGCTTTAACTGCCAAACTGTCTGATATTTCATGTATTTTCCATTCTTCACTTTAAAAAAAAAATAAATCTCAGCTATTCAAAGTTACATTGTCCACTCCTCAGTCTTGATACAACTAGCTAAAATGCTACATAGAATATTTTTAGACCATGGTCAATTCAGCAGTTCCAGTTTTTGAGATGTTGCTATAAATGTAGGGTCTCAAAATCCACATCTAGTTACAGAGAGCAGCATCTTACATATAGGAATTGAAATCTGTAGGAATTCTGTTATATTTCACTGTAAGTTCAGATGAAATCGTGTATAAAATGCAGAAATGTAACCCTTTGCAATGGAGATTTTCTGATCTGAGATCAGAGCAAGCAAGCAGAAAACGCAGGCTGTAATGTACATTGAGAGCACCTGCTCCCTACAGCCGTGGGGGCTCCATTGCGGTGACACCTTAGCACCCATGACACATGGCAGAACTCAAAGACACTTCTTTACACAGAGGAAAGTGAGGCACAGACTTTTATAAGTACTGAGTGCTTGATACCTGAGTACCTTTGAGGATTTTGAGCAAAGAGAAGATTCATGTAATGGTTTTGCGGAGATTTTAGAAACAGCTTCACGAGCAGCTCCCACTGAAATCAAAAGAATCCGAATGCACAAAATCAGCTCTACTCCTCAATGTCCCAAGATCCAACCGTCACCGAATGCACTCTCTCCTCCTCAGTGGTAACTCACTGAGAAGATGGGGGCCCATCCGATTGGTGTCCCCTGTGGGCGGGATGCACCCAGCACAGGGGTGTGCTGAGTCTGGTCTCTGAAGCTGCCTGGGGTCTTCTGGATCTGATTGTAGCAGCTCTGCGCTCCCAGCTCAGGGACTGTGCAGACCCACAGAGGTGCCAGTGGTACAGGCATAGCTGCTAACGACCCTCTCCTTGACAGAGAATGGGTGACTTAACTCAGCAAAATGTTTAACTGTGTTTTGCAGGTGCTTTGCTTTCTTCAAAGAATATGTAGAGAGCCTATAGGGAAACTATGCTCCCAATTGAAGGCATTTTCTTATTAGCATGCCCACCACCAAAAATTATTTATATATTTTTAAAGCAAGGTACTTGCAGACATTTGGGCTGGAGCATAGTTAAATGAATGTTTAAAGAAGAATAGAAGAGATGATAACTTCTGGCAGAGATAACACTGAAAAAATTGGCCTGTGCTAACAACCTAGCATATGTCAGCTGCTGAAATCATTGAATGTCATTTTCAGTGACAATATTACACAGCACTATAAATATCTATACCTTTTTATAAAACAGAGCTTTATTGAAACACCATGTGCGCTGCCAGGTGCTCAAAATTAATCCACACCTTAGTTCACAAGGTTTTTTTTTTCAATCTGTGACTGCAGGTTAGGAAGGAAAGTACAGAAGAAAAAAAATGAGAAGATTAATTTTCATTTATAATTAGGGATATTCAGGTTTCTTACAAACCTTACACTAAAATTCAATGTGCTAATTTTGGTTTTGGTAGTCTTCCAGTGACCTTTTCTTGACTAGAAATAAAATTTCAACAAGAAATAGAAAATGTTAGTAAATGGACTAAAAATACAGTGCATTTTCTGTAGGCTACAGCATAATCTGATATACTACTTTAGAAATTTAATATCAGGGATTCTAAAATCTTGTTTTTAAAAGGCAATCTTGGTTCTTCTATTTTAAGTGGAAAAGTGATAAACATTTATGTATTACCAGAGGTTTCCACTTATAGATTCAAGAGGAACTTTTCAGTCTATTTGATGGTCTTTCTGAGAATAAGTGTGCTGACAGAATCTTGTCTGTATCTGCACCAGAAAAAAACTGCTAATGTGTCCATTACAATGAAGACTTGAAGTCTAGTCAGGGAAGTCTAGTAAACTAACAAAATATTTAAATCCTAGAAACAACTAGCCTATGATCTGAATCTTCTCTTTTTCCTTTTTCTCGTTCTTTGGTTAAATGCTACCTGAGAAACCACCAAGATCCTCAGTTAGCCATTGCCAACATGATACTAGCAGAGGTCAGCTCCCACTGTCCTCAGTAGTACATACAAAACCTATTCAGATTTTTAATCATGCTATATACATACAGATATACATATAAATTGTTCAGTGAGCCATGGGATGAACTGGCTTTGTTTCCTCATGTGATCCCACTCCATGCATCCCTCCACAGTCCCCTGAGATACCTCCTGTGGTCCCTGGCTCTTTGATCAGGGAAGGAGCAGTGTGTGCCATTCTGCGGCCGGCAGCGCGTGCAAGCTGGTCACCTGCAATCCCTTCAGATGCTACAGAGCTGAATTATAATGGCTTTTCCCTCAGTAGCAGCCCTTATTTGGGTCTATCTTGCCTCCGCAGCCATCAATTTCCATACAATGTGTAGGAAGTTAGGGTTTTTGAGACCTCTGGCTTGTTAGTTTTGGTTGTCACATAGCAACTAGTTCCAAAGTTATTATGGAGGAGGAATGAGCAAGACATATGGACATACTCTTCACCATGTGATGGCCTAAGTCTCATTCCTCTCAGTAACAAAGCTAAATTCATGCACATATGTATATATATTTAAGTTAGGGAAAATGCTAAAGGAGTAATCTCAGTTTAAATATACAGATTATAAAAACTGCTGAAGAACAGTTCAAACAGAAAAGCAGGGCATTTTACATGATGCTCTTTCAGTCATCTCACATTTTAAACAAGGCAGTCACATCGTTTCTCATTTCAGTGACATTGAAGCAAAGCCCATTCAAAGCATGGATTCAGGCAGTTCAAGATCCTAATTCAAGTTAACAGTAGCCTTGTGCAGGGAAGCTGTTGTTTCCCACTAATGCATACTTTCCAGTTTTACTGTCTGTCTTTACAGCATGGCTGCAGCAGACACAAACCAACCTGTGAAGTCTGAAGTGTGTTTTGGAACACTATTAAATGATGTGAAAGAATAGACCCATCAAGCCAGTAATGCCGTTGAAAAATCACTTTCATGTACTTTGTCATCCAAAGAGTTAAACGTAGTAGTGAATCCTAAGAAGGATTTTAATCTTTGACAACTCTGGAAAAATAACTTTAGATTTTTATAGAAACTATAAAACAGTATTATGAACTTTTTTTTTTTTTTATATATGTTCTTGGACCAGCTCTTGCATTGCTGAAACAACAAATCCTTTAAAAGCAAATGGAAGTGTTTGTATGGGTACAGCAGAAAAGCTTTGGTCCACAGTCTTTCTTTCAGGAGATGGCTGGTGCACTAGTAATAGCTTCATTTGCAAATTTGTAGAACAGTATTTGGATTTCCTTAAAAGAAACTCCAAGGCATGGAAGAAAGCCCCATAGCTGCAAAATACCTGCTAGTCAGCAAGCCTTGGTTCCCATCTTGCCTGCTGAAGTGTCTCAGTGTTATGTAACAGGAGAAGGGAATGTTCCTCTCTTTTGGCAAAGGACACCGAACCCAACAATTTGTCTTGATGGGACTGAGCAAAGCACATGAAACCAAGTGAGTTATTACAGCCTGTGGTTTCAGGAACTGGTTTAAAGATAGCCTCCAAATTATCAAAATTTACATAAAGAAAGGCATCTGACTATGGCCATGAAATACTTCTACCAAGTTTGGAAAGTAAAACTCAAGCAATGAATGGTCTATGTCATAAATCAATTTTTTGGCTGCATGAACAGGCCAGAGAAGAAAGAACATTGAATAAGCAAAGGTTTTAATATTCTGACAATTATAAACAGTCCTTTGTTTTTCTTTTTCTCTTACATGCACATGGGTGTGGGCTGGGGAAGTCATATATTCATAAAACATCTGGTGTTCAGCTTGTTGTTATAATCAATCAGTCTTTTTATTTTCATTTTCCAACACTGAAGAAAAAAAAAGCACTCGGACCTCTTAATTAAAGAACCAAAGCCTCCTCCTTCTGGATACGGAGGCAGTGAGATCTGTTTCACAGTCTATTATTTACAAGATTTGCTTTAGAGGAGAGAAGTCCTCATGGTTAGAAAGAGCAGTTTCTTGGTTTTTAATATCTTATGGTAAAAGCTGTCAAACTGATGGTAGATAGTCTCCAGAGCAATAGTTTACTCACAGGATAAAGAATGGCATTGCTGACTCACTCTTTTTACGCATTTATAGTCATATACTCCTGATTTAGAGGGACAATGCATAGTGGGAAAATGCCACTTTAGCTTTTATTTCCTACACTTATAAATGTGGTAATAATACAAGCATACATAGCAATATAAACATAAACATACGTAGTAGCATATTAAGTGTATGTAGTAGTAACACTTCCACAGAACTACATGTCCTAGCTCCCATCATTCACAATAAGGCAATACAGCTTCCTCAGATGATTTATAACCTGCTAGCACCAAGTTTGAGACCTCATTCAGCTAAAATCACTCCATTTAGTGGTGGTGGGATCTTCTTATACCTCTGAGAAAGAAGGGCCACATTTGCAAAAGCACTTTTCATCCTACCATCCCTGGAGAGGACAACAAAGTTATTGGCTTCAGGATCTTTGAAAGGCTGGCTCCATTTCTGAAAATTTAGTTAGCAGCACTGATTTTTATCTGCACTCTGACTTGTAGTTCTGTTGTCATTCATGCTGAGAGGGGACATAAAACTGCTTAGCACCTACGTCTTGGCTGTCCGTTCATCTTCTGATCTTTGGAGTCTCAGAAATAAATAAATACCAAGAAAAATAATAGTTATCAGCCATGGCTCCTTCAATAGAGTAGATGTGTCGTGTATGTGCATGTTTAGGCTTCCTCATTAATCTATCTACATGCTAGCCATTAATATGCTCTCAATTTGTCTAATTGAGATGCTGTTATTAAAGCCATCTTTTCTGACTTCCCAGAGATACATGCAACCATTACATAGGTGGTGGGAAAGACAGCAAAGCTAGGGGTGTGACCTCTCAAAAATCATTGAACAGCAGCACTGACAAATAATACAGAGAAGAGTACATGATAGCAGAAGTGAAGATTGCATGTTATGTGCATAGTGCAGTGCACTGATGCAAAACAACTGAGGCTAGGATGTGGCTCCAGATTCAAACACCTGAAAGTGCAGTTCTGCTGCCTAACACATCTGTGCCACTTGAGATAAACTGGGATATCCAGATCACCCACATGGGGCTGATAGATAGGCATAGCATCTATCTACAGGTGACCTGAACTTCTCTGAGGCACCAGAAGGAACCTGGTGGGAGATGCTTGGGCATCTCATGTGACACCAGATACCCACACTTAGGTAATTGAATCCTGCCCTAGCTCTCTGCTTGTCCACTGACACAAGGAGAAGCTTAGCTCTCTAGTTTACATGCAGACACTTTTATTGAGTGAGGAACAGTGTGGCCAGCAGGAGGAGGGAAGTGATCGTGCCCCTGTACTCGGCACTGGTGATGCTGCACCTCTAATACTGTGTGCAGTTTTAGATCCCTCAGTACAAGAAAGACATTGAGTTGCTGAGTGTGTCCAGAGAAGGGCAACAAAGCTGGTGAAGGGTCTGGAGAATCAGTCTTATGAGGAGCGGCTGAGGGAACTGAGGTTGTTTAGTCTGGAGAAGAGGAGGCTGAGGGGAGATGTTATCGCTTTCTGCAACTACCTGAAAGGAGGCTGGAGTGAGGTGAAAGTTGGTCTCTTCTCCCAGGTAACTAGTGATAGGACAAGAGGAAATGGCTTTAAGTTGCATCAGGGGAGGTTTAGGTTGGATATTAGGAAAAATTTCTTTACTGAAAGAGTTGTTAATCATTGGAATAGGCTGCCCAAGGAAGTGGTGGAGTCACCATCCCTGGAGGTGTTCAAAACACATGTAGACATGGCATTTCGGAATATGGTTCACTAGGCATGGTGGTGTTGCGTTGATGGACTTGATGATCTTAGAGGTGTTTTTCAGCCTTAAAGATTCTATGATTCTATGATTTAGATACCCAAAATTAGGTATCTGAACCTGAGGATGAACCCCAGCCAGCCAGCACAATTTCGGTACTCTTTGGACTTCACTGACCAGTTTTAGTGACTTGGAGCTTGTCTCTGTCAGTGACTAAGTGAACCGCAAAGCAGAGTCAGTCCAGATATGAATTATAGATGCATAAGGTGATTTGCAAGGACTTTTGCATTTGTGTAAATAGAGTGTAGCATGCATTTTCATATATTAAAGAAAACTTTAAAATGCCAAAATGTCTGTGAGTTCTTTCGTCTCTCTTTGAAAGTTTTTTTTTCCCCCAAGGTTTGTCTCTCATAAACATATTAAAACACCACAAGCAAAGGAATAAGATAACCCACTGATGAAATGACTAGCCACATAAGCGTCCTCACTCTACAGGAAACCTCGTCATGACTTAGCCTTGCCTACACTTTAATGAAAAAATCTTGTGTTTTGTAAATAAGCATTGCAAAGTCTGGTGGAAAAGTGCTTTCTTCCTTGTTTCATCAATAAAGTTACTATGTGACTTTTAAAAAATTCCACTGCACTAGGAAAACTTCTGTTTCCTTTTATGTCCAGATTTAGCAAGTTTTTCAAAGCCCTTCTTATTAAGAAAAGTTGTGGCTGGAAACACGGATAAGTAGCTACAACGATTCCAGAAGCTATAAATATTCAGGTTATGATATTCAAGAAATTATCCTCTCTGAGGTGGGCTTTATTGTCTCCTAGGGCCCACCTGCAGCTAGGTAAGGGCCTCCCAAAGTGAAGTGGATGGCCCTAAATGATCATAGGTGGTTTTTAAAAAATAAACACAAAATTAGTTTCACACCTACTTAGACAGTTTAGAATTTTAATGTGCAAAGTCTGCCAGGGCTTTGCAGTGAAATAAGGCCATGCATTCAAGCTCCCTGAAGCCAATCAGAAAGCCAGGCTGAGTACTACCCATTTCGCAATTAGGAATCACTGCTCAGTTCCACAGCATATTATTCATGAAGAAACTGTTACTTTGCTCACATTTGAACATTTATAAGCTCACAAAAAACAATTGTCTTTAAAAAGGAGCTGTTCTAGCCTCAAAACACTGAGAAGAGTTGAGATCTGTTTCATGTCACTGTCTGCAGGCTCTCTAATAGGTAGCACGCTTTTCCAAATTTTTCTGAACATGCCACCTCCACCTTCCTTTCTGCTGAGAGGCTCCTTCTAGGCATATTTTGATACATTTATAGTTTTGTTTGTGACTTCTATATGTCCGGTAGCCCTAGCACAGGTCAAAAGCTTTATATCTGGGCTCACCAGCTCAGTCCCATCTCCTCCAAGATGCCCTCTCTGGCCACTCACCTCCACTGAACGCTTCCAGGGAGCAGCAGCAGCAGACAGGCAGCCTGAGCACTGCCCCTTGTGCTGCACGTGCAGCCCGTCCGGCATGTCCTGCATTTGTCTTGGATTTATTCCACGTCTGCCAAACAGTTCTTACGCACATTACCGATTTGGAAAAGCGCGAGGTATGACTGAGCTTTACTCAAACCAGCCGCTGGCTTTAGAGGAGGAATGGATAAAAGTATGTTTTACTGTTTTATATCAGCACTTCTTTATGTCATTCGACACTGGGCAGTGCTTGTTCTTGCTGGAGCTCTGGTATTCTGAGGGATTTAACTCCACCACCTCTATTCCACATTTGAAGGAGTATGACGAGGCAGCCTCAGACTGTGCAGTTTTCCTATACTGGCCGTAGATCATAAATAGGGATCAGCCTCCACTGTGCCCGGCACTGTTTGGATTTGTATGAAAGAACATTTATTCATCCTGAAAAACCCTTGCCAATTAACACTGCATTGTTTCGGTTTGGTTTTTTCCTTTTGCTTACAGTGACTTGTAAGTCGCAACAGGTATGAGTTTTTTATGAGTGCATTTTGTATTAATGGGTTTCAGTCTCATGAAGTTCCTGCCCAGCACCACATATAAACAACATCACATTATGAATGCCCTCATAATTAGATTCATTAAAGGACTACGGAGCCCAAAGTGCACCTACAGCTACATCCAGACACCGTTAGACTTACTTGAGTTAGTTGGAGTAGGACAGGTGTCTCAGGAGGACTCCAGCACAGTCGGCACATTATTCATACAGGTAAATAATTTAGGAAATAATAAGTTATTCTTACACTGTCAGATATCTTGGCACTTTCCATACACTCCTGATTATCTAATGGCCCTAATCTAATTCAAAGGCACTAATTGGCTTTCCAGCTTTCTTTTGAAACAAAGTGATTGGTTCTCTGTGGCATTGGACTTGCACATTGTCCTGGGGGAGACACAACTCAGGGATCACTCCTGCCAGTCGGCATGGCTGCCCACGACTGCTGTCCCGGCACCACCAGGACTAGAGCCCAGGCTACGGCAACACAGCTCTTTTCATCAGCTGGAACAAATGCATTTTGCTGCATAGACACAGACATCAAGGACAAGCGTGTCCCTGAAATATTTCCTGTCTTTGTCCCTTATCTGATCCCAACTGCTTAGAGTCCATGAGCCATAATTATTTCCAGATTTTCCTTTGCTAAGTTGATGATGATGATGACAACAGCACTCCTTTTATATAATAGCCTATATCCAGGTCTAGGGTGGCTAATCTAGCTCTAGGGCACCTGACATTGTATCACCACAAGTGAGCAATACAGTGCTGATAAATGACACAACATGTTTCTGTCTACTCTCAGTGGAGAGGCGTATGTGCCTATGAAGAGCTCCAGAAGATAAACCAAGCACCCTAAGCATCTATTTCTCTATAGACCCAATGTAAATGCTGTGTGACTCCATCCAAGCTGAAACCAATGTCACCTCCCCTTCTTCTGAGAAGAGGACCCACATTCAGAAAGATGGGCATTTCTGCACAGCAATGTAATAGAACATGTGCAGCATCAAGACTTTACTCACAACAAGACATTTGTGAAACCATAACCTAAGTCATCATAATGATTTGCCTACAAACAGCAGGTTTAAATGGCACAGATTAAAGTGTTAGCTGTCCTTTTTAGCCTGCCTACACTAGCAATCACACCGTTATAATTTCTGTAGTGGGTAAAACAGCATTAGCACTGGAAAGGAAATGTAAAATTACTTCAGAAACTGTGGTTTTAATTACAGCCAGTTGAGTGGGGAAGAGTACAGAATAGGAAATATAAATACAAAAGGAGTATAAATAGTGTTCCCTCTTAGGACAGTACTATTTATCTTACTCTGGCTATAAAGTTGCTTTATTTTCTTAACTTCCTGCTTTGGAAAGCAGCCACTAAATTAAAAGAAAATGTGGTTTTGTAATGCAAGGATGATTTCTTTTAAATTTATAAAACTGGAGAATCCGAGGCAATGAATAATTTAAAAAGTAGGTTGGAGAAAGATTTAGCTGACTCCAAGTTCTTTTTTAAAGAAAAATAATAATTAATGGTGAATATTAGGAACAGTTCCCCTTTCTGACACACTCATTCTTGGCCTGGTTTTGTCATTCTCACATTCATCAGCAGAGTTGTTACTGGGGTAAATTATATTGAAACTAATGTCTAGTCATAATTTGAAGTGCTACTCATTTTCAATAAGAGTATCATAATTCCCTAAATAGCTATATAGGAAAAGGAAGAAAAGAAAAAAAAAAAACAGATTTGGAAATCAGTTCCTTAAGGAAAATGTGTAAACCTGTGATTAATGAATAAGTATACGATACAGTTGCTTAAACATACAGCCCTGCTGTGACGGTAGGCACCACAGGACAGCCCAGTGGGTGCCTACCTTCCACGCCAGAAGCAAATTCCCTGTAAGAGCTGTGCTGTGTTTCCCAGCGCTGAGTGGACATGTTTGGTAACTTAGGGCATCTCAAATGCCTCTAAATGCCTTTGTTTGGGAAATTGGACCTCTCCCATAGAGTCACCATTCCACATCCTTATTTTTAAAAACACTTCCTAACTTCTTCCTTGAAATCCAGTACTTTATTTGTATCTCAGGCCCATTCAACACGCAGTGCTCTAATGTTGCTGTAGCACAGGCAATAGCTGTGTCTTTGCTGCTAAAGCAAAAGTCCCTTGGCACCAGTTGGCTGGGACCCTCCTGAGAAGATTTATTTTGGAGACAGCTAATTGGAGTGGTCCAAAACAGATCCAAAGAGCTGTCAATTGACCAGGGTGGGGGATCACAGGTCTTGCACACAAACCCACCCCATAACCTCTTCCCTTCAGCAATGTATGCACACACACACAGCCTTATGTATTTATGCACATACCCAAGACCCAAAGACTCTAAAACTTGCATGAAACCTCATGAAGATATACTGTGGTACTGGGCTGTGATATCTCCATAATGAGATACTGGACTGCCATGATAGTGAAATTCTAGAAGCTGTTTGATCTACAGAGTGCTAACATCAGATTGTCATGTAGGAAAGGCTGTTTCCTCTCTGAAACAACAACAGAGAAACATGTTGGTTTAGATCAGACATCCAGCAGCCACCAGGAAAAAGAAAGAAGGAAATAATGTCTTGTCTCATCTACCTCCATAGCCAGTGGCGAGGGACAGGCCTGCTGAAGGGATATTTAGCCCAGCCATCTGTCCATAGTTTAGGACATAATTAACACATATCTGAAGGTGCCTGTCTCTTTCCACGGACCAAAGAGGGACACTGATCAGTAGCTGTAGATTACAGGCCTGACTTTTGGATGAATAGACTAGGCAAGAGTGACTGTAAATTTGCATACTGATCAGATGGGACAGAAAAGAGCAAATCTTCTGACAGATCTGGGCCTCTGTGATGCTGTACTGGGTGTAGGCACCCAGGTGCTGACAGTGGGGTGGCTGCAGGGATGGCCTTCGTGAGGAGAGGCTGGGGCTGCCCAGTGCTGGATACAGCTGGTTCTGACCTACTGCAGGGCACCGCTGAGCCTCTCTGCTGAGACGGTAGCACCTCTGGGAAAATGTGTTTAAGAAAGGGAAAAAAATCCATAGGACAGAGAGTGGAGAAAGGAACAAAAAGAGTGGGAAACAGCAGAGGGAACACTAAGGTCAGAGGAAGGGAGGAGGTTTCCCTGCAGCCCCTGGAGGACACGATGGCACAGCAGGCATTTCCCTGCACCACACCAGAGTAGGCTCCTGAAAGGAAGTACAGCCCATGGGACGTACCCATGCTGGAGGAAGGGAAAAGTGTGAGGAGGAAGGAGTGCCAGAGAGGAGCTGTTACAGACTGACCACAACCTCTGTTCCCCATCCCCTTGCACCACTTGTGGGGGAGGAGGTAGAGGAGTTGGGAATGAAGGAGGGAAGCTGAGCTTTGGAAGAAGAAGAGGAGGAGGAAGGTATATTAGTTTTAGTCTTTGCCTACTGTATTTTAACTGGCAATAAATTAAATTAATTAATTTTCTCTGTGTAGAGTCTTTTTTGCCCATAACAGTAACTGGAGAGTAATCTCCCTGTCCTTCTCTCAGCCCTTGAGCTTCTCCATCCTGTTTTCTCCCCCTTGTCCTCTTGAGGACAGGGAGAGAGAGAGTGGCTGAGTGGGCATCTGTCAGCCAGCCAAAGTCAGCCCACCACAGGAGGTTAAGGTGTTCATACCTGTCACAAAACATAACTAATTCAGAGTCCTTCAAATTCCCGCTGATCTAGCAGGAGAAAACAAATGTAAAAGCCATTGCAAGAATATAAATGGAATCAGCGTGCGCTGCGCTGGTTATAAAGTGGTGGGATAGAGTGCCAGGAGGTGGAGCAATCAAGAGTTGCACCAGACTAGGCCAAAAACACTGACCCAAACCAGTAAGTACTTCTTGTTTAACACTGAACATTTTCTGTAGTTTTAGGAAGAGAACATCACAACCTACTTTCCTCAATATGCTGGAGATCATTATTTTCATTAGGCCCATTCACAATTGCAAGATAAATAGAAGTGCCATAAATAGAACTGAATTGGCATAAACATAATTTTTGCACTTGGCACTTGACTTGGGTAAACAGCCATGCACTTCCAGCATGCCTTAAGGTTGGAGCCTCATCATTTCATGCTGTCAGTGCAGTCTTCTACAGTTAAGTGATTTAAATCTGAGGCTGGCTGAATCGACCTTTGGGATTGTCTGCTCTCCTTCAGTGATTATAGAAGGTATTCATACAGCACCGCTCCTCACTTGTGCATCCCTGGCTCTCAGGGTGCGGACATAGGTCAGAATTTTGGCTGCTGAGTGCTTTTGTGGATGTTCACATCTGGGGTCTCACAGGCCAGGCAGGTCCCGACTGCACCGCACCCCACACTGCAGCAGAGCAGGCCGGCTCTCAAGCTGTTGACGTGGACAGTGGTGACCCAAACACACCAGTTGAGAGCAATATTTAATCTCTGGGAGAGGCATGTGCTCCTGCCCACTTTTTCCACTTGCCACTGGATTCCCAGTGAAGCAGGAGCCAAGACTTGTACCTTGCACAGAAGTGAGAGAGCAGTTGCAAGGTAGCAATTCCTAACTGCCAGGAATGGAGGGTGACAGATGTCATCTTCACAGCCTGTCAGTAGCCCCAGCACTGTGTTCTCCAGGGTCTCCAGTCAGTTCTATCAGTGATAGAATGTTAGAATCATAGAATGGTTAGAGTTGGAAGGGACCTTCAAAGGTCATCTAGTCCAACCCCCCTGCAAGGAGCAGGGACATCTCCAACTAGATCAGGCTGCTCAGAGCCTCATCCAACCTGGCCTTGAATGTGTCCAGGGATGGGGCATCTGCCACCTCTCTGGGCAACCTGTTCCAGTGTTCTACCACCCTCAGTGTAAAAATTTTTTTCCTAATATCTAATCTAAATCTACCTCCCTCTATTTTAAAACCATTACCCCTAGTCCTATCACAACAGGCCCTACTGAAGTGTCTCTCCTCGTCTTTCCTGTAGGCCCACTTGAGGTACTGGAAGACCTCTATAAGGTCTCCCCAAAGCCTCCTCTTCTCCAGGCTGAACAGCCCCAACTCCCTCTGCCTGTCCTCATAAGAAAGGTGCTTCGGCCATCTTATCATCTTCATGGCCCTCCTCTGGACCCTCTCCAACTGGTCCATGTCCTTCTTATGTTGGGGACTCCAGAACTGGACACAGTACTCCAGGTGGGGTCTCACCAGGGCAGAGTAGAGGGGGAGAATCACCACACTCCACCTGCTGGCCACGCTTCTCTTGATGCAGCCCAGGATGCGGTTGGCCTTCTGGGCCGCAAGGGCGCATTGCCAGCTCATGTTGAGCTTCTTATCGACCAGCACTCCCAAGTCCCTCTTCTCAGGGCTGGTCTTGATCCAATGTTAGTTTGACATCCAGTGATGTTAGTTTGAAGCTGCGGATGTTAACATAGAAGTCATTTACAAGGCGGCACCTCCAGTCAGCTTTCAAATGTTATGGGTTGCTGAAATTACAAAATGCACAAAGATTAAAAGTGTAATCCCACACAACTTTCTCCTAGAAAAAGAAAAACCACAAGCAGTCTTTTAAGAATAATGGAGATGTAATACAGCGTCTACAAGTTTGGTTGTTTGTTTTAATTTGAACTCCTATGCCTTAGCTGAATCCATGTGGTCATGCCTGGGACTGCCATTAAATTCAGTGTGTATGTGTGTGTGTGTGTATGTGTGGAGTCTATTGAAGGTATAGGGGTCTCCTGTCCATAAAGAATCATTTGCAGAAGTGGGGACATGAACAAGACCTGACATTTATTTGCAAAGGAAATAACTTTCTTGCACTGAAAAACACACACTTAAAGCTGAAGTAGTGCATTTGTGATTTTTTTTTGCCTTGTTGTGTAACTCCAGTTTGTGAGTTCACTTCTTCCACAGAGTTTGCAGACTCCTTCAATGGCAGTGCTGTTCCCAGTGAAGCATGCAGAGAGTAGTTAATCATTAATTCTCCATGGTTCATATTTGCTGTCTGCTTTACTGCATATAGTTTGATATAGTTCCTTCCAACAGACTTAATGCTGTCGTTAGGAGTCACATGCTGGATCTTTATCTGAACTATTATCACAGTCCAGACATAGCATTACAGCCTCTCTTTGTAAGCCAACGTTATGGACTTCAGAAAGGCTTAAAACTTAATAAATACTATGGGTTTTATGGTAATGGAACAGCTGCAGTGGCAGACTGACACATACACACACCCTAACTGAGCCTGCCTAGTTGCTGTAAACAGGTGCACCTAGAGGCTAAAGCTCTTTTTTTTTTTTATCCATGACACTCATTTCATTGTCAAAGTCTAGCTTGACAATTGTGTGTGTGTTAGGATAATGTAAAGGAATCCAGACACATGTGGTGAACGAAATTCTTGGCTCTTGCAAAGGGGGTGAATTTTTAAATTGAAATTGCAGTTATCATTGTACAGATAAAACAGCTGGCCACTTGCAAAAAAAAAAAAATCTTTTGTTATTACTGGAAATCTAAGCTATGTGATATGGGGAGACTGCCCTCAGAATAATAAAAATCACCACAAAACGATGTGAATTATGGTATGTAGCATTCATTCTAGGTACATTCTAGGAAGATCTAAACTTTTCTTTTAAAATCTCAGACATAGTCTGGGATCAGATTAATATATGCTTTGGAAGAACTAGCTTCTCACTGTGCTAAAGTGCGCAAGTGGGAAGGCAGAGGCATCTGAAAACTTCAGCTCAAGTGCCTTAGATCAGATCACTGTGCCTGTGGCTAACCTATTCAACCACACTAGAAACGCTTTCCTCCTCCGCACTGTACATTAGTCTACTTATTTCTTGGAACATAATATCTAAGGATCAACCATAAATAATTGCATTTGGTGTTCCTGTTTGTTGACACCTTTCATAGGTGATGCAGTGAATTTAATTTAGATTGGATGAGTCATCTCTCACACAAGTGTTTTTTCCCTTCCAGCCACTTTTGGAGAGTCTGCTTAAAAGCATGTGATGCCCCAAAAAGGCCAAGTGAATCTAAATACATTACTGTGGAACCACGAAGAAACTCTTTGCATCAGTACAACACCTTCTATAGGCTAATAAGTTCCACTGAGAAGCAAACGATATGAGCCTGGGCGGAGTCCCATGTTCACACAGCTGTAATGCTTCCCATAACCCAGTAAGATTATCCAGGGGGGCTTCCGGTATCTCTGCATGACACTGAACTGTGCTATACAGACATACTCTCACCCCGTGGCTTTTAAATGGGCAGGTTTTTCCATGTTTCAGGTAATAAAGGGCTTTTCCTCATCCACATGGAAAATCCCATAGACTATAATACAGATGCAGCCAATAAAGGTGTAGAGAAATGTTCTGTAGAAATTAGTTTAGAATTAGATCCTTTCCGAAAGTATGTAAGCCATCCAATAAAATTCAACAGACGATTACATCTCTGCTTTAGAAAATGATGAGTTGATTGAACACTGAATATTCTCTTTAAATTTCATTGAGTTTTCCTCTGATGACTGGAAATTGTGTAAAAATACAGTTATGTCTCTGTAGAATTCATAGCCTCCCAGCCAGACACTCAACCTAGTTTCCAAAGACAGTTTTTGTCACCCCTCTCTTACTGAGTATTTTTTGGCTTTAAAATTGGCAGCTGTGACCTGAGCATTTATGGAGATGTCACAGTCAGGTTTCCTCTGCTTGATATCTGGAAAAGCCATCTTTACTCGCCTTCAAGAAATTAAACTTTCCAGACAGTTTCCCTATAGCAAGACAAGCAATGGACTTGTAATGTCTCAAAATTGATTTACAGATATTTCTAAGAGAATGCTCTTAATAATCTTCAACCAGAGTAGTTTTGCATGAAGTCCACTGGAAGGTGGCCAACTGGGTTTGAACTTCCTTGAGTTTAAGTCCAAAAAAGTTCCACACATTTTTCAGAAACTAGTCTATCAAACAGTGGTCTGCTGTCAGATTTGATAAAAGTTAGTTACCACATGTGCTCAGTATATGATCCAAAACAGGAAGCACAGCATCCGATGAAGTAGATGACAAAATGCCAGCAGCGGATATCTGGAATATGCGTTCCTCAAAAAGAAAAGATATTTTGCCATTGGGCAAAATCAGCTGCAATTGTCTCCTTTCACTTGGTGCTCTGCAATTCAGATCTTTTAATTGTTCTGAGAGCCTTTTCCACACCCCTCGAAATTACTGAAGAAAATGATAGTGATTAATCTCTTCTTCTGCCAGTTTTCCAGTGAATGAAGAACATAATTTCCCTTTAACACATCTTCAGTGTGCACTGCAGATTTACGAATTCAGTACAGACTGTAATTTGGGTTTATTTCAGACAAATTTTTAAAAGATATATACTTATTTATCAATCTTTAAATGTTTTAGCTTTCCCCATAACCTCTATCTCACAAGCCAAGATTACAATTTTTGTGGTTCTTTCCAAGATTGGCAAGGCCCAGCAGTTTTTTGCTTTTCTCTGATGTCTTGAGTGGATGGCTCAGTCCATTGCTCTCTCCCTTTTAGGGACTAACATTCTGATTAACAGCACACAACTGTGCTCTGGAAACACTGAGCCCTACTGTGACTTTCTTTCATCAATTTTGTAAAAGATTCGCCTGGTACTTTCCATTCCTGGTGCTGACAAAATAATCTACATTAATACATTAATATGTATACATTCTATGGAATATTTATTTATACATAATTACTACCTAGACATAAAAACAACAAAAATTGCAGATATTCAAGTGACAAGGAAGGCGAGAGGTCCAACTGTGGTTTTTATAGATGCCAAGAGTCAGCTTTGGCTGTTTGCAGAGCAGGGTCCACACACCTGGAGTGGCTAAAATATGTCTATTTATAGTGCTTACCATTCTATGGGTCTTTGGTTTTGGGTTTTTTTTTGTTAGTTTGGTTTTTTGGGGCCTTTTTTAATGTAGCAGGCCTGAATTTGATCACATTCAATTCCTTCTTTTATGTTACCAATGTTTTTCTCTTCAGTATTCTCTTGTCTCAATTTTGGGTTTCAGTAAGTATCAATTGTTTTTTTTTTTTCTCTATTCTTTCCAGTACTTCATTTATTTTGTTCCATTTTACCCTGCTTCTTTTACAATCTTTCTTCAGCTCTTTTTGTGTCCAAGGATGTTGAGTATACAGACAGCTATGACAATATAGCACTAACCAGAATATAACATGTAAATAAGTCTATTTCCCAGAAATAACTGTATTTCTTTTGGCTGTTCTATGGCATGATAAATCTAGTTCTACTGGTGCCACCTAAAGTGAAGGGTTACTATATTTACTTCTACTGAAGCCAATATAAACCAGAACTAAATTAGAACTGTTAGCCACGCTGATGAAATTGGCAACACTCGCCGACAGTAGCAACAGGAAAGGTAGGTGCAATATATGATGATGATGATGCACGTGCCCCAGCTCTTTTACAGATCAAGATGTGACTCACAAATTCTGGAGTCACCGAGCTGGCAGCAGGATAGCCTGGTCAAGGGAAAAACAAACTCCTTACCCAAAGAGAGATTACATTGCACATTAAGGTTTAGTTTTGAAGCAGGCTTTTACAAATTGTTTTATTATTTTTCCTCAGTTCCTGTGGGAAGACTGTCTGGCTGCAAGAGAAAGAAAACAATAATAAGAACATTTAAAGTAATTAACCAGAGCTACCAGAAGAGTTCCTGTCAGTCTCCAGACTGTGGGTTTTCATCCCTATTTAAGAAGTCAAGCAGACTCTGCTCAGAGGTTCAGCTACCAGCTCTAAATGATTACCCCAGAAACAGGGAGCATTTGAAATAAATGGAACAGCTGTCTGTATTGCCTGAGCTGTAAAAGAGACTGTATTTCAATAATGAAACACAAATAATGAAGTATTTTCTCGGGCTATAGTAGGAGGCAATGGGGAGCTTTTCCCTTTCAGCCCGCTGGTTCCCCTTGGAGCTTAGAGACCACCTGTTGCAAGGAGCTTCTGGGGCTGAATGGCTGGAAGGTGGATTTCCTTCTGAAACAAAACCAAACAGCATGGAGGATGCCAGCACTCCAGAGTAAGGGAAGGCTCGCTATTGTTGTTGCTTCAATTGTTCGAGGTTTTTTTTTCTTCAAATAGAGTGGTGATTTCAGCGAAATATTATGTGCTTGCTTAGGGCTTGTGATTTTTTATTTTTTGGTGATTTCTCCTCATGCTTGCATTTTTTTCTATTTATTTTAAAAAAGGTCAGTGGAATAGTTTTTCTTCTGACAGACAAGAAGTCAGGAACAAACCTGAAAAGGGGCTTTCCCCTGACTCGCATTTACACTGGGCTGTTTTGAGTCATCTGACTCATGTGGCAATGCCTCGGCCAGTGCAAACACCTGTTTTCTGGGGCACAAAATATTACCATAGAGCAGTTAGCTTTGCAGCCTGACACAGATACGCATTTTGTCATTATTTTAAATGAAATGAAACCTTCACATTTATAAGAAGCAATGCTTGGGTTATTTCTGGGCTGGGAGGAAAGATTAGAGAAGAAACCTTTCTATCCCCTTTCTCTGCTTCCAGATTTCTGCTGACAACTGAGACAGAGGCAGCACAACACAGCATAGCCTCTGCTGTAAATATAACAAGTGACAAACCATAACTCTGCCTCTGCTCCCATCCTCACTGAGTAAGGTGCAACCTAGGGTACAATTGACATCCAGAGATGCACCTCCAGGAGACAGGGTGACGCCGTGGAGGTTCATGACTGTGTGGTTTATGCAGTTTGTTATGAATTTCCAAGGGAGAAATTCTACATTCAAGATGAGGAAGAAGAGATGGCTATATTGTTTTAACAAAAATAATTTTTGGTTTTCCATAAAAAAAAAACCTCTTTCAAAACACGCAAGACTGGTTCATTAAAAAAAAACAAACCTCATTTTTAAAGCATATTAAAAGCGTTAACACAGTGCCTGCTGCCAGAAAAGCCCCACTGCAGCGCTGTTGAAGGAAGGAGGACAGCATCGTTATTTATGAGCGTCTGCACTCTCTCAGCCTTTCATGAAACCCTAATTTTATCTGGCAGCTCTTAAGAATCTCTGAGAAACTGGGTCCTTTGTTACCACTGCATCCATCTAAATTCTGCACCTAAAAAGACATGGCCACTTCTTCATAAATAAAGAAAAGAAGTCAAAACTTTCTGACATTAATGTCACACTACTATTTTAGGCCTTAAACCTTCAAGTTCCCCTCTCCGGGCAAGCACCAACAAGTGCCCCTTTTTGCTCAACTTGCAACTCTAGCCTTTACAATAATTTTACTGAGAACAGGATCAGGCCTCAGTCATCTGTTTTCATTGGGGGAAAAAGAAGACAAAACAAAACAAACAAAACCTCTTTATTATTCTTTGACAGGAGTGGAGTTAAACCCGAGGGGGTTATTTTTCTTGCATTAACTTTTTCTAACCTCATCCCTCCTTCATTTTCTTTCTCAGATTTACTCCCAAACAGTTCCTGCATACGTGTGCGTGTGCCTGTGTGTGTATGTGTGTATACGTGCACATCTATCCTTCTAATGAAAAGGAATCTATCTGTTCAGATAATTTGCTGTTGTTTGCAACATGATACAGCTAGTCCTTTTCACTTCAGCGTGAATAAACAGCCTGATCCCATAAAAATAGGCCTTTTTTCTCCCGAGAGCTTGTTCCAAGATTGCGGAACCCAGGCTAGCAAAGAACATCTGCAACAGTTAGTGGAAACCCTAAGAATGCTTGCAAATAAATAGATTGGAAACTAAGTTGGAAATTTCTCAGTGAGATATAAATTTGAAAAAATGAAATCCAGTTGAAGTACCCGGTTTCCCTGGGAGAATACAAGTCTAGCCAACCCAAGTCTAAATACATGTGGTAATGATCACTGTATGCTGTTTCCAGTTTATCATCAAAAACAATAATAGCAAAATTATTGTCATTCAAATTTAGCTTATAATAAAGAAATGTTACACTTTTAATCATGTTTGATTGCAAACCCCCTTTATAATGAATATGTTAGAAAAAGATGAAACAATGCATTTTTGAAACTTCCTCTGTACTTTGTTCCCTATTGCCAGGTATAACCAGAATCCTAGATGAACAGTAAATGTATCAGAAAAAACCACCAGTGATGAGCAATAAATATCAGGTAGATTTAAGGGCTGTAATTCAAGTTTTACATTAGTCTGCTTTTCAAAATGTTCATGGTGGTAACTCTTTGCAGATCAGAGTCAGTGAAAAACCTCTTTTAAAAGGTTGAGATCTTGTAACGGTTTAGACTTTCACTGTTATGCTCTCTCTTTTCTTAGACGTGCCTTCTTCATTTCAGTTTCATGCTCACTCTCCCAGTTATTAAGTTAACACAGTCCCCTAGAGACTGTCTTCATTTTTTTTTTCATGCTTACCACCAGCAGGGTGTTATAAAGCAAAACATTTGGGTTATATAGATTATAAACTAATAGATAGAAGTTACCAGCTTCGTGGGAAATACTTCACTTGTACAAAAAAAAAAAAAAAAAAGGAGGGCAATATTTTCTGGCTTGATTTAGTACAGCTTTGGTACGTAGAATAAATCATTTGCAGCTGGCTTACCCATGCACATGCTCTGGGGGTGAGGAACACATGCGTGTTATCAATTCATTATTTGTGCTGCTGTTCGTTACCACTTACGTGCTGGACAGCGACATCACTGTCTACCCTACATCTGAGGGTACGGCGTTAATGGCAATAGATATCAAGCTGTTGGGAAGAAAGCAAAAGCGAGGCTGTGGTCGGATTAACGTTTGATTGCCTAAACAGTACAGCTTTGAAAGCATGGGAAAATTTGCCTAGTGAGCAAGCTGGATTTTTTTAAAAAACATAAAGCCTGCCAAGCTCCCAAACCTAAAGGGGAAAAAAGAGCTTGTGGAGAACTTTAATTAAAGTAAATGGAGAAATTTCCCCTCCTTCTTCTAAAAAGAACTTAAATATGATATTTTAACTTCATGCTTATACTGACTCTTTTTCTCTATTTAAAAAAAAAGTTAAGCAAGAAATTTTCACAAATGTTTTCTGATCCTCCAGTCCGTATTTCCCATTTTTGCCTATTATGGTGAAGAGGAAAAAGCCTCTTCAAGTGAATCCTGGCCCAAATTGTTCCACAAGACCTAGCATTTCTCATAAATATGTACATCTACCAAGTGTTTACTCAGTTTAGTCTATGTTGGAGGCAATATAAAGTTTGCTTCCTCTCTTTACTGTATGGATACAGACTACTGAAGTGACTGTACTAAGGATGCCCTCTACTGAGAAAAAAAGGATAGAAGTCTAAATGTGAGAGCTACAGAGAATCTTCACTAGCTAGTACCAGTAGTAAAAGACTGATTGCTTTCAGGAGTAAAGAACATTGAACTTTATTTTATTTTTCAATTTGAGAACAGTTCTGATGAGAGCGTGGACAGACTCAGCCACAGAATTATAGCTATACTAGTAAATTAAACTGGGACAGGGAATGTTCCCAAACACTTTGTCTTAATCATCTGCACTGTTAAAATGCTAGAAGGGTCTCCACACAACTTTGGCTGGCATCAGTTAGCAGATTCTCAAACAATTTCTGGCATGATTTGGCAGTTGGCACAGACCAGTGTCCACCTTGAGTAGAGTGGAGTTGGCCACCTTATTTTAGATGGCCGAGGCAGTTTAATACTGTAGATACACATTGCTAAATACTAGCTGGCATCATGTCATAAAACAATTCTGGGCAGATTTAACTTATCAGTATAAAATTAGATCATCTGCTTCTTGCAGTGGGGTAGATCATGCGCAACAAATGCTCACTACTCCTGGCAGTTTTTGTTCAGTTCAGTTCAGTTCAGTTCAGTTGTTTGTCCAGTTCTCAAAACCTCTAGGGACAGAGATCCCATAATCTCCCATGGCTGCTCATTTAAGTGATAACAATACGTGTTTTTCTTCAAACCTAACCTAAATACACCCTACAGCAATGTTAGGCATCTATTATTTTCATAACCCAGTGAACTCATGAAAGAACATGTTTCTTTCCTCTTTGCAACTACTGTTTAATTACTTGGTATGACAATATGTGGTGTCAGTCTTTTCTTCTCAAGATTAAAAATATGCAATTATTTGAAAGTTTCTTGTTGGTCATGGTGTGCAGCTGTCTAATATCACATACATACATGAGGTATTTAAGTCAACACATTGACAAGTAATAGAGCATAAGAAAATTCAGTTAGTAAAATGACTCCCCCTCTGTTGTCAATGTAAAGACATACGCAGCTCCTGAGGTTGAGTCATCTCATCCAAAACCAGCTAAGAGGTATTTTGAGTATGTTCTGAAGATACCTGTTTCTTTCCACTGACAACGGAATTAGTCTGGGTTTACTCCCTCCTACTGAAATGTCGTACAGAAATGTGCTAAAACAAGAGCTGGAGAAGGAAGGGTGATCCATTATGATCAATTATGAACAATTGCCAAAAAGTCTATCGGCAAATCCTGAATGCTTGAAAACCACAAGACCTGTCACATGTTCCTGTAATAGCTGCCACAGGCCCAAACAGAGCCAGATAGCTTCCCGACAATATGAATAATTTTGTTCTTGCTCATATGCTTTCATGATCAATACCTTTGGTGCAGTCAGCTAGCACGTGGGCTGCAGACATTTATGGGAAAGCAGTAAATGCTCTGCATGCTTGGCGAGTGGATCTGATGACCACAATATTTGTGTTCAGAGGAGTGTCCTGAGGGAAAAACAAATATTCTGTCTGAATGTGGTCTATATGGTCTTCTTACTACTATTCGCAGGGTGACATACATAGTGTAAGACACTATCAACCATTTATGAATGCACCCTCTAAAGTGACAGGCTTCATTGAGCCCATTCTTAGAGAAGCAGTCAAAATACATCCTCTGACATTTTATCATCCTCTTAGCTATGAATAAGAGACAGACATAACTAGTCTTGGCCATTCTAAGAGCTCTCTTCCTGGAGCCTGAATATCTTCTACAGTAATAAGGAAAACATTTGTAATGGAAAGCAAAGGTTGTTTGTTTGTTTGTTTTTTTTCCCCAGAAGCAATGCAATACTGGGAAAATTATTTTTCAAATTATGTTACCCACAGGCATTATTTACCAAGTTTTCTCCACCTTCTCAGAAGGAAGGCCTGTTTTATTCCCAGTTTTTGTGTCAAAAGAAGTGGCCTACTCCCTCTTTTAATGTGGGAGGAGAGAGCCCACCAGCGTTTTTTCACAGACACAATCTGGGCAGTCTTCTGAGTTCCCTCCCTTTTCAAGGGTCTTTGAGGTTTTTCAATGTCTTTTGATCCCAGAAAAGATGGAGCCAGACAGGAAAATGCTTCCCATCACTTGATGGCCTAGCCATTGTTATCTGAACTCCTTTGAAGCTGGGGAACCTGAAGGTGTTATCTGTGCCGTTGTCTTACCTTTCCTGCTAAGTTCTGCAGCCTTTCCTTTTACAGTTTCCTTTGACTTCACTGAACAGGACAGGCACCAGTACAAAAGAAAGCAGAACCTCACAGAGCCCCTGAAAGATTGCACAGATAGTTTTCCAGCATTGTCGCAGAGACAGTTTCAGGGCATGGAGGAGCAGTGGGTTTTCACATGCTTCAAGAGAGTCTGCCCAGAATATCACAAGGAAGTGATTTTTTGGTGACTATGACAAATCACACAGGGTGCATGTTGGACGGCACTCCCTAATTTCACCCTCTTTTGAATGAAATGTGTGCCTGGAAGCTGCCACACAATGGTGTCAGACAGCAAGTCCCCAGAGGCTGAGGTATGCTCCCACTTGGGGTCTCTGTGTCAAGGAGCCATTAGATAAATTTCAGGAGTTTAGAATTCTTTCTGTGGAAGGATACTTTACAATCTAAAAGCTATATGTTTAAAAACTGAAATGAAATCTACGCTATGTTCTGACTTTGACAACGTGGATTTTTCTGTAGTGATATTCTGACCACGTGACAGAAATTTTTGAGTTACTTGAATAGTTGGTCACCTGGTGAGGCAGCAAGGAAGTATCAAGATTTAAGTAGATATCTTGCACAGATTAGTCTCAAATTACGTAATGAAGAGCTTAAGGTAGGAGACCAATGTCCCTTGTATTCCCCTAAGGTGAATGGAGAAAGAGAGAGAGAGATTGGCTCTCCAATATGCCATTTAGAAAATATCTCTCTCTAAAGCAGTTTTATGTTGTAATGGTAATTTTAAAAATACAAGTAGGACAATACTTGCAGGCAGAAGTCATATGTGTTATTCGACAACAGATGTGGGTGGAAGAATTAGACAAGCCTTTAGGTACAGAAACCTTTCTTCAGGTTGGAAAGAGAGGCAACAAAAGCTTTGACATCTGGAAATTGAATTGAATAATATATCCTTTGTTAACAATTTTGGTATGCAAAGGAGGGAGTTATCAAAATTAATTGTAGTGAAAGGGAAGGTATCCTTAAGAAAATCTGGTATCAGAAAAGTAAAAGAAGAAGGAGTGGTCATAATTGCTGTTTTTATTAAATTTTGTCTCAATAGCTTTCACTTTTGTCTCAACCACTCCACATAATAGTTTTTTTAAAAGTACTTCTTACTACTCTTTTGTAGTACTAGTATTTTCCTAGTGAAAGCTGCAATCTCAGCTTTTTCTGGTTAGGACTGGAACATACGCAAAGAAATAACAGTCATCTCAGAAATGAACTGGGTGAATATTGATATTTTTGTTCAGTAGAATAACAAAAAAGAACAGAGAATAGGAAAGTGAAAGTAGTTCCAAAAAAGCCAAATAATCAAATTAAGACATTTTTGCAAAATAACCAACCAAGCTTTTGAAAGATTATTTTTGGATCAATATAAAATACTTCAATTCCCAATGAAAGTTATTATTTAATTTGTAGTTTAGATTAACTCCCCATCCACTTTTTAACTTTTTAATCTTTTTCTTGATGTTTATTTAATTTAGGTCACCACTTTAAATGAAAATGTCAGTTCAAAATGAAAAGTCAAAAAGTTTAATTCTAAATATGTCCAAAAATCCATAGGCAGTCCCCTGGTAGGCCGATAGGCTCATACCACAGTTTAACACAATAACTAATACTGTGTGATCGTTTGTCTACTTTTCATTTTGTCTGTTTTAATTCTCATGTCATCAATCTTTTTTCTATCTTTGTGAGATAGAAATGGACTTTTACTCTATGTTTCTAGAGAACCTTGTCTTTAAAATGTTCTGTTGTATGTGTAGGCCTCTTTGAAATTATGGCCATGCATATGACTTGTTAGAAGTCTTTCAGTTGAACTTTTTTTGCATGGAGGCAGATGATAAATGAAAAAAAGAAGTATTTCTCAGAAATTATATAAGGCTGACAAAGCTGTGAAGAAGGACACGTGAGGTTCAGAATCTACTGATTCTGTAGATTTCCATCCAAAAGCTGACGTTTTGTCCCTGTTCTTTTGCTTGCCTTGCTGATAGGATGCCAAGTGGATTGCTGGGGAGCTGAGCCTGAAGGCTACCAGGTCTTCATCAGCTCATATGGTAGGCAAATAGATGACACTTAAAAATATTACTCCCAGGAAACGATGTCTATGCCTACTGCCACATGGTGTAAATGCTGCAAGTAGCATATTGTTCCATATTGTTCTGCTTTAGCCCCTCTGGAGACAATCATTGACACTTGCTAGATGTCCCTAAGTTACTTCTGAGCCCCTTGGGTTTGCCTATGTCCCTAAAACACAACATGCTAAACACATACTGACTAATAAGCCCATAAAATCCCTGGCACTTAAGAGAAAAGCTGAGATTGCAATGGAGTGCATTATTTTGCAAAACTATCGAAATGCCAGCAGGTCATGCATTGGTTAGACAAGAAAGATGGCAACACAAGCACTACTAAATGAGCTTTCTTAAGTGGAGTAGTTGCTTATGTCACAGCAAAACATCAGCAGATCATGAAAACAAGTGGAGTATCATTACTTTTAAGCTGGAGAGATGCAGAAGCTAATACAAAGTCAGAGACAACAACACTAATACTGTAAGAAAAGTTCAAGCTGAAGAAATAAAATTAATAAAACTCAGACATCTTTCAAATCTGGGTTTATACCCATAAGGGGAATTTAAACAGTGGACGTGAATAATATATTTGGAAAGCAGCACCACTCACTACACTGTAAGAGGAAGCTCCCATCTGTTCAGTGTTAAAAATAAAGTAAAATCTCAACGGCATATGATCAAACCTGAGTTTCTAGACTAGCCATTGTGAAGTTCCCTTTGTGCAAAATCAGAGGAAAACTAATTTCTCTACAAATCAGACAGTAAGTAAAGGAGACAAAAAAAACCCCCACTGCATAGAGAAAAGATAGAAATAGTCATTGTATAGACACAAAACAATCAATAAATGTAGAAAAAGATAATATAGTCTCTGCAAAGTAAATTTTTTGAGAGATATCATTGACATCAAATATTTTTCTATCCTCGGAAACATAACAGCATGTTTGTTTATATTAAATGTTATCTTTTCAAAAAAATAAGCCACCATCTGTCTTGTATTTGGTAATAAGTTTTTCTCAATGAAAATAAAGTAAATGTTTTAATGGTAAGGAGACTACTAAGGTCTATGTAAATAGCATTTTTTTTTCCCCAAGGAAAGATAATTGAGGACCATAACCAGTAAATCTGAGCAGTTTCGGAAGAAGACAGAGATATTCTGTTAAACAAAATCAATCTTTTGTAATAAACAAAACGGAAATTCCATCCAATAAGAACAACATTTTGGGGAAAGAAAATGGACAACAGTAAGGTCAGGACCATTGTGGCCTGATCAGAGGAGGAATAGATACAGGAGTGTGGCCATTACCATGCAAAGCTGGGAATGAGAAACAACAAAAAGATTATTGAAACAGAACAAAATTCAGTGCAGGAGTCTCCGTCCTTACTTGTCCGCAGGTGCCTCCACAGGATGTGATCAGTATAGTTCTCAGGCAACAGGACAGGTAAAGGCACAAACTAGTGGTTTGTGCATGTCCACCCAAAAACTAAGCACTCAAAAGGACAAATAATTTTGCCTATGGTCTTACATTATAAAAATGTACATGACTTATCTGATAAGGCCACAGGTAGCTGAAACTGCTATGGAAATTAAAAAGGTTCTATAAAAATTCCCAAGAACAGAGAGAGGATTTTTTTTTTTTTTTCAATTATGCATGTGTGATTTGGAAATTGAGTACCTTAAAAATGTTAATGGTACAATATAGGTTACGGAACAAAACTGCACTAGACCAGATTTTGCAGCCAGAGCATGCACCTATCAATCACATAATAAGAAAAACAGAAGAAAGAAAATATTTTCCTAACCTCCGATAAAAACAGTTAGAGGCAGCCCTGCTGAAAGCAATTGGCTATGTCTCTACTGCTAGACAACAAAAGAACAGGAACTGATTTCTGGTTTTTAAGCCACATGGCAAGGACTTGCTTGCATCCGTGGTGCTTACCTTGTGTCCTGTCAGACCATGTAGCTGCTGGCCTTGATCTTCTTCTCTGCCCACTTTGTTATTCCGTTAGCCCTGAGTCAGGATGAGTATTCTGAGTGCTTATCGCAGATTGAAGTCTCTGAAGACTGAGGGTTCTCTCACCATTACCAAAGTGGAGTTTTTACAGGATGAATTCAAGGGTATCTGGTGCATGCCCTGGGATGGACATATGGATGTAGGAGGACATATGGATGTTTCTCTGTGCAAAACTGAGTGAAAGAATATGGGACATCTGTAGAGAGCAGAGGGTGCCACACATAATACAGCCTTATCTGTAACACCTTTTACAAACAAGCTCTGGAGTCAACTATCACCCAAATCTTGTAGGAAGGCTAACTTCGCAGAGCTAGCCGTGGTTATGGTTTACCTCCACTTCAGAAAGGCTTTTACATTGTTTCCCACAACATTCTCATGCTTGACCAGGTGTCAATATTGGGACCAAATACTTTCAATCTTTTCATTAATGACATGATACTGGGATAGAGTACACTCTCAAAGAGTTCACACATTAAAAAAACAATTAATGGAGTGATTGGCTGACTTGTCAGATGGGTGTGTGTTGCCATTCAGAGGTATCTTGATAGGCTGAAGAACTGCTAAGAAAAGAATCTCGTGAAGTTCAATAAAGGGAAATGCAAAGTCCTACATCTGAAGAGGAATAACCTCAGGCAACAGTACACTATGAAGTCCAACTGGTTGGAAAGCAGCTTTACTGAGAACCCCAGGGTCCTCATAGACACCAAATTGACCATGAACAAGCAATGTGTTCTTGCAGAAGATGAGACAGAGGCCTTCCTGGGTTGCATTAGAAAGCATTGCCAGCAGGTCAGGGGAGGTGATCCTTCCTGTCTGCTCAGCGCTGGTAAGGTTGCATCTGCAGTACTGTGTCCAGTTCTGGGCTCCTCAGTACAAGAAAGATCTGGACATGCTTAAGCCAGCTTAGCAAATGGCCATGAAGATAATTAAGGGATAGAAGTATCTTTTGTATGAGAGAGCTGGGATTTTTCAACCTGGAGAAGAGAAAGCTCAGGGCAGGGGAGGGAGGGAGTGGATGTTATCAATGTGTATACAAATACAGATTGATATAAAACTGCCTGAAATTCCATCTGAAAGAAAGAAAAACCTTTTTTTCTTTTTTTTTTTACTGTGGAGCTGGTCAAACACTGAAGCAAGTGATCCAGAGATGTTGTAGTTTCCTTGGAGGTATTCAAAACCTGACTGGACATGGTCCTGGACAACCTGCTGTAGGTCACCCTACTTGAGCAGGGGGGGGTTGACTAAATGATCTTGAGAGCTCCCTGACAACCAAAACCATTCTGTGATCCTGTGACACATTGAAATGACCCAAAACCAGACAGGGAATGATCTATCAGTTAACCTGTGTGGACAATTAGGAGTTCAATAGCGGATTCGGTGCTTGAGCTAGCCTTCTTTTTCTTAGCAATGTAGATGAACCCAATTTACAAATAGCCTTTCTCTGTGTTCAAGAAAGGATGGACATGAATGTTAGTGAGCTACTTGCCCAGTAAGAAACCTAAAGGCAGCAGCTCCAACAAGTTCAGAAAACTGTGCCCTTAAACATGACAAAACTTGAACTAATGTAATTACAACTGTCTACAAAAGATTAGCGCTGATGGGAAAACCATGCTGCAGCACATAGTACATCAAGCCACATCTAAATAGTGGATGAGTGTCTGCCATAATGTTTCTTGGTCAGGCCATGGGACCTGCTTGAGCTCACAGTAGCTTAGTCACTGCTTAGGTGGGTTTTCTTTGCAGAACCTGTCTGTGGGAGAGGTAACCTTCTTTGTGATTGCTGCTGCCACTTTTCTTTTTACCACAAGGGTAATATGAGGATAAAGCCATGCTAGATAATAAGATGTGTGCTGCAGAAATGTCTACTGATCCCTCCACTTTCAGAAATCAAGAGTCTATGAGCAAATCAGTCTATACATCTTCCCTTTTACTCCATTTATCCACACATCTTCCATCTTGGTTTCCCAATAAAGGATGATGGACATCCTCTGTTAACCTGACTATTTGGTTTATACTTCCTATCCAGCCAACAAATGTGTCTGAAGTTCAAAATCAGACACACCACAGGCTGCCTCTTGTCCCAGAGGGGATCTGGAAAGGGAACCCAGGTCATTTATAAGTTCGTTGAACTCTCAGTGACAATTTCTAGCTATTGTTATTTCTGTGTTTCTCTAGGTGTAGCAACTGTGAGGGAGCAGGGATGTAGGAAACATACATAACACAGCAGGTTTATAATTTCCTCTGCTGATGGAACAGTTTGCAAACCATTTTCACTCAGGAGTGACCAATTCACTTTCCAAGAGTTTAAATGGTTCGTTATTCTCCTGGTAGTGACTCTGAATTTTGTTCATATGGCTCTACACTGTACCATTTAAACATGGGCTATCCTTTGACTAAATACCTAGTTATAGCTTTCATATTCGTTGAATTTTCTTTTAATGAGAACTGAATTGGAAGTTCAGGCTTTGTCACAGGCTTCTTCTATGACAAAAGACCCATGGGCACATTTTTTTTTTTTAGAACTTGAAGGTTTTCAGTGCTTTTAAAAGAAAAAGAGGAATATCTTAATGAAAATACTAGATAATACCTATTATTTTGCCAGTCAAGGACTCACACCATGAAACTATTACACTGTGCAAATTGAAAACACTTTTAAGAAGAGAAGTAGTCTCCAACTATATTCATCCATGCTGCTTGCAAGCAGAAAATTATTCTGATATTTCAAAGAGGCTGGGGAAAGAAATCAAGATAAACTTTCACACCTATTTTTGTTTTATTTTTCTTGTCAAAAATGAAATAATGGAAAGTGTATCTCTTATAATTCCGAAATAAGTTTTCTGGAAGTAGGTATGCAATTTAGTTGGATAAAACAGACCTTAGTAGCAAAGAAAATGGATTTAACCCTCCAAAATATAGAGAAGCATATTCATGAAGAGTTCACTGAATTGCATAGTCTAACCCCCGTCACCATCAGAGTTAATCAATGTTACTACTATTTATTTTTTTTGTTATCGTAGCACAGGACAGCAAATGCTCTATGTATTTTAGAGAGCAAGTACAACTAGGCAGTTATTAACCAGTGTTATTGTGTCTAAATCTGAGCCAAAGATAAACAAATGTGTTAGAAAATTCCATGTTGGAGCTGCTAGTGTGTAGACGTTAGTATCAAGTGTAATAACCAATCTGTAACAGGAGAAACCATGAGTATGTATATTTTTAGAGCTATAGGAATGTTTTTAATTCGGCCTGACTGGACTACATAAAAAATACCCTCAGAAAGGATGTTATTCAAGTTATTTACGAACTCATGGTGTTAATGATTTATTTTTGTCAAGCAGGTGAGATGCTGTATTTCAGGGCATAACAAATGAAATATTTAGTTTATGACACATTTTGTTCTCCTTCCAGCAAAATCATCTGACTGTAAGAAATACTAACTTCTGGTTTTGAGAATTACACTTGCAAGTCTAATTTTGTGGGGAAAAAAAAAAAGAAAGAAAATGAAAGAAAATGAAAAAGGAAAGTTGAGTAAAAAAATCCATGAGCATACATAATACATTTTTAATGTGAAAATCTTATTTCTTAAACCTCTGATCGGGAAACTGTGTTTTGCACGTACTAACCAAAGTGAAAAAAAAAAGGCAAAGGGAACAGTCAGAGATTTCACTGCTTGGTATGAGTAATAACATCAGAATACAGCCTTGTGTGAACAATAAATATGTTGAATGGGGAATTCTGGAGGCTCAGTTCTGATTCTTAGTATTGAATAATAATAACATTTGAAATGTGTGTTTATCTTTTTCAGTTTAATTCATTTTCACATAATGCATCAAACCCTGGTGCAGTGCAACAGTACCTGGTGAACACAGTAATCAAAGAATTAGCCTTCTCTTGCTGTTTGAATTTTAAAGAATTCTGCAAAACAAATGTACCTCCCAGGTAGCATTTTCTATTTCTCTTCTCACATTTCAGAGATATGAGTCAAAGCACTTAAAGTTGAGGTAGCAGTTCAAAGTACTCCTTTGGTAGGTGAGAAAGCACTTTTTCATCTTTTTCTGACATATATTAAACAAGAAAAGCAGCCGTGCAGTATAGGAGGAATGAGAAATGTTATGATAAAGAACAGGGAAGTATATAATATGTGCTGTATTTTAAAATTTCAAGAAAGAAACACTGTTATTGACACTGCATAATAAAGAGGCTTGCAAAACCATTAATGAGAATTAATGCTAAAGTTAATGTATATAAGGCAAATCATTCTCAGGTACAGGCTCAGAAACCACTTTCAGCATCAGCTCAGTTTCTTATAAAACAGGAGTATGAGGGGAGCAGCCACTTTGTACTTGGGGCATAGCTGCAAATTCATGAACAGGTCAGAACATAAAACCTATTTGCAGAAACTTATGGAATTTGACCAAGAACTTTGCAATTTAGTCCTATTTGTTTTAGAAGAGAAGGCATATTTCCTGACTCAAGAAAGATGGAAGTTGAAGAGAGCATAATCAAATTTTCTTCCCATCTTCCCAACTTCTCTGAGAAGTCTCTGTCAAGAAAATCTTGATAACTCTCCAAGAAATTCATTTACTGCACATTTAACTTCTGAACAAGATGATATGGTGATGGGAACTGGAGGAGTGGACAGACCACCATCTGTGTGTGGGCAAGTGACAGGGGCACAGCCACCCAGTGTATAAGATGACAGGGTTTGTCCCAAAATCATGTTGTGACATGTGGTGGTAAAATCAGTGTCAGTTATTTAATCTATGCCACAGGGTTTCTTGGGAAGAGAGGGAAGCTATAGGGTCACACAGATGCCACACTCACACAGGGGGTGGCAGAGGAGCTAATGGAGTCCTGAGGACCTGTAGTCTTCCTCATCCTCACCCCAGATACAGTAGCATCAGAAACAAAAGCTATTAATTTATGACAGAGAAATGAATGGATTAAATGTATTCATAAATTTATGGGAGAGAGAAAACCACGATAAAAAGATCCTTGGTACCATCCAATATAGCTATTTTTTTTTAATATTATGCTCTGTACCAGTACTTTCCCTTGGATGTTATTTCCATTTTGGGGTCTTCATCCCTCTGTGTATCCCTCCTCTCTGCCTCAAACTTTTCACCAGAGTCTCTAACAAATCCAAAAGACAGTCTCAGAGGTACTAACGGATATGTTAAATAAGTGTCACCAAGCTGCCCTATTAGCCTATGTAATCGTGAGGTGTACAATTTTTAGTGATATCATCTCTGCTACAAAGATTTGTATCTCTGAATTAACATAGTATTTGTATTCTCTATCCTGCAGTCTTAGATAAGGACTATGGATTTTAAAAATATGTAATTACTGATGTCTAAAGTGTTCAGTGAATGCACTATTTCCTTAACGCATAAAGTCATTGCCGAGGAACATAGTGATTGAATTTGACAAACCTGAATCCTGCATTCATCTGTGACTAGTTCCCTTTTGTCCTCTTTATCCGCTACAGAATGAGTGGTTCGAATCAGTTCTGAAGGTGTCGTTTATCATTTTGAGTATCTTTGTGTGATTCAGCCCTGCGTGATGAATGGCCCGGTCTATTCTCTAGTTTGCCTTATGTGTTCATTCACTAAGGTCAAAGAATCCTCAGTCATATTCACAGCCCAATGTTCATACAACACTCAAATATTTGGTTTTAGGCCTCAATGCTGTAATGTGATGGACATCTGGTGTTTGATATAGAGTTCCACTGTTTACTCTGGGAAATGAAAATTAAACGCACGATTTTCTGAATGAGTTTTTTTTCTTTTTTTTTTTCCCCCAATAAGGAGCTAAAATGGGTTAATCCACCTGCTGCTGTGTGGGGCAAATGGAAACAGCTCCTTTATCGTTATTGCAGTTTTGTGTATGTGTTGTCATTTAAGAGATTTATTCTTTCGACCTACAGACAAATACATCACACATTTATGAATGGTTTGTTTGGTTTGGGATAAGAACACATGCACAATGATTCTCTTAAGGACAGTATTGGCTACAGTAAATTCAGCCGAATTGTGTTGCAATTCAGGAGTATTTAAACCTTAAATGGTATTTTTATGTTTTTAAAAAATCTGTTTATTCATCTTTCTCATGAATGAAACCTAGAATAGTGATCTTTCAAAGTTTATATTAAATTAATGGTCTTCATATCTTGCAATGCAGGTAAACATTTCTATTTCATCAAATAAGTCATAGACAACAGGAAATTTTCGAAGTGTTCTTTCTGTGATGCTTTCTCTACTCAAAAAACTTACTGCTGTAAAACTTCAGGAAAACATAAATTTTCATAAAAATTCAACAAGATTGTGGAACAAGGCTGCTCCCTGAGGAGCTACAAGATATGGTTTAGTAGCTCTGGCACCAATGGTAGTGGGAAGACGGTTGGACTAGATGATCTCATAGGTCCCATCCAACCATGTGATTCTATGATTCTATGATACCGAAGGTCCTTGAATTCCAGTTTTCTCTGTACTGTTGAAAATAGGAATAAAGCACAATATTTCCATTAATTAATTTTTAAAAAGCAAATATTTTTATCAGTTATTTCTGTGTCTTATTGCTTACCAGTTTAGCTATTGTTGATACTCTGCTGTGGTGTGGTTTGCTTTGTCACGCTCTATTTGTAGTCATCTGCAGCCATAAAAAGCTTCCGGACACAGCTAACCAGTTGACATGAAAGGTCTTTGCATACATTTTGTCTTGTTGTTTTGAAGAGCTTTCCCTTTAAGAATATGCTTTAGGAGAGATTTTTTAATAGGTATAATTGAATAATAATTATTAATTGATGGCTCCACAGAAGTGTTTATGTCAGTTGTCAAATTAATTGCAAATAACCTTCCATATTATTCTGTCACATTTCAGTAACTAAGCAGTTTTGAGCCAGAAAGTCGTTCCAAAATATTTTTTTATTATTTTCATCCATGTGCAAGGAACTGACTTAGGAATGGATTTCCACAATCAGACCAGATGCAACCCTGAGCTGATCTCCTTCCTTCTGGGGCTAACCCTTGCAACACTGAGTGGTGCACACCCAGGCATGGAGCGTAGGAGAAGGGAACAAACTATCACTCACTTTTTATTTCATCCAAATATTGTGCTACACTATTTATATGTGTACCAGAACACAGCCAGACAGAGAAGTCTGGCATACATAAACTAAGGCTTCTGCAGGTCAGTGTAAGAGGTCAGTCTTTTGTAAGGAAAAGAGTGATGTTCTCCATCCTACACCTAGTACCGATCTGATATGATAGGCCAATGCTGAAAATGGTGAGGAGAAAAATAGGATGGGGAGGGGGGGTCACTACATTTCTTGCCATCTGGTGACCCCCCATTGAAGGCATGAGATAAGAAACAAGGGAGATTATTGTGAACTTTCTTTATGCCGTAGAGTTGGGAGGATGTTTACTTCCACTTACCTGGTGACTACATATCAGAAATTTCTCAATACCTGTCTTGAAGCAAACACACCTTTTATGATGTTTTTGTTACCTCACTTTGGATTTATATGCAGTCTCCATGGAGCCTGAGGAGCAAATGGATATGAACAGTCTTGATCAACAGGTGAGCTAAATAAAGAAGATGCCAAAGCAGGAAGACAGCATTCCTCCCTGTACAAATACACACTCATCTAGAAGCAGAGGAGAGAGCAGGGCTGTGAAATTGTGATGGAGAGTAGTGGTCGGTTAAAGTTAAAACAGATTAAACAAGGTGGATGAACAGGACTATGAATAAGAAGAAGGAAGGGAAGGTGCGGGAAGGGAAGGTCCGGGAAGGGAAGGGAAGGTGCGGGAAGG
>WHYT01016790.1:322921-392320 GCA_009806455.1 Tetrax tetrax
TCTTGGGCAGTACTTGAGTGCCTGTCCTCCTCATCTTGAATTCCAAACCGCTTTAGATGACAGAGAAACACTAATTTCCTAGCAACAGCAATCCCAGCATTTGCAGGTGAATAAAACCAGGAACCAAAGGAGCTTTCAACTAGGTAGTGAGGCTTAGTGGCTTAGTGAGTTTAGATTCCTATGGAATTAACCAAAACTGGAAATGGACAGCTTTTAGGAATCTAAGTCTCAGCATAAGCAGGATTTTGCAGACTGGATCCCACTCAATATTTTTATCATCTGATGTCTTAAATGAAGCGATTCAACCACCTACAGCAGCAGCCTGGTTTTATTGTTCTTCCATCTTCTGTTATCTCCTTAACAGACAGTCTTCACCGGGTTTTGAGCTTAGAAACACCTATGAAAATGCATAAATAAGTTTTCTGCAGCTGCATTTAAACACCAAAATTCGACAGTCTGGGCCTACAACACTTAGTTAGAATGTAGCCGGTATTTCTTTTCCCATAAATGTGAACCATTGATTATTTCAAAGTCCCATTCTGAATGGAGTTGCTGTGAAGCATTACTTCAGAACTAGACAACAGCATTCACCTTATTTGACACGTTTTAGTGCTGTTGCAATAGCTGATAACACACAAGAGAAGGAGGGAGGAGGGGATGAGGGGGAGAAAGACATGCCAGGGAATGAGCAGCAAGTGCTTGCACAAACCTTTCTTTCAGTTCAAGTATGTCAAGTGAGATAAATGGTCAAACTGCAGACATACTGTACGCAGCAGGAGCCAAAAGCTGCTCCCCAGATTGGCAGCTCCAGAAGCCATCAGCACCGGATCCTCTCAGCAATTACCAGCTCGGAAATGTCCTTCCATTGATTGTGACAGACGTAAACCAGCTGCATCTCAATAGCGAGAGAACAGAGGGAGGAAGAGCCAGACAGCAGGACACAAACAGCACCAAGCCGTGGGACCAGCTGCAGCCTGCAGGTCGCACTTCCATGTCAACAAAAAAATGTTATTTAATATTTGCCAAACACTGAAGTAATTCATCACAAGGTATAAGTGGATCTATAACGTCTGAGATCGCCCGTTGAAGATTAACTGGACAGATCACGTTTCCAGTGCAGCAACCTAAATGGGAAACAAAATCTCCTGAACCTCGAAGGCAAGGCACTTGCTCATTTTCTGCAGTAGCAGAGTTCCCATGCTGGTCAGCCTCAGCCATGTAGTTTAGGAAACCCTCATGCCAGAATATTTGCATACGTGAAGGACAGTGCTAAAACAGGACAGTGCCAGCCTGTCAGAATTCAGCTGATGTGAGAGTCTGATCAAATGCACACAGCTGCCTTCATCTAATCTAGTGCCTGTATAGGGCAAAATTACTGTGAATCACCAACTGAGAGAGGAAGACCTGGATTGTTGTTTAAATGTAGAGATAAACTGCCATCAAACGGTTCACAAACAGGTGCCTCTAAAAATATCTGCTTTCCCCTGCAGACATTCTTCAAATAGACACCAGGGGTCTTGCCTGTAAGAGGTGGCACTTCCAGAGACGCAGAGTCCCAGCAAGCTGCGTACATTCACATGATGTATGTGCTTCGCACCACTTCAAATTTTAACAACGGAACAAAGAAAAAGCTTTAAAATACACAGTACAGAGGGAAGTCCCACAAGAACTTTATAGAGAGAAGAAATCATGCCACATATCCCAAAGTGGAGGTGAAAACAAGAAAGACTGGAAATGGCTTGTTATTTTTGGTTTATTACTGTTTGAGCAAATCTAGCTCAATCTATAGCTATTTCAATTGTATCTAAATATTAATTCAACCCAAAAAGTTATTCAGCAATGGTAATGACTGACACTTCTGTTCCCTGACCTCTGACTGTCTGCATCCCAATTGGACTCCAGTACTCCTAGACAAGGCTCAGGTAGTGATTGTGGACCAAGACAGTTCCAACAGGGACTGCAACGCTGTCCTTTGTATTATCCCTTTGGAACTGCCATTTCCTGCTGCAGGCAGGAAGAGGCAGTAAGCTCGCACGTTATGTGCATTCCCATAGTTGTTATGCTATGACTGACCCATAGAGTGCTTCTGCAATATAGTATTTCACAGGATTTCCTCAATAATTGCTTCAGGATCTACCCAGACTGCTATGCAAAAGCCATAAGTATACCTCTAGAGAACTGAGTAAATATAAGAGGTTTTAAATAACACAATTAAGTGTTTAAAATAATAAAAAGTATCAAGACCACAGCGAGATGAGAAAGTACAACAAGCAGTGTTCTCCTTCTTGCCACAACACTCTTCCTGGGACTGCGCAGCAGTCATTACTTGGGCTTTCTGGAAAAGCTTTCTGCACATCATAAAGGGCAGCACTCAAGTCCCCTTTTTCTTTTTTTTTTTTTTTTTTTTTTTTTTTTTTAAGTTACATTTTGACTTGAACAGTCATGATGCAAATGTGACTTTAAAAGATTTTGAGATTCACCAAGACACTGAACTTTGCCATTAGAAGAAAACAAGTTTTTCACAATGAATATTTCACAAGCTAGCAGATTCCACAGGTCATCATTCACAAGTCTTTAATTAACATGTAAAATTAACAAATGGTACTATTTCACACAGTCAGTGTGGATCTCAAGGCCCTACTTTATATTTTCTTTCCCCTCCCATCATTCTCCCATACCAGGGTCAATAGTATTTTTGCCTGAAGCTCTAAAGATGTCTGACCTTGCAATTCTTCATGGGAACACAGATTAAATGCAACACTTATATACCGCAGCATCACTTCTTCTGTCAGACTGCAGGAGTGAGATTCATGTGCCCTGCTGCAAGTGTCTAAAACTTAGATGGACAAATCTGAATTCAGTAGACAGAAAGAGGCAAAACAAAAGTCAACATTTAAGCAAAACCTCTCACCTGACCCCAAAACATTTTTTTTTTCACAAAGCTCCTTCAATAAATTTTGAAATTATCCATTTCTACTGAGAATAAAGTTCAGTGCTGACAGTTTGAAAGTCTGGTACATTTTTTTCCTCTGTATGATTCCCACTGCTGGAAAAGCATTGCTGGAACCATTTGCTCAGAATGAAGAGGGAGAAGGACATTCCTGTTCTGGTTTTCTTTTTCATTCTTTTTTGACTATTTTTAAGAGCTCGCTCATTTTTCCAAGAGCAGTACCAAGGCTTGTCAATACACATCTATCTGAAACTGAAACCCTAACAGGCAAGAATTGATGGATACGCAGCCAGCAAAATTTCAAGTTCCTTTCTGATAAAATTCCATCTTTCAACAGCTTTTTTAGGAGTTAGTTTTGTGCTGGAATAAAAGAGAGGTGGCGAGGAACATTCCCTGCTGTGTTGTCGAACAAAAAAAAAAAACCTAACTAGCAATATGACTAATTGTAATTCCATTTCACATAAAATTGAAAGAAGCATGCCCTTTTATTTTCTTAGAAGCAGTTGGCATCCTGCAGCAGTCCTGCGTCTCTGTACTTATCCATTATACTCAGCAACACCCTCTCAGGGTAATGCAGCTGTCTGGCTTTATTCAAGAAAAACACAGACAAATTCTGCCCCAGAAGTCAGATATATTAGTTAATAAGTGAAAGGATGAAGGAATAAGCCTGACAAGAAACTTCCAAGTGATGATGTCAGAACGAGGACTCGTCTCAGCGTGATCCCAGAAAGAAAAAACACTGGGGAGAGAGAAAACTCCCCATGTAACACGGGAGGGTTTGCTATAGCCAAAGCTTTCAGCATGACAGGAGCAGAGCAGAGCAGGACTTTGCCCTGTCTGGAGGAGATATGAACTTCTGATCATTAATAAAAGGAGGATGACTGACAACTGATGAAATAAATGTCCTTTATCACAGCTGGTGGTCTCACAATTAGCAAAGCTTAGGGCAATTACAGGACTTAAATCTCTTCCCTTCTAGGTTTTGTAGGTTTGCTTAGGTATTACTTTACATTACTGTATTACTCCAGCACTTTTCAGGCTGAAACGACTTTTCAGGCTGTGGGCTGAGGTCTCCTTTCTGCAAGCCGATCTGTGCAGCCAAACCAGAGAGGTTTGCCCATGGGTGAGGGGGTACACTGGGGGTGGGTGTCCCTGGATGAGGGTGTTCGGGCTGCCCTGACTGCAGGGGATGGTGGGGGAAGCTCTTGGTGCCCAGAAAAGCTAGTGCCAGTTGAAAGAAGGGATTTAGCCCTGAATGCGCAAAGGTGAGAGGTGATTTTCTAATTGACAAACAGAATAGAGAAAAGAGTGATTTTAATACCTCTGACTTCCAAGAGTACAGCACAGCACCCCACAAAATCAGCAGCAGCTCTGAAAGAGGTAAGAAAGGCTGTCCTGGGGAAGCCTGTTACAAGATTTGGGACTGTCATTCTTGTTCAAGATTACCCATGAAAAAAAAAAAAAAAAAACCAAACCCAAGTTGACCTTCAAAGGTCCCTTCCAACCCTAACTATTCTATGATTCTGTGATCTAGATTTGCCTTTTTTAGAAAGACAAAAGGATAAACAGGTGATGTGTCATCCTGGGTAATTCATGTATTTCAACACTTTGAAAGACTATGTAACATTGTTTGTATGGTTTGTATTGGCAATGTCTACTTACAGCATCCAAATCGCCTCGGAGGCATACTGTGCTGTGCACACATGCCATACAAACCAGTGTCCTCCCTCCAACCACCCCACGAAGGAGTTTCTAGTCAAAACAAACACAACAGACAAAAGGTGTGAAGAGAAACCACAAACACAGAGTTGAAATGTCCTTGTTGTCAGGGAGGCAGCAGATCCGCAGCAGGGGACATGCTGATGTGAACCCCACCAAGACATACCCTTGCTCAGCTACACCAGGAGCTTTTGCCAGGTCTCAACCCTCTACTGAAGTTGGTGAGCCAGGTCTTTTCTTCAAAACTGAACAGTCTTCTTTCCTTCCTTTCAAAAGATGGACTAGAAGGGCTGCCCGGTTCTGTCCAGTAAAACAGTATTTAAGGCTCAGTTCTGGTTTGTGGGAAGTGGAGGAGAGCAGGAAAAAAAGGGAAGGAAGCTCTGCTTTGTCTTCAACATGTTCATTTCACACTGCTGTCAAAAATTTGCACAAATGGAGATGCAGGTGAGCCTAACTCACTAGACAGGTAGTTTGGATGCGCACTGATGCAGGGTCCAAACACCTGCATTTTCTCATTAATCCACACCATAGCCTTCCTGGTTTCTTGTCCCTGCAAGAAAAAATAGGAATAAAAGACCTCCTTGTTCCATAGGGTGTTTTGAATACAAATACATGAAAGAAATAAGATGCTCAGAACCATCCTTACGTCCTGCAAGCATTATTTTACCAAAAAAAAAAAGCACCTGTTACTAGTTTTAAGATGGGCTTTTTTTTAAAGTGCCAAGGTGTATGTACAAATACATTTTAGCTGGCCATACATTGTCCTTTAAAAAGGAGAGAGCTTTTTATGTGTTGAGTTTTTAAAACTTCCTCAAAAAACAATAACCTGCCCTTCACCACCGCCCCCCTCCCAGACTCTTACCCAGCGTCTCTGCCATGTGCTAACTAATCAAAGTGTTGTGTTATGATTACCATAGCGACTGCAATCCAGCAGCTGCCTTGACATTTCATCTTCTACTGCTTTTGAAATGCTTTCTTTTTGCCAAGGAAAACTTTTCTCAATTATTTATTTTTTTTTTTACTACACACTGTTCGCTCCACTTACAAAATAAACATTAAAAAAAAAAATCAGCGGAAATCGTGTTGGTTCTAACCACATATTTTACTTATTGCTTTCATTCTCCTCTCAAGTAATTTTAAAGGTTTCTGAAGCAGCACACTAAAATGCTTATGCTTTGTTTTGCAGATAAACTGATGATCGTGCACTACAGTGTTGGGACACCACGGGTGGCCAGGAGCACCCTTCAGCCCCAGGTGCAAGAGCAGCTGCCCGGCTCTACCCAGCCTCCTTACAGGGAGACACCAACCCCATCCTCACCCTTCCAGCCACTCAAATCCTGCCATCCCATTTGGTTGTCTCCCCGCTTTGCTGCTCACTCTCCTGCCAATGCTTTCAGCTCTCAGCTCTATCAGTCAGACACACTTTCCATGGAGCTTGAAGACTGTCACCACTTCTCCTGTCTTTTGAGGAGGTGAGGAGATAAGACAGTAGAGAATATGACTACGTGTGCCTTTTTGCTCCTGCCCTTAAAGAGGGAAGGTTGTGATGGTGAAGCACCTGCTGATGCGGAAGCCCCGAGGAAGGGTTTTGGGGATGCCAAAGAGGATGCAGCAGTGGAGGAGTACGGTTCCCCACTGGTGACACAGCCATAGAGTCTAGCACCTGAAGTTGCTGCATTTCATGTACAGGCAGGGATAAGAAAGCATCATACATACGTTAAGTATAAACAGATGAGCCCTGCTAACTAATAATTTGTTTCACTGCTACTCCTTTCACAAACAAGAAGCAGTTTTTAATTAGGTAAGCTGGCCACTGCTGTCTTTTCCAAAAGGAGGGAAGGGCATAGCTTTCCTTTCAGCAGCCTAGGAGGTGTGAGAAAGCACCTTCTCTGCAACCTTTCAGAGCGCTTGCCCCCGAGATGCTTTCTCATCCTTGCCTGCACTCAGGCGTGCCTTGGGTAGAGTCTAGTGCCAGGAAGGCGTGGGCTGGAGACGTGCTGAGGCATGGAGATGTGCAGGGGACATACTGAAAAGAGATTGATTCAAAATCCCAGTAGGTTGGATCATCTGCAGCTTGGTCAAAGCAGGAGATGCAGGGGGTGGGTGTGGATGAGGGGGGGGGGGGGGCAGGGTTTGTGTGTTGTGTGTGTGTGTTTAAGGATTTTGACAATGGTAAGAACAAGGTTAAAACTCTCAGATGTTCAAGCTGAGAAGGATTAGGGTTTCAAATGAAAGCTTCAAACCACTTTTTAACAATTTTTCTTCAATTATCAGGTATGATGACAAATTAAAATTAACAACCCTTATCTGAAAAGCACATACGTTTAACATGAGGAAGAAGGAAAACACCTTCAGAAGCCGTCAGCTTCCTGTCTTATGCTTTTGAAATTTAGCTGATGTCTCACAGAACGGATCTCAAATATGTATCTATATAATCCCCACAGCTAAAAGTCATCTATTTTAAAAGACAAGTGTTTGCTCACATGAGGAATATTGTACTCAAGCATTCAGTCTTTGTGATCCATATGGATTTCATCAACTTGTTTGCCAGGAATTTAGGAAAAACAAACTTTATTCATGTTCCTTAGAAAAATGAATTCAGTTCATTGTCTGTGCAAAAAGAAATACGGGTTGGGAACAAAAAATCCCCGGGTTCCCCTGGCACTTGTGTTTTTTACTTCCGAGGTTGGAATTATTTAAGAAAGGTTGCCCCCTTTGTATAATTGAATGAACACAAAAACTAAGAGCTCACTGCTGTGATGATATAAGAAGAGGAAGGCTAAAAATGCTAGAGGAAAGAGTCCCTGAAAGAGAGGGAGGGAGCTGCCAAGACCAACTAGTGCCTGAGTTCACTTCCTGTCTGTCTGTCCTTTATCACACAGATCTACCCCAGGAGGTGCAAATGGCTTGTTCTTCTAAATAGGGGCACCTACTGCTACCTAAAACATACTTGAGATGCTTATGTGCTATTCTGAAACTCTGTCTTTGAAGACTTTACTCCCAGTAAAAACTTTTTCTCTTCAGCTCAATAACTTTTCTGTTTGTTGCAATATTTCTAGACAGAAAAAAAAAAGATTTATCTCATTTGATGTTACATGTTTAGATGGAGAGAAAAAACACCTTCTAATTAGAATCTTTTCAGCTACCTTAGACCTCCAATTTAAAGATGAGGTGTATAATTAGCTAGAAGAACATGTACCTGGAGACTAACATTTTTGGGAGCTAGAGTTAGATGAAATGAGACCTACCCCAAATTACTCTGTACCATGCAGTGGTATATCAGTTTGTGTATAAAGAATTTAGTTGTATAACCCTGGATTTGGTTTTCCAAGGTTGATGAAAACCTGTGGACCTCTACGTATTTTATCAGTATTTTGTTTTCTGTATGAGAAAGGAGATTTCTGGAAGATGTGTTAACATACATTACTACTGCAAATAGAGACGTTTATCTCCAGTGACACTTACTTTAAAAGTACAGTCTAATGCAGGAAATATATACTCTGATTCATTCTTAAAGCAAATAATTATGCAGATTTATCTCTATACTGCCTAAATTTAAATAGCCAGCCTAAAACTAATGCATTGCAAATCTTTATGGCTGTGGCATTATAACATGGTATCTCATCAGCTTTTAAGGAAGCTGTATTACTGTTCTGCAAGAAGTTTATTATATTGGATTAATGTTGCATTAGAACCCTTTCAGTAGGTCAAATGACATTACTCACTCATATAGTATTCTTGGCAAGCCTGAAAAATAATTTTTAATTCTTAGGAAGTATGAGACAGAGCCAGACAGTGATCTGATGTTTAAAACAGGACTAGGCACCTTATTTCAAAATTGCAGCAGAGAGAAAAAACCACAACAACAAAAAAAAGTCATTAGGTTCTTCAGCCTAAAGGCACCTACTTTTGGTAAAATCTCTACATACGCCTGCATCCTGACCAAACTACAGTAATGCAGCCTTTTTTTCACGTTACTGTGAAAAATAGCTTGTGAAACCGCAATTATTCTTCAAATGATGCTAAGAAAAACATCCGTAGTTGATCTGTTCTTAGAAAATGAACCTGAGCTATTTTAAGGGTGCATATGGGACCTGCACAGCCTGGTGCTGGCAGGGAGGAAGGGAGGGACTGTCCCCTTCTGGAAAGGCCCCAGTAGTGTTTCCTCCATCCCTCTCCCTGTCTGAGCAGCGCAAAGGGACCAAATCACATGAGCAAATCCATGGTTACCCCTGCTTAGCATTCAGATGATGACACTTGGCTTGCCTTTCTCATGGCAACAACCACCCTCAAAACGCATTCAACTCCTTGGCTGTCCATCTCTCAACGAGTCTTCAGGTGGCTCTTGGATACACGCGAAGAAAGTGAAAAATCCTGTGCGTCATGGGTTAATTTTTATGCCTATGATGACTGTAGCTGTTTACTTTTTAAACAAATGCCTGATACACACTGCAACTGGCTGAGTGCACAGCCAAAAACAAGACCACAGGAAATCTTTCTGACAGCCAGGAAGGCAGAATTGTTAATATGGGTCTGCATTACAGTAAAAAAAAAGAAAGAAAAGAAAAAAAATGAAAAAGAAAAAAAGAGATTGTGAGATCTCAGGAAGAAAAGTTGAGGCTACAAAAAAAAACCACAAATGGCTGGTTTCTAAGAAGAGACATCTATTAATAGCAGAGGCATAAATAACTCTTTCCATTTTATCTGAAGTATTATTGTGGCTTTTCACCCCAGTTTTTTTTTTTTTTTCCAACGGAAGTAAAGAAGACTCTGTAATACCAAGCAAATAAACCAGCCTAATATAAAATTCTCACTGGAGATAAGAAAGCACACCAGGTTATTTATTGCTATATTTTTATGTTTTGTTTCAGTTCTCCTTTGATCTGTGTTAACACAGGCATTAAACTGACAGCTTAGGGTCACAATTCGTACTGCAATATTGAAAGCCGGTCATGTAGAAGGGAGCATCAAACTGTTCGTTTAGAGCGAATTACAAGTTTCAGTTACTGCAGTCCTCCAGGGTCTAAGTCCATCCATAGAGATAAACTGTTTACTGTCTTTTTCAAAAACTAGTAGAGAGAGAAGCTGTGCGTAGTGCTGTTTTTTAAGGTATAAACATCTGCCGCAGACACCGGGCTTGATTCTCCTTCCAGTTATGGTGGCATAACATGAGTTGGTTCACAGACAGCAGAGGAATTTCAGCAGTAAATGAAAAAAGAATAAGGCTCATTGTGCTTTTAATTTTGTTTCATGTAGGCAAGAGGGGAGAAAATTGATTTTAGTCCCAGCCTTTTTTTTTCTCATACATGTCACTGATGCATTTTCAGCCCTTGGAGAATTGGTGAATGTGGGAATACAGGCTCTAATACAAAACACTTGGCCTGTTTTCAGTTCCTAACACATACTCCAGAGTTCATGTTATGGTTATCAGAAAGAATCTATGAAAAATGAAGCTGCACACAACTGCAGACCATCAGCGTGGCTTAACCCCGTCAGGCAGGGATGAAGCAGGAAGTGCTTTGTGACACTGACTGGCAGAAATACAAACTGATGAAGAAAACACGCGGCAGGAAAGAGGGTCTTAGACGGTGAGTTAGAGCCCAGGACATTAACTACAACTATACTCTGCCAGGGCCAAGATCAGAGGAGCCTGACATACTTGTTAAAGGTTTCATCAAAAGGATTAGTTCCAGCAGCTTTTTTTAACCTTTCCTACAACACAGTTTACCCAAAGGTGGCTGAGGGCAACAGGGGCTGCCCTGTGAGATAACATTTTTAATTGTACAAATGCCATTCTTGATGTCATAATCCCAAGGTTAATGCAGTTGCAGGTCCTGAGCAGATGTGCTGTCAGCTGCCCGTCGTACAGAGAGGTGGCCACGCAGACAGTTAAAACAGCCGCAGTTCAGTGATGAATAAAGCATCTGCCCTGCGTGTTTTCCTGCATTTCACTCACGTACTTTTGCACTTTATCAAATATTCTTAGCACCTATGTAAAACAAACAACAAAAAAAATCACGCGTACAATGTATTACCAAGGATCACCAGCCACCTATAGCCACTGCCTAAGGGGACAGCTCAGGGACAGGGCAAGGCAGTTTGTGAACGAGGGAAAGGAAAAGGGGAAGAGCCCAGAAAACATCCAGATACCACCATGTCAAATCTTACACCTTGTTGTAGTTTGGCAGTACTGATTATTAAGAAATGTATTTTGAAAAGCGAACCGTGACATCTTCTGTTAAATTCAAATACACCTGCTAGATTTTAGCAGAGATTGTGTTTTCCACATGGGGAGAATTTGTCAATGGGTTTGCAGATGACGTACTCTCTTCTTCCTTAAGAAAAAAGATTTCTTAGAAGAGACATTCACATCACATTGCTCAAAGAGTGAAGTTTCCTTCACTTTTAAACAGAGCAAATGGTTTGCTCCATGTGCTAACATGTCACCTGTACCACCGGTTCGCAAGTAAGGAAGCACACCTCATTGATGTGGCTCCAGAACAGGAGGGTTGTAGTTCAGTTAAGCAAATGAGATGAATCTGGGCAAGTTTTATGCAGGGGCCAGCTTGAATATTTCTGCACCACACTTCTGAAATCTGCAGCATGCAACAGAGCAGTTAGCATGGGGGTGGGAATGGGTGAAAAGCAGCAGGCTAGGACACTGGGAAAGGTGACAGCATTTTTTTTAAAAAAAGATAATTCCATTTTTGGGGTCAGAATTTGGACTGGGTGTCACTAGGAGGTGCATTGAGTCGGGTCACTCTCATATAGGCTTCAGAAAGGCTGGGGAAATTCAACAACTGGTCATATTCCTGTTTGGTATGTCCTCTGCGTTGCCTGTAAAAGAGGAGTTCCTCCTCTCAGGTACAGTAAATGTGACCCAGCACCTTTTGCCCTCAGAGCCTGGTTATCAGGGGTAACTCTGTGCATCACAAAACTGAAGGATTTCTCACCATTGATCCATGTTTCTCTGGTAATAGCCACAATCTTGTATTGGCACATCTAAGGAAGGAGTCAAGAGATCATGAGAGTGATGCTTTGGTTATCAAGGACATGGTTTAAATTTTGGACTTCTAGGTTACTGAATCCTCTCTTGAACGATTTCAGTTCTACATACGAATTGGACCTTACAGTCTTAGGCCATGCTCAAACTTCAATAGTGTGGTGCTGATGCAATTTATCCCTGCAAGAAGTACATTGTACAGAACACCTCTCTTTATACAATTATGACTACACAGTCATTAGGGCTTAAATTGCCACATAAATCCCATCCTGAACTGCTCTTCATTGCTACACCCTGCAGCAGCTGGCAAGAAAAACCATGTATTTGCAGAAGATACTAAATACTGGGTAAGACCGGAATAAAGAGGGGAAGAATCATGCAAGGAAAGGAGCACTTAACATGGTGGAGCTGAGTTACTCAACAAGAAAAAAAAATGGATGGAATTGGGAGAGGAAGAGGTTATTTAACACAGGAATTGGGGAAAAGCAAACAGGTGCTGGGGAGCACTCAGGTCAGATAAAGACATCTGCTAGAAATGTCAAGAGCACAAAGGTAACTCTGTGTCTGGGAGTTCAGGGTAGGATAAAAATGACAACTGAACAGGAAATGGGAAAGACTGGGACTGTAGAGGTACATCCCAGCAAAGAAATGGGGTGTCAGATGGCAGAGTAAAATACAGACAGACACACAGAACTGTGAATACAGACGCTTCTGAGGGGCCTGGGAAAAAAAAAAAAAAAAGAAAAAAAAAGGAAAGGAAAAAGAAAAAGAAAAAAAGAAACAGGTGCACCAGAACGGCTGGCACAGAGGGAGGATGATAACATGAAAGCATTTCTGAAATGCAATGGAGTGGTAAATATTAAGGCAAAAATACCCTGCCATTAGGCTTTGTAAGTGAATGAGAAGTCTTTGAGAGGCTCTCTAGCTCCTACAGACACTATAGGCTTCACTCAAAATTGTTAGTTGACCTACAAGCTGCATTACGTAGGAGATCTCATAGGACATTCATAATGATTCTCTGACTAAAATATAGAAATGAACCAGTATAAAATATAACAGATGAACAGATCGGCTTGCACAGATGAAACAATTTATGTAATCAGTTATGTGAGATGTTAAGTCATTGAAAGCCGGCCTTTTTCCTTTAACAAATGTGTGACTACATTTAGTCAACTTATGCTAAAGCATATTGCAATATATGCATTCATTCATTTAAAGATGTGAGTGAAAAAAAAAAAGTTAAAAAATAAACTGCCAGAGCCTTTATGCAATCTACTTTTGTTTAATACAAAAAACACAGAACCCTTTCAGTTAATTGCATGTTTGGTCATCAATATCCTGTCTTTTGCAAGTAAATACTCCCACGCAAGAAATTCAAATAAGGTACTTCTGAGTATAGAAGCTTTCAACTACTTTCAGTTTATTTATCTAGGTTACTCCACATGTTGGTGTTCATCTTTCTCATAACAGGACTTAAAAACAACCCGCCTGATGAGCTTTAATAAAAGGCAATAAACAGAGCTAACAATGTGAATTGAAAGTAAACACATAGGACCAGTAGCATCGTATAACACAGGAGGATTTATGAAACAACTTTCCCAGCAAAAACATTTGATTAGACTTTTGTTCCCAAAACATCTATGCCTAGGACATGTGAATTCACACTCCATCTCCAAATTAGTCCTTTTTACAAAGGTGAGCACTGCTTTGCTCCTGGCTCTTCTGCAAAGAAACTTTTGCGAGATAAGGGTGATCCATTTACACCAAGACTATGTAAGGAGTCCAATTTGTGGTAGTAGTACAGGACAAGATCCTCACACCATACACTACTGAAGTGTCCCAGACATCTCAGCCCAGAGGCAGGGGTACCTCCATTCTGCAGGTGATTCTCGCTCTCTCTATCACCTACACAGGCAAAGCAACTCTGCTGTTAAGCTTAGATCCTTCTAGTGATTTCAGGTGCGCTTAGGCTCCAGGTTTTGAGTATCTCAGGTTTTGAGTCTTGGGAGCTAAAAATGAGGTCTAGAAAAGCTATGGGGTCTATCCCCTGTATGGTTAGCACTGGCATTGCAGATTACATAGAAATGTTCATAAGTCATATAGCAAGGCACAATGAATAAGTCATTTCCCCAAGGCTGGCACAGATCTGCCTGGTGGACCTGTTATTTGGGAACTGGAATTTCTCTAGCCCTCACAGCCTGGAATTCATGTCAGGCAGCAGAACTGGACCCTGGTAAGGACTTAAAAGGTAATCCTGGGCTACGATCCATGCAGCCAGCAGTGAACAGGACACGACCCTCACAGAACTGCCTCACTGCTATTCTATGTCTCTAAGGCCAAATTTTAATTTTCAAATTCTCTCTTTAGGTGCCATATCACCTTGGAGGTACTCAACTCGTAGTTTCTACAGTAAACTTCCTTTGGTCCCTAAATACTTCTCTCCTAGGCTTGTTAACAACAGACTAAGTTTTGATGGTGTCAAGCAAGCTGGCACCTAATTCACATCTAAAGACAGGCAATTCACAGACTACATATTCCTGTGCCTGCAAAGGCCGTTCTGGAAGCTGTTTTTTTGCCATAGCTTTCTGCATGTCTACAAACAAAAGTAGGCATCGGAGTGTGAACTGCATCCCTCCATGCGGAATTCACGGCGAAGAACCCTCTCTTGGACGTCAGCTATTAAACCAACAATTTTTCAGAAGTGGCAGTCAAAAGAAGAAAGAAAGGCCTCATATTTCTGACATTCCAGAGAATGTTTTAACTCTGACTCCCATCTTCTGCCAGTCTTTATGAGAACAGTTGCACTAAGGTAACCAGCTCCCAGGATTTGTTTCATAGTTATGACCCCAATTAGCAGTATGTATTTCTTTGCCACCTCCAAGTAGGTGTTTCCCTTTCAGAAGCAGTGCCCAAACCACACTATCTCATAAGAATTTCTTAATACCCAACTAAGTTTTTCCACTCCCTGTCGACTTCTGTGGATCTGCTTTCTGGCACTTTCTCTCCTTGTGGTTTGATTTCACTGCTGGCAAAGGCACAGATTCCTCTAATCTTGTGTCAGCAGTCTGCAAGATGAACAGGTAATCTAAGCTAGCCCTCTGGGCTCCCTCTACAGTAAGTGGAAAGGAATTGATTTTTTCCAGACAGTGCCACATCCCTTACCACAACAGCTCCATTTAAGATGCTGGGCTGAATCTATGTCTAAAAGGAACTTCTAAAAGAAACAAGGTAAAATGCAATTGTGAAATACGGTACCAGTTAAAAAAGTTTCCCAGTTTCTACTTGACAACACCGAGAAGTTTTGGAAGTCTTTACCTAAATCCTTAACACCAAGTGGGTGTAAATCAGTCTGTCATTTCCTGTGACTGTAGAAGCTGAATACATTATCTTCCAACTCAAGGCTATATAAGGCTTTCCAGTCCCAAACAACGAATATTAGAAATGGCAAGAGCCTGTGAAACTCAGAGCCAAGCACTGACGATGTCTGAAGTCAAGCTAAAAATACAGCCCCTGGTCCAGATCCCAAAGAAGGCAGGCAGCAACTGCAGATCATTATAGGGGATACACAATGGCAGGGATACACAAGCATGTGCACAGCAAGACACAACGTTACACCATCCCTGCTTTCTCATGCTGCCTGCTACTTCTGTGTAGTGTGTTTCCTGGAATTTCTTATAAATATTTAGTTATTTTATGCTCATTCCAAAAGATCTTTTACCGAGTTGGTAAACTCACATCAGACAGGGCTTGGCTGCCTGGTTTCCAGGTTTGTGTCATGTAACTCATTAACACAAACAGGTTTTCAGCAGTCCTTGTTGAGTAATGCAGTGCCCATTCAGATTCCTGTTCTACTCCCTGTATTCACACATTCTTAGCACAATGCAAAATTTCCCCTCCAAATCCAGAGTCATCGGTTCAGCCATTCCCAAACACCATCTAAGTTAGCCTCTGCTTCGAATTCCTGCTCACTGCAGGAGCAGTAGAAAGGAGATTTCAGTGCCCAGAGGTCAATGTTTGGGAAGCCCCTTCTGTAGCTTTGGAGCAGGCCGTCTTTCTTCAACTGATCTTGGTTCTTTACACAAGCTAAACCAAAGTTTGTTTAACCTCTTATTGACAAATCTCTAGTAGTAGATTTCCACAGCCTCCTAGATTAGTTTAGCATTTAGAATCATAGAATCAGAATCGTTGGGGTTGGAAGGGACCTTTAAAGGTCATCTAGTCCAACCCCCCTGCAAGGAGCAGGGACATCCCCGACTAGATCAGGTTGCTCAGAGTCTCATCCAACCTGACCTTGAATGTTTCCAGGGATGGGGCATCCACCACCTTTAGTCACTTTTTATGTCAGAAATAATTTTTGCCAAAATCTTCTGTGCTCCCGTTTAATGAAATTATTTCTTCTCTCTGTGGACCTGAAAAGCAGATGATTCTTATACTTTTGGAGGTTAAATTTAAATGCTATCATCACTCCTCCCTCTTCCATTGCATCTTGGTAGGATTTAACTTGTCTAAGTTAACATGTAGTCATGTTAACATGAATAACATGTAGTCAGCTAACCTAAGCACACTGCTTGGGCTACTCCCCGAATGAAGGGAGAAAACAATCCCTGGAGAGAGAGAAGTCTTATTTCAGACCATTCCTCTTGAGTGGGATGAATCCATCACCCCTGACCACAGAAGAACCTTAAAGGATGAGTTTAACTTGGAGCTAGAGAGACCTTAATGCTAGCAATCAACTCCAGGATCAGAAACTGAGTTTTTTACATGTCCACTTCACCAAAAACAATTGTGACTTTCAAGCACAGACTTTTCAGGAGACAGGATAAGGTTAGAAAATGTTTGGCCATACTGATGCATGGCTTACTTTTCATAATCTCAAAAAAACCCAACAAACCCACTCAAAAAAAGGTAGCAGAAAGCCCTCGAAGTCCAGGATGATGGTGGTGGGTAGGATATTTTCCTGCTGATGTTCAGATACACTTCATGGCACTTCATAATTTAATTGCTGCGAAACTGTGCCTTGAAGTGTCAGTCTATCCCTAAATAAAGATGAGGGGATAGGGTTTGTAGAAGCACCAAGAGTTTCTTTCTTTCTTTCTTTCTTTTTTTTTTCTTTTTTCTCCTCAAAATTGAATGCAGAGAGGAAAAGGCAGGCAGATGCATGTCATAAATAAACTCAAAGTGAACAAAGAACAGATCTCCTGAGGAACTTGCTGTCTCAGTACTTGGAGCACAAAGAAATGAAGTAAGCATGGCCCTTCATAGAGGAAGTCCTTCACTTCCTCAAGACGTTCGAACATGCAGAGAAAGCAAAACAACTTCACAAGGCCAAAGTATATGGGCTTCTAATCCCATGAAAGTAGTACATGCTCTGTTGCAAATCCAGAGTCAATAGAGCTTTCCTTTAACACAGGCACAGCACAGTTAAACCATAGGTCTAGTACCGATAAGGTTGTTATCACTTAGGAATTCTTTTAGAAAGTGTCAAGTTTTTCTTTGCAGGATTAGAGCAGAGATTAGAAAAAAAAATTATCTCAGTCTCTCCTTTTTTTCTCCCTTAGTTAATTCAATGGGTCATAACATAACGTGCTTCAGACCTGCGGGGAAAAAACAGCATGAGCACAAGGAAAACTCATAAGCATTTTAAAGCACTGGCTGCTTTAAAAACTCTGATCCATGCTAATTCATGTGCTGTAAAAGTCTTCCAAAACAGCAGGAAAAAAAATATGCAGGACTCACTATACATTGCAATGAAAAATTGGTAGGATCTGCTCTATTTACTTGGCGTTAGGCACAATGGTTTTATTTCCCTTTCAGCCAATGCCCTACAAACAGAGCTGCGGGTGGGTGCAGTGTTAGGGACATGGAACGGAGACAGACATCTCCCTGCTCCTTGGGCTGCTGCCGCTCGGCACAGGGGCTGCTTGCTGGCAGCAGTGGGGCAACAAGGAGATGACAACTGAAGCTGGAGGGAGTCGGAGGGATGGACCACTCCGAGCAGCACAGTTCTGGCCACAAGCGTCTATGGGTAAGAGCTGCTGGAGCAATGGTGGTCTGGGGGCATAAGCAAGGAAGACTCTAGAAGGAAGCATCATCTCTTTCATTAGTCCTAATCGACATCACTGGGGAAAAAAAAATAAAGAGAAGATTTCATGACCTAAAGATGAGTGATTATATCTGGAAGTTGTCTGTTTTTTCAGTGGTATCAGTGTGTCTAATAAAAGACATCGCCTCTCCCCACAGCTCTTGGTTCATATATATTTCCAGATCAGCATTTTTAGCTATTACATTTCTAATCCAGACTTTTGGAAAGCTGATGGGAAAATAAAAATAAAGAAGTCACCCTTCGCAAGCCAGACAGAGATGTAAATAAATAAATAGACTGGAAAGCCATTATAACCCTAAAAATCACATGATCTTTGCCAGTTGCAATTTTTGGACTCAGGCATATACCTGTTTTGACAGCTTTCAGTATTGGCTTGTGCTGAGGAAGAGAAAAGGGAGGGAGGCATCCGGAGTTCCCAGCTTACCTGCAGCAGTGTCACAGCAATTGCGACAGACTGGGATGCAGATGGAGGTGGATCCCACTTCCAGCTGTGGTAGAAGATGGCCAGGACAGTAAGGATGAAGGATTGCCCTTCCGCAGCAGAGTCTCGAGCTGTGAGGCTGGCCCCAGAACTACAGGCAGTGTCTGCCCTTGCACTGTACATAGGGGCTCCGTTCTTTTCACTAGACTCATGCTCAGGCTCGTCACCACTTCCCACTTCTGGTGTTTTCCTTCTCTCGCCTTCCCTCTGCATCCATTTCTGCGTTTCTGTGCTCCTCTGTACTTTCCTACTCCACTGCATGGCCAGCAGCCCGTGCCCAGCTCTGCTCTTGTCCTTCTAACTCCTCCTGGGTGAATCCTGCCCAGACCCCTCTTACCTCTTGCTCCACACACCTGAGACAAGAGCTGGGCCCATCCAGCACTCCTTCCCCACTCCGTCCCCAAAGCAGCACTGTTGTCACCAGGGACCAGGGAAGGATGGCTTCTCATTTGTGGGGGACAGCTCCTCTGAAACCCTGCCCCAGCTCCTGCTCACCCCTCGACCTCCCTGAGCATCACCAGTACTGGGAAGCTGCAAGCATCAAAGGCAGACCTGTTGGCTGAAAACATGTTTGACTGTGGACACTTACTTCCAATAGCACGTCTTTCCCTACACAACCTGAGTTTTCTCTCAGACGAAGGGTCTCTCGTGTCACCATGAATGGGGAATGGCGTGTTGCAGTGCGGAGCAGGAGAAGTGGGGGACAGCGGAGAGTAATTCATCCCTCTGAGTGCAGGAGTGACATAAGGCAGGAACATGCCTCAGGTTTGTAATGTGCCCAAGGAGAAATTCAGGAACCAGAGCTTTCTGAGAAATCACATCTCTAACTATGAGACACCTTTTTTTTTTCCCTTTTCAAACTCCTGTATCATCTTTTTCTCCATATGCATACATGTTGTCTTATGTACTATCCCAGCTGAAATTACAGTATTTGCCCTACAAATGACACAGAGAAAAGCTACAAATACTGTTTATTCTTAGAGCATGTTTTTATTTCCTCCAGTAAAATTAAAATCTTCTTCTGCAATTAGCTTCCAAAGGGTTAAATTAAGATGATTTAAAAAAAAAAAAAAATCAAATAAAAGCTTACAGCTCCTGAGATAGTATCAGCCCATTAAACATAGGTAAGAATATGAGAGGGAAAGAGAAGGGAACAGATATTATATATGTAAGGAAAATTAAAACTCAGGATGTTGGGCGTGGGGGGAATGTGCTTTGAAGTACAAAAGATCCATTGTTAATGTGGGACAAAACCTCCCCAGTATGGGACAGAGATAAAAAGGAGGGAGTTTCTAACAGATCAAGGTCAACCAAGATATATGAATAACATAAATGCTATTAATCTCGTACAGCATGAATCAGAGAATTGCAGCAGGGTATAGCTGTGTGGCGGGGTTCATGGCATGAGTGTTTTATGCCACTTTGTATTAGATAATGAGCGTATTCATCACAGACTCCTACACATCATCCAAACTGGCAGAGAAGGAGCTTTAAGGAGCTTGAGAGAACAAATCAAAGAGCTGGATCTAAAGCTCAGAAAGGTAATAGGGATGTTCAAATACTGCCCCAAGTTTAGATATTTGCAGGCATCCATACAATCTGACTCTGCAGGAAATAGCGTGAGAAAGAAGCTCTTAGTTGGACAGCTTGCTGCTTATTTATGGTGCTGCCTCTGTCATAACAGCCAATTTTACCAATTAGAAAAGATGTAGAGCGAGACAGGAAAAGACTGCATCAGAAAAAGTACATCTTTCTTGCCTTTTTTTTTGGTTTATTTCTATTTTTTTTTAAATTGTCACGGCTGCAAATTCAGAGACAGAAAAGGAATAAAGGAATCAATTTTCATTTTGGAGGGCTTAATCTAAACACTGTTGGAAGAAAGACACTGAGCCATACTGGAGTCAAAAAGCACATAACCAGATGTAATTCTGATTTCACATGTTGCATTTCCACACGTTTTAGTCTCCTGAAATTCCAGAGACACATGTGTTCCACAGGAGAAGCTTAAGGGATAATTTATCTTGGGGAGGAAGGAAATGAAAATGTATACATGTGTGTATGTAATTTTGACAACAATCTGCAACCAGATTGTGTGCAGTGGTTTGCACTTCCATTTATTTATTCCAAACAAACATTTTAACTCAATGACACGGATCTACATAGTGTGGTTTTCCTGATTTTTATGCTTTTCAGATTTTTGAAAGAAACCTGAAATACAGTTGGGACCAAATTAAAATTCCAAAACCGACTAATTCCTTCTCCCCGAGGTTAGCAGGGTTTTCTCAGCATGAACCTAGACTTGCATTCAATTCTACATTTTGGTGCCATGTAATCAATGGAAAAGGGCAAGCCCCATAATGGGGCCAGCTCTCCACAATGAGCACATCCAAACTTTAAAAAAAAAAAAAAAGAGAGATTTTGAAAGAGGGGCTGGTTGTTTGTAATGCAGTAGCATCTAGAGGCTATGCTGCATTTGAAGTTATTCAGCACCTACTCTACATATGCGTATACATACATATATATATACACATACTCTGTGTGTCTACATATACATCACGCATGCATGCATATGTGCATTGTACATAGGCAAGGCGATATGTTCTGTAAACTGCTTCTCTACCTGATCTTTAGGAGATATATTGTTTCAGCTTAGGGAAGGGAAGTTGGAGCAGGGGAGTGGGAAATAAAAAGAGAAGGAAGGGCTGAAACCTTTCAATGTAAAGCACCCCTCAGCAAATATCTGAGGATTGTTCAAAGGCAATGCCCGTACCGTACTATGAGCATGAAAAATACCTTCACTCCTCCAGCTAACTTAGAAAATGGGCTTGGGCAGGACAAGAAGGGCAATGGGAGATCAAAGGAAAAGCAGCCAGATTTGTTTAAAAACTGTCAGCACAATCATCAATTTGTGTAGGGAAAATCAGGCGAAAGCACAGAGCAAGATTCAGACCACCAAATTCTCCTTGTGGTTACCTATATCCAAGGAGCTAAAGGATCTTGAAAGCCTACAGCGGCAAGCAGCACCTAAGCCTGAGGATCCTGCATTCCCCTATGCCTCCCTGGTGAGCCTGGGAGTTTCCAGAGCCCCTTGCCTTGAGCACACTCCTCTCTGGGAAGAGGCACCCAACTTCCATACAGGCTCTGCAGACTCCTGCTTCACGTCCTGCAGACCTTTTCTACGCTACTGAGTACAACAGGCCTGGGATGGCTAAATGCTCTTCATCTTGAAATAGGTGCTTGCTGCACCAAAAGTCCCTTCTGGGAATTGCTCCGGTGCCCTATATGTGGACAATGTGTCTAGAAAAGGCATTTCAGGCTTCACCTACAAGTCTACCTAGAGACTCTATGGTGCAGAGAAGTACCTCGCCACTGGACTGCCCCACTGCCAGGGTCTGTTACCCCAGCTAATGGGGACAGGCCATCAAGAGTGTGAGGAGGAGTTGGGGGCAGAGGAAACCCAACCCTACAGGCTCATCGTCAGGGCATTAAGCTGAGGGAGGGGAATCAGAAATGCCAGACCCAGCTTCCACAATTTTCTAGCCAATGCATGTCTTAGAGAAGACCCATCCCTAGTCTCCTTCTGCTCCCTGAAAATTGCCGCTACACCAAACAGACATCCTCAAGCAGCCATTGCTTTACCAGAGCTGGGCTGCCCTAGTGAGGGGAAACTGAGGCAGCCTCTGTTTCTGTAGGAGGGGAGGAACCACCATGTCAGGAAGCACAAGAAATAGTGCATTCCCATGAAAAACTGAACTGGGCCAGAGCATCTTCTTTCCAGCTATAAGGAATTAAAATATGGATGCTTCACTTGTGACAGCAGCCCCACAAAGCTGGGAAGTCAGTGGGAGACACTTGAACCTTTGCTCTTGCCCCACCATACAGATGCTCAGCATAAGAACGAACAAAAAAAAAAAGGTAACATTCATAGTCATATACTTACAGAGCTGTGAATGTAACATTTGGCATTTTTTTCAATATAATTGCTACATTCCATTTATTTGGATGTGCGAGACCAAAAAAAAACCCACCTTTCTCGGAGGCCTTTACCTCATAGTTAAATATAGTGGCGAAGTAGTTAACATAGTTATGTATCACCGCATTGGCATGGGATTTTTATCTTTTATTGGCACCATTTTATCCCTGGAGACAATAGGAGATTGTTCTCGCTGTGTGTAAAAAGATCTTGTTCTGGCAAGTAGGGTTTTCCCAGTCAACAAGTTTAAAATCCTTGGTAAGGGAGACATACGCCACGTTGGGACCAGCCTGCTAAGCATCTTCTTGCAGTAGCAATTGCTTTGCCATCAACCGCTCCTGAGGCTGCTGTGGCATGGAGCACATGCCTGTTGTCAAATGAGTCGGAGGAGAAAGCGTCAAACCCACCACCCTCTACTATACTGTTACTACAAAATAAGGGAAAAAAACTGATTGATCTTCTCTAGACATAACCTATATCATAATGGTTTGAAACTACATGGTGAGGGGAAAATACATGTGCTTAGGAGCCTTTTTTTTTTTTTTTATAAAAAACCACAAAATCTGTACAAAAAAAAAGGGCTCCAATTCCTTGCTTTGAGTGATTTTATGTGCCCCAATATAAAAGATGTACAGGATTTCCTTTTCAATTCATATCTTCCTGGTTGTATAAATAGTGCAATACATAATTACAGCAGTCAGAGGCATTAGGGATAAGAAGGTATTTACATCAGAGATGTACATACAAGATTATGTGTGCATGGTAAATTTTTATCTCCATCTTTAAGTAAATATTATGCTTCTTCCACACCCAAAGTCTTGAAAGAAAGCTGGTTTAGTGTAAACAATTAACTTCCTGGCCAATTGTTGAATTATTTGATGACTTGTTGCTGAGAAATTCAGATTCTCTGCTGCTGAATACACCTTACAAATTTTGATTAGACAGATAATCCACCCTAGATTCATCCAGACATTGTAATTTATTTGTAGTCATAGCACAGTGTTTGGCTGGCCGAGTATTTCAGTTGTTCTCATATGCAGAGGCTATGAAGTGATTTGGTTGGTACCAGATTTGTCAGCAATTAGAAATACAGGCATGAGTGACGACAGCCTCTGCTGTGTATTTCATGAGTGCCCATAGCTCAACTCTTCAGCAAAACATGCTTCGGATCTCGGATTACGCTGAAAAATAAAGTCTCTAGCAGTTGGAGCTGCAGTCAGCTTTCAAAATGTTTACTGAGCGAAAGGCAGTGCAAGAGTGATTACAAACCCAACCAAAGCCCGAGGCTCCACGGTGATATGAACCGCCCAGAAGGTCATAGCTGAACTGCGATCCCATAGCCATGACTATTTTCCAGATGCAATGAAATTCATCATCTTGCAGCAGATGGAAAATGAAAAGCTATCTCCTTGCCCTGCAGGGATCAACCTGCAGCTGCATTTCCCTCTCTGCCTTTTCTCTGCAAGGCCCAGCTAGCTATAGATGTGTCAATAAATTCTTTGGTTTTTTTTTTTTTTCATTTTACTTAAGCTTTGGAAGCAAACCACTGAAAAGATTAAAAGGCATTTTTTTTTTCAAAATCAAAGTGGGACTTGAAGAAAGGTGTCTTCATTGGCATTAAGTCAAACCAAACCAATCTGTTTCAGGGCAAACAAAATGTTCGAACGGCCGCACTGCAGCATCATTTGCAAAATGAAGGCAGTAGTGCTTTTATTCAACAGCTGGCATGGAGGATTTGGGAGATACTGCTTCAACCTCTGTTGATGCCTTCTGGGATGTGAAATCCTCAGCAGCCGTCTCTTGGGAGAGGATCCTGCCCGCCCCGACAAAGCAGCCCTGCTCTGCCAAGCTCTCCTCCTGGACCTGTTCCACCCCATTATATAAAGTAATTACTTAAATATACATTGAACAAAGAGAGAAGGAAATGACTTTAAGGCCTATCAGTTAGGGTACTCTACTGGGAGGTAAAGCAAACCAGTGAATAATCCATTAATGATGCTGTTATTTCAGTGACCCAATACACTTTTATTGGGGAAGAAAAAGTCGTCATCAGGGATTGCGAAAATAGCCCCCAGACACCTTGTTACTTGGGGGCAGTGGTTTGAGAGGGCAATTGTCATAGTTCAAAGGTATACAAATTAAAGAGTACCTTGCAGGTGAAATGAGAATTGAAGCCTCTCCAGGCAGGTGCTCTAGTGACAAAATTTTTGGACAAAATGGGAAGTGGAGTTTGTTTGCTTGTTTCAGAGACTTAAAAAGGCTTGCCTCTTAAAAGAAAATAATTGCAACTAAGCCTTTTAAGGAACTCAAGTCAGCCCACATCTTCAATAAATTAATTAAACATAGGGCTGAACCGCAGAGTTCCTTAGCTAATTGTTTTAAAAGCATCCTCCTTGCTTTATCTGGAGGCTCTGGATGCCAGTGGCAGGGTACCACCAGGTCCCACTGACGTCCGGTATGGCTCCTTCACTCGCTGGCACCTCAGCCCAGGAAGAGCCGGAGGTGCCAGCTGGGCAGATAGATGGCCTGAGAGCAACTTAGATGCCGCTAAAATCAATAATCTCCCACATTTCCGGATATATAAGACAGGAAGAAGATCAACATGCTTGACAGTACATTACAGGCCTCAAGTCTTGCCAAAGAACAAACTGGAAAATGCAGCTTAATGAACTAAGTGTCATCAAGAGTAATGACCATCTGTCAAGGAACTTTATGCCCATAATACTTTCAACTTTGAAATACAGTAAAGCAAAGGGAGGGAGGTTGGCTACAAAAAAAAAAAAGTACATTTTTTGTGACAAAAAGCACATTGTTGGAGAATTTAGACATTCCTGCTGCAGAAAGAGATGACATGGTGCCCTTGAGGAGAGCTCCTTGTCCCACATACTCCTGGCCATGGAGAAGTTTCCCTCTGCCTTCCAGAGACTGAAAACTTTGCCATCTGTTTTCACTTGAGGAAAATTCTTGTTTTATTTTTTCCATTTGTTTTAAGCTGTTTTTAAACAGTAGAGGCTCAAAATACAGGCTGTGCAATAGCATATGATACAGTTAATTTCTCTCGCCATCTAATGTTAACAACATATGGAGACTGGCCTGAGCTGCCAAGGACATAAATCTACCGTTGCCTCCCGGTTTGTTCGCTGAATCTCCATTTTTTATTACTGCACATTCCTCCACAGGACTTCAGCAAAACACCTGGTAAGGACCTTCCAGAGGAATGAATCTCGCTGTGTAGAAGAGACTCCTCTTTCCCTCACCCTCCTAAAAAAAACCCCATTTCCCGTCAATCTCCTTTCCCCCAAATCCAGATTCCCACTTCTGTTGATAGAGCATGTTCCATGAATAAAATTGCTTCATGATTACACTATTATACAAATGTCTAAAATGCACTGGGTGTTTCTTGAAGGTTGTTTGATTTGTGGGTGACCTCAGAGCTCCTGGTGGCAAGGGACGTTAGCATCAGCTAGAGCCAAACTGATGGCAGGCAGGCATTGTCCAAGCTTCCTCGCCATTTTGCCAGCTGACCTCACTCCTGAACAGCCAGTTTGCTGCTATTCCCTTCCCCTGCCAAACTATGCAGCGGTTTTGAGATGCACACAAATAAACTATCAGGCTCTTTCCAACACGCTGAATTGACCAGTGTTTGAACCCAAGTTTCAGGCTAGAGACATGCACACAAAGCGTGAATTGTCCTGTAACCAAAGTTTGGCATTTTTAGGCCACTTGTTCAAATGGCTATCACTCTTGTACCTTTTATTAGTTACCATAGAGAAACAGCAGGTGTAATATGACAATTTTTTTACAGAGTTGCAAATGGGCCTACCTACAGGGCAGCTCACTGGAAAACCACTGGAACAGGGAGAGATGCTGCAGATCTGAAACGGGCATTTTTCTTTCACTTTCTGATTACAACTTAAAGACAAACTTGGATGTTTTTGTCCTTCTCCCTGTACACAGCATCACAGTATTTGTAGGTACCACAGACATGAAAGATGGACTCTGCTTGCAATCAACACATGCATCTGGTCTCTCACACAGCCTGTATAACTCTGAAAGAGAACAAAGTCTGAGATGTGAAACCCACATCTGCCTCAGGTGAAACCAGATGTTAATGGATGCTTGTTTGTTCTCCTCTCTATGTATCCTGTCTCTTTACAATATATGTAATGCATACATTTAATCTTCACTGCAGCAGTACAAATGTCTTTCAAGTCTGTCAGTGACGGATGACTAAGCTGTCAACAGTACAGTCTATGAATTCTTTTCTGCTAAAGCAGAAGTTAAGTAATTAGTGTTTACTAGTGACATTTTCTTTAAAAACTCTTAGCTAACTATCTGTGGGACAAATTCTGACCAGAGTTGTCCATAGATGTTAACTCAGGAATATTTTCATAAAACATAGCTGATTGTAAAACCTTGAGCAATAACTCCGATTTTCAGTATTTGCTGGAATACCATATGATGAACTGGATTATTCATTAGCATCATCTTTTGCCATATTGTCTTGCATAGTGTGAAGTCATCTAGATTTCAAAGAATGTGTAATGTTACATATTAGCTTTACCTTTTCCAATCACTTCTGTTCATTATTTTGTTCAAGGTTTGGGGCTTTCCCTGCCCCCAGTTCTAGTTCTTAACCCTCCTTTTTCGGGAATACATTAAGCCTCAAGGAAACCAGCATGCAATCAATATTATTTCAAGTAAGTATCTTTTATTCATATGGAGAAATTAATCTAGAGGTTCTTATGTTTGGAGAAAAACCCCAACCCTTGCAGTGCCAGGTGAAGGAGGCAGCAGCAGGAGTGAGTGCTGCTGTGTCCCATCCCAACAGACGCTGAGATCTCTCCTTGTAAAACACAACACGCAGGATCAAAACCCATTGCTTTATTTGGTGCTCAGATGCACTACACCTTTCAAAAGCAGTGAAAGAAAGCACACTGTAGGCTGCAAATGCTATTTTATCGCTATGTCAACAATAGTGCAGGCCTCAGCGTTTAGCAAGAGCTGTTTACTTTAGGCCTGAGAAGCCTCTCACTGGCCAGGGCAGACGATACACGCCACCAGTTTCACCACAAAGCGCCTATTTTTTGTGTGTGTGTGTGTGTTGATACGGCAAGGTGCCGAAAAGCCGTGTCCAGCCACTGTATTTCACGGCTGGAGAGTTCAGGTCAAGCTCTCTCTGCCTCGGTTGAGTCCCACCAAGAGGGGACGGGGAGGAGAGGGAAGCCACGGCGCAGAGAGCACAAGGAGCTCCCTCCCATCCGCGCTATTTGCTAATGTGGAATGGAACCTCATGAATAGGTCACTCATTAAAAGTTTATATAGCTGAATTCAGGAAGCCTCCTCTCGGCAGAACAATGGTAAAGGAAAAAAAAAAAGAAAAAAAAAAAAAAGAAAAAAGGTTTTTGTTGAGCCTTCTGGGTGGGCACAATCAGCAGGACTGAATGCGATGCCCAGGTGAAGCATTACCTTCCAGATACCCATCCAGGCCTTCAGAGAGCGACCGGTTGTCATTCACCCTTGTGTCAACAGCTCGGCCATCCTTTCTGCGCCTCTTTACAGATACCCAAAGAAGGAAAACTTAACTACAATATTAAAAGAGTCACATTTGCAGTGTTTCCTTTTTAACCAAAAAACACCAACTGAGATTTTAAAAAATCAGACTAAAAGCTAGTCCTAGAAAAGAGGCCTCTCTTCTTAACTCCTCCTCTCTTCGAAAGCAAGGGGACCACTTACAAACGCAAAGCAAAGATTATGTGCTAACATTGGCAGGATTTGAGGCCTTACAGCTTGTGAAACTACCCGAAACGTGGTCTCTCTGGCTGGGCAGGGCGAGTGTATTTGGTAACACACCTTCCTTTCACAATTGTTCAGACCCTGGGATATTTTCAGAGCTGGCTACAACTCCCTTCCTTTGCACGGAAACCAGCCCACCAGAAGATGGGACGTGGAGCGGAGTCAGGAGCAGGGAGGCCCTCCTATGTTGCACAGGATGAAAATTAAATATTAACATGCACCTTCTGCTACCTGCCTGGAAGCCACGCAGTTACAGCATTTTAACTTGCATAGTGCTGGCAAGGGCAGGTTTGAGCGTTCAAGCAGTGGTAGACCCTCCTGTTCCCCAGTGGCCACAATTAAACACTTGAGTCCTTCAGCTTATTGCATTGTGTTTTGGATCACTGCTCATTTCATATAACAGACTAAAACCTTCAAATGCACAAGAAAATCCTGCTTAGTTTGGAACAACTAAATCAGTTTCCCAGAGCTGAGAGAAGGAATCTACGCAACTTCTTAAACAGTATAGAGGCTTCTTCCAGGTTTTCATCTGATTGAGCTTGCAGCTAAATAAATTTTTAACATAATGAAAATAGGTCTTAAGATTATGATCAAGTTACTCAATGAAGGAGGTGGGGATTGAATCCAAGCACCAGAGCCCCAGTCTTCTGCACCGCTTAGCTGTTAGGTCATTCTCTGGTACTATTTTGGACAGCTCTAGCTAAGCTCTCTCCCCATGACTGAACTTGGATGCAGTTCTGGCAAGAAAATATTCCAGAGGAAGCTCCCAAAATGCAGCATGGCTAAGACTGTACCAGGTTTGACTCTCCTCTGCTACCGTGTCAGTCTTCCAAATGCTCTCAGCAGCTGTTGAACCCTTGAGCACTCAGGTATTGCAGATCGTCTGCTTCATGCTAAAAAAACGCCAGCCTGAAAAGCTGAAAAATATATCCTGGGAGCTAAGGATCCCTTTCTGCATCTGACATATTTAGCAGTGTACTAAGAGTCCCTGGCTGTCTCTGAAAATTAGTTTAATTCATGACAGTGCAAGTCCCTAAGCTCTACCCAGAAAGTGTTTTTCAGCCACTGAGTGGCACTCCTGCAGCAGGGCTTCTTATTCTTTATGCCAAACTGCTAAGGCAGATTCAGAACTGGTAGATTCCCTGCTTTCAGTGAGGGGAGGATTCAAGAATCGAATGGTGCTGTAGGTCTCGCAGCACTTGGGTGACCTCTCGAAATCTCAAAATTGCTTAAGTAGCAATTAATCCCAAATTAACAGCTACAAATACAGTTCAAGTACTGTTCAAATACAAATAAGCTGGGAATATGACAAATTTTGACTATCATCTCGCTACATGGCACTCTTAATGCACCTTGCCAGCTCTATTGTGAAAACATACAGCCCTCACAAGCCAACCACAAAAGGAGCCTGGCCATGGAAATTGGCTGCTCTGGTCTTTGTAAAGAATGTAGCCATTCTAATATACCAAAATAGTGAGGAAAGAAGTCCCACGGCTCAATGGCATGTTTTGTGAAAAAAAATTCACCATCTGCATACTTGCTTCATTATGTCCCCTCAGTTCTTGGATCAGAATGGAGCAAACAACTGATCCTTATTTACTTGTGAAACAAAGTCTGTAAGAACCCCAGGATTTCACAAATCCTAAACCATTCCACTTGAAACACCACAGACTGAAGTCTATTGCCAAATACAAGGCAGGATCCTGGGGGAACCTGAGGCACTGGCAGCTCTGGAAGTTGTGGTATCCTCAGCCACAGGCCAGATGTGTCCAAAGGACAGGAACACTTGAAGTTGGGGCAAATTGCTCAACTGAATTTCAAAGAAAGAAAAGTAATTTTCCTATAAATGAGGAAGTCTTCAGCAAGCTCCAGTGCGACCAAAAGCTATTGTTTTCTTAAGAACCTGCAGGGTACATTTTTTTAAAAGGTACTGAAAGGTGAAGTTTGCATACTTTTCAATGCTGATTCAGTTGACTCCGTTTTGGACATGCAGCTTTGGGTGGAAAAAAGCATCATTTGCAGATTCATCTCTTGATCTGACTACAGAGTAATCCTTGATGACTAGCTCAGATCAGATGACTAAATTTTTAGGCAAATAAAATTAGATGGCATGAATCCTGCTGCAAGTGATTCAGATACCTAAACCTACGGTTAGTCTGAAATAGGAAACACAGGAGAACACCCAGGTGCCAGATATGGAGGAAGAGGCCTCATGGAAGTGACAATTTTAGAAACGATTAAGAGAATTGACAGCATCCAGTGCTCTGAGCACTGAGATACTTAAACAAACTGGCAGGAAATAGTGGAAGACCTACCATCTCTTTTCAGTGCTTGAAATGTGGACAGTTCATTACAGGTTGGACACTCTTTCTGCCAAAATGCTTTCTCTCCTTCATCACTTGACATCTCAGCAGTTTGCAGGGCCGCTCAATAACGGGGAGACCCAGGTTACATCCCTCCTCATGCCAGGATTTGCCTGCCAGGAGGGAGCTTGGACCTCTGGGGTGCTGCAGAAGGAGACACTGGGCACATCCCTCTTCAAAACTCCGTCAGCAATGATGACGAACCATATGATAATGAAACAGTAGGACAAGTCACCCAGGGACCATGGCGAATGGCAGAGCTCTAGGGTTTTCAAAACCCAGATGACAAAGCCTTAAGCAATGTGGTCTGACTTTGACACTGGCCCTGCTTTGAACAGCAGCTTGCCCAGATTGTCTCCTGTGGCCTCATGTAATCCAAATGACTGCTTCTACAGTGAGTGTGGAAACTATTGGCCCAAAGGAAAGCAGGTGGGAGGCTAACCAACCCTTAAACCTAGCTATAGTACTCAGAAAAGAGTTGGGATACTCAGGGAAGGAGATTTTCCTTTATTCTAAATATAGAAATACCTGAGAGCAGGACTCAGCTTCAAGCTGTTGTGTACTTGAGCAATACACATAAAACCAGGTTCATAAAGGAACTTAAACGTTGGATACATCAGCCTGATATTAATTTCTCACTATCATAAAATATTTCTTGTTAATATGGATACTCAAGATGCACTGAAGAGCAACCACGTTGGATGGGGCTCTGAGCAACCTGATCTAGTTGGAGATGCCCCTGCTCCTTGCAGGGGGGTTGGACTAGATGACCTTTAAAGGTCCCTTCCAATCCAATCTACTCTATGATTCTATATACTGATGATGTTAGTTGTTGCTACAGAGACCAAGGACTTTTTCCAGCTTCCCAGGTTTTGCTAATGTGCAGGTGCAAGAAGCTGGGAAGGGTATATAAACTGGGGTTGGCTGGGGTGCAGCTCTCTCGTTCTTCTGCTTGCTCCTCAGGATCGTTTTTTGGTTTTTGTTTCCGTGACCGCTGCTCAGGATGGGCTGTATCAGTCATGGGGTGGTGATAAATTGTGCATTGTTTGTTTTGTATATTTTAGTACCCCTGTATTTTGTTATCATCATCATCATCTTCCTTTGCTATCCTTGTAAACTGTCTTCATCTCATCTCACAAGTTTTCCTTTCTTCCCCATTCTCTCCCCGTCTCGCGTGGTATTTGACTGTTGACTCGGGTTAAACCATGACACACACCCAGGTTGGCTCCACATAGAAATTTCCACATGATATTTCCCAGCAGCCCAGAAACTAGAGATACAGCCTAGGAAACCAAAGATGGCTCTGGATGCAGCTAGCTCAGTTGCAGAGGACTTACTAGCCCAGGATCCGACACACAAAGTGTACACAATAACTTTTTCAAACTCAAACCTAAACCAAGGCTTAAAGCAGTATAGTTGTTGTGGCTAAACTGCTGAGCACAGAGCTGGCACCCAAACAAGACCAGTGCAGGTGCCAGCCCCTGGCATTCACTGATTCACCATGTGGATGAGCTGCCCCCGGAGAGATGAGAGTTAACTGTATGGTATTTCTCATTTGATGGGCAAAACAATCCTGTACTAATTAGGAGCACAAATGCTACTGGACTGCATTTTATGCATTTCACAAGCCCCAAATCTGGATCAAATCACAGACGCTGGCTGTTTAATCACTTTTGTAACACAGATGCTATATAATTAGAAGCTTTAAAAAACATGGGGAGTGGGACTGTGCTAAGCACTGCACAAGTATTAACACAGGTCTCAAAAATCAGAACAGAAAAATGCAAGGAAATAAAGGTGCAAAAATCACCATTATCACTGCAAGTTTAGGGCTGAGATGTGGAACTAATAAATAGTCTGCTGAAGCCTCTAAAGCAAACCTCACCAGATTTTTAATTTTTTTTTTTTTTTAAACACACACCGTCTTTTCTCTTCATACGATAACAGAAATGTATACTGCATGCACATAAAATACAGTAGGTCACTTCAGAGGCACGGACCATAGACGGAGATAAAATTATATATATAGTACTTACATAGCCCAAATATTATCATGAGAAAGACTTTACAAAAGCCACAGGGAAATAACAACAAACATGTAAAAAATGCTTTGTGATAACATTTACCGGCAGCACATGTAGGAATTACTAATTTATTTGAATTTTGAAAGCAAAGAGCAAATGAAGAACAATGTCTCTTCCCATATTCTAAAATTTTTATATTTTTATACTACAGAGTCAACAAAGCTGAAGAAGCTTCTTGCATTATGTATCTTCAAAAGAATCGAGGAAGGTAAGAATTATGTGCATCGCACAAACTTGCCAGTGTTAACATCTATACCCAGTCTTAAGAACTGTACTTGCTTCACAACATCCTGTTGAAGAATCTGATCATGGAGGTGAAAAGAAAATCCCAACCCTTACCACAGACATTTTTGTGCAAGTGCACAAAAGTTTTAGTTAGTTGTTATTGTAGGACAGATAACTTCCTTGACTTACAAAAATAATATATTTTCTTTCTAGGGAATTTTTATATAATGCATTGTACGTATGCTAACTGTGGGAAGACTCTAAATACACATTCAAATGTATCATGAGAAGGACACTTTCTTCTGCTGAACACTGGTGATTTGCAAGGGAAGATTTTGCAGAACTAAAGTTAGTTTTGCACGACGGGCCATGATGAAAGTTAAAAAACAGAAAGTGATTTTTTTTTTTTTTTTCCCCTCCAAGGGTAGGGCAGGATTTTTCTTTGTTTAATTTCTTAGGTATGTCTTCTTGATCAACTTCATTCTTAAATTCTTGGTAACTCATTGCTTTTGAAACCTCCCTAAGTAATTTTCACATTCACAGTTCAAAGAAGCATGACCCTCTAAAAACAACCAAATTAAGTGACTTAGCCTTTGAGAACAGCAACATTCACCCTCTAGCTGTCTACAATTCCCAACCTTCATATAAATTAAAAGTAAAAATCAAGTAAATTTAGAAGCAAGTAAAAAAAAATAAATATTTCAACATGAAAAATTTAACATGCTATTTGAAATTTTTCATTCAGTGTATTACATTACACACCATCAGTGTTCTGGGCTATGCTCCTCCTACAGATTTTGCTGTAATTGGATGGATAACATTTCTAATAAGCAGCAGTTTCTCTTAAAAAGTGCAAGTTTCATGAGTAAAATGGTAATTCCTAAGAAGCCAGTCACAAATCTCAATGCCTCATTTATATCATGTAGTTACAGAGAGGTCCACCAAGCTCAGAAGCAAGTGCTCATGAACGCATCACACCCATCTAAGAGATTTTAAAAAACATGCCGGGAGGGAACACACCTTTTTCCATCCTAAACTGAACCTCGTGTAGCTACCACACTAAATGAAATGGTAAAAAAGCTGCCCAGCATCACAAGATTTGTGACAAAATCCAAAGTTGACAAGACTGATTTCTTCGTTAATGTAAACCTCAGTGTCACAGGAGTTGAGAAGGCAGCATATGCCATGCAGATTGTATAATCAAAGACAGGGCTGCAGATTGCCTCCTTGCTGGCAAGGCAAGGCAAGAGCCAGAGGCATTTCCCATGGGTCCAGCTAGGCCAACAACTGCTGGCCTAGCACTTTTGCGTACAGCCAGCTGGGACCTCCTTCCCTCTGTCCAAGTGGAGGAGAGTGTGTTATTCCACTTGTCTCCAGGAAGAAAAGAAAACCTAAGGGTTCTTTTCACAGATTATGTAAGTACACAATGACGGTCAACTGGGAAGGAAGAGGGTGAGGACTGTACTCAGATGTGCTCCTATCATCTTGCTAGAAACACCTGCTACGTCGGTTGTCGCAACCCCAGAGCTGAAGGTTCAAGTACTCCTCCTCCCCTTGTTTCTCTTGCTCCCTTCACAGTGAATCTCTGCTTAGTATGCAATCTCAGCTTGAACCCGTGATATATCCAGAGCACGCTGCGTAGCAGCACTCACCAACACTGTGGAGGAACCAGGCAGAGACCTGAGCCAAGCCATACGTAACCTGCCAAGTCCAACAGGTCACATCAGCTTTCCACTGGAATTCAGAAACATTTAAGTCTCCTGAATGTGTAGACTTAAAGTTTTTTAACCATAGGATTATGCTGTCAGTGTGCCTTACATTTAACTTATGCCCAGCTTACAATGAACACTGGCAGAACCAGAATAAGTGTTGCAAGTTTCCTACAGAAAAAAAAACAAAAACAAAAACAAAAAAAAAAACCACAAACCCAAAACTTTGACTCGAGCAGCACTTGAGAATTCAAAGTACGGTAACACTACATAATTATTTACAATAGAAAATCGTGGTTTCGCTTAACCACAGTCTGAGACTATCCTCAAACTAACAGTTTTTAAGTGGGATTCAATTCACATTTCAGGTAGAAATAGCAGTATTTGGTTTATCAATTTAATCTGCAAAAATGATTTCGGTGTATATGGAGAAGTCCACTGATAGGGCTGTCTTCAGAAGCTCCTTGTCCCGAGAGGTACAGAGGTAAATCTGATCCATCAAAAACAACTCGTCATCCTTTGAGACGAAAATCCTCATAAAGAGTTTCTATGAAAGTTGAAAGGACATTGTCAAATTAATTTATTAATCAGAAATCAGTCAGAGACTCCAAGAGGAGCAGACCAGCTAAGCAATGGTCCCGCAGGTGCTCACGCTAACAGTTACATGACGATTAGCACTGGCTTCATTCCAATAATGCTTCCACCGGAAAGACCTGCAGACTTCACTCAAGCACCCAGTCGCTGCTGATGGAAAAAAAAACCACACCTAAGGCTTCAGACTCCAGGAGCGAGCTCTCACCAGCTACGTACAGCAGCAGCGGACTGACCAGCAGTGCTACTGAAATTACATCAAACTACACAACTTACTTAATGAACACATGCGTGTGAAGCTTGCCTTATAGTTATTTTACTAATAAACAGTTTATAGCAGCAGCAGCCAGTTCCATGTGAAAGCGAGCATTTGGAAGTCATGCGACCGCACCAACGTAGAAAATTAAGAAGGATGGGCATCTGTGCAGCCATGTATAATGAAGAATCAATGAACAACTTCTCCTGTTACACCAAGGATACCCCCACAACCACGGTGTTTCTTTGACCACAAGAAAAATTAAGAGTGAGGACAAGAACAGATGTAAAGATGTGGGGATAACTGTAACCATCCCTCAGTACGAAAGAGCCAAAACATTTTCAACTTTTAAAAAATATATACCTTTCTGGTTTACACTCAAAAAAAAAGAAAAATAGCTGGAGAGCTGATGCTGTTTGCAATACTTTTAACCCTCACTGCCTGCAAGTTTCCTCAAGTAGAAAATACACCAGAAACAAAAACTTAGGAAACCTGATTTTTCTTTAATTTGGGGGGAGAGGGGGCGCAGTGTGGAGCAATTACATATCAGAAAAATGTTTCAAATTGATCATGCAGACACTTCGAGACATAAAGGAAAATATACCTAAACCAAATTCTGCCACCTGCACAAGCAATGCTTAAGATGGGTGGATGGCGCGGTCACGTATTTTGAACATTTTCAGCTGTCTGAAAGTCATTGATTTCTACAAGTTGGCTTACCTGTAAAATATGGACGTATGAAAATATAAATCATCATTGCAGGGAATAAAAAACCTTGGAAATTGCTAGATGGTTTATTAATTAACTGCAGCCAACGTGTAGTAGGGCAGCCTTCCGCCTGCCCTTGCTGGGTGTCTAACAAGTGCACAGAGAAAGGAAAAGGAACGTGGAAGTGGAAAGGATATGGTAAGCAGAGAAGACACAGATGGCAGAAGTATCCTCAGAATTATAAAGAAAAAAGATAAGGATCTTGGGACAGTGGAAAAGAACAACATACACGTGACAAACAATACACTGCACTCTTGTTTCTGGATAGCTGTGCACACATGCAAATCACATTTTAGCATGATTAGATTTCTTTTTTTTTTTCCCGCCTTACTGAGAGACATCTATTTCCACACCAGAGGTTATTTATCTTCTCTTTGAAAAATCCAGGAAGCAGTGGTTAATCATGAGATTAACTTTTTGTTCAAGTGAATGATGCAAGCAACCACACAGGAGGGACTCACGCAGAGTATTGTGGGAAAACATTCTCAAGAAGTGGAAGAGATTAAAAGCTTTCTGATGTTATGACAGCACGTTAATAAAGCCACTTTTCCTCACCTGTTGTCATCATTCAAAGGGAGGGAAGTGGACCCAGAAAGAGCAGAGTGTTGAAACTAGGTTAAAAGGTGTTGCAGGATGAGGACTGTGTCCATATTCTAGGTGAGACAGCAAAGTGAAAGCTTGGAGACAACCTCCTGTTCCTAAGAAGTCCAATTTAATCAGTCATCTGCACTGGAAGTGTGAGCGATGGATCATTTCTGAAATGTATTAACAGTCACAGACTACTATTCAAGATGTCCTTCTTCCAGTCCATGTGGTGCCCGCATCAATAAAAGCGGATGACAAAACTAAAGAAATTAAGTTCACGCCAGTTGCTTGAGTAAAATGGAATTTTCTCTCTGTATCTTCCCTCCCCCAGCTGTTTTTGCCCCAAACTTCAAAGCCTTATTTGCATTCATACAAAATCTGTTTACAGTCAACTTCACTGGGATACTGAAGCTTCTCCCCCTCCCCTCTTCAGACTAAGACACAAAGCAAAGCTGGCCAGGTGTCTCTAAACCACAGAGCCAGCTGCTCCTAACCAAGCTCACAGGAAATAGCAAGGAAAATATGCCACATTTGACACATCTGGAATAGATTGCAGAGTCTTTGAAAACAGTGTCCCAGTTCCCTTCCTCCTGCTGATGAGATTTCAGGCTACCAAACTGCTGCATCAACTACAGAGGATTAGATAACGTGTACATTTTTAACCCTACATATTCTTTCTGTCCAAATGAGAATTTTCCAAAGTGAGTCCAGAAAAAAAAAAAAAAAAAAACAAAACCAAACCACAAAAAAACAATACAAAACAAACTCCAAAAACCAACCCAAACCCAAGTATCTGTATGAAGCTTTCTACAACACTGAAGCAAACAGAGATAAATCAATCTGAAAACCGCTATTTAATTTGGGAAAACTGATATAGTTGGAAAATAGTACTAGTTGACGTCAGTAAAAATAGAAAGTGAATCATTGCATGCTTTGTATAGTTGTATTAACTCATTAAAAGAAATGTCCTTACGGTTTGTTGCCAGAAAACATGAGATGAAAAGGAGAAGAGTAGAGAGTTACAGTAGAGTAGTCAGAACCTGTTTTGCCAATTTGTCTATAACTCCATGCAGACAACAATATTGCAGTGTGCATTTTTTCAGTGTGACGCACAAAAAAAAGACAAAAAGCAAGTCTTAATTAGCAAAACAAAGCAATGTTTTATTATCTGCTTCTTTTTCATATGGACAATGAATGCAAAAGAACATAGAAACAAACAGATAAGTTTAGAAGGAAATCTAAATTAGATATTGAACATAATACTTAATTTTATTCTTTCCATAAAAAGCTGGGAAGTGGAGGTGCCCCTAAAGTTTCAGTCACTTTCAGTATCTCTGAAAGATTAAGAAAATGAATAATGTCACCAATTTATGTATGTATATTTTAAACATTCATTATAGATACAAAATTGAATACAGCACTAGCTTAAAACAACATAAACCTCACTGGTTTTAATGTTAGTAATAAAAAGGCAGAATTCTAATTAAAAAAAAACAACCAAAAACTGGAGGAAAGTATTTGGATTTTTTTTTCCTCAAAGGTGCAACCAACAATCAATGTATTTTTGCAACTGAGATTCCAGTTGTACAAAGGACTGAGAGATGTATTCTCCTACTTAAGGAGAAGCATAAATTTCACAAACTTCAAAGGAAATCACACATGCATGAACAGTAGACAGTACCCCTTAAAGAGATGATATTTATAAGAAAGTAATATCTTAAGTGAATACTAGGAGAAGTGCCACACACATTTTCTACTTTCAGAGCCTTAAACGTAAGATTATTTTTATTTTCTGTCATAGATTATTTCCAAAATTACCTTACATTTAAATTAGTTTATTCTTAGGAAATGGCAAAGTATTTATTCTAAACAAGCGTTGTAAGATAGCTATATGAATTGTTTTTTGAGAAGCCCTCACGGTAGTTGTCATATTTATACTGAACTCAAGACTTCTTAAACAGAGGCAGTGTTCTAACCCAGGGAACACATTTGCCATGCTCTGTTTCAGAAACAAAGGTGCACCTACGAGGATCCAACTGCGTAACCAAGGACTAACGGTGTAAGGCGGTCCATCCCTACTAATGTGAAAAAACTTCACGTTTGAATGGGATCATGCATATGAATAACAAACTTTCAGGCTCAAGCCCAAACCAGTTAATAATAATTCATGTGAGAAAAGTTAGGAGACAAACAATTCAATGCCTTTACCTCCAAAATTACATCTAATAGTAACTATACCCTTAATAGTCAATTAACAAAAAATATGTATGTAGCTCTAAGATTAAACAAAATTTAGAATATGCTGTTACAAAATATATTTTGACATATTTCCTAAGAAGCAATTCAAACAATCATTTATGCAGAGTTATTTACAGGGGACTCAAAGTGGAGTATCCATTTTAAGCAAACCAGTATATTGGTTCAAATTTGACAAAATATTGGTGAACACAAGTTTGTGACAACAAGGAACTTTGGGGTTTAGTAAACTCACTCAATCATTAGATGAATCTAAATTATATAAAAAAAGCCCTGCCTCAGCTGGTTAATCAGAATCATTTAATGCATTTCATTGTACTCAAAGTTCAGATCAGCAAGTCAGTGGTACATACAAGCTGTGAACCAAGGTACCACTTAAATCTTTCAGATACAACAAGCACAGATTAACTGAGTCTGACTGTAGCTAATCTATATTAACAGACGGTTTGTTCTTACTTCAGTACTATCTTTTTAATAAGCACATATACAAATGTGCTAAAACAAAAGGCAGTGTGTATAAATATTTACTAGAATGACCAGAACTGGCATTTGAGCATAAACCATCCTGTCATTCATTTTTGAAGCCATATCTTCACTAATTTGTCTTCTGGTTTTAGTAGCCTTCTATCCTATGAACTCAGAGGGTTACCGATCATCTGGAAGTTTCACACTGGTATAGGAAAGGAATGTCTGTTCGATGCAGTCTGGAGATAAAGAAAGAGTTCTACTTTAGTTCACCGCAGTGATTCACTAGAAGTAGCATTGCTAACAGATGTTAAAACTAGAAGGAGCAAAGCAGCAGTCTTTTTCCCTGTCAAGATGGCAGAAAAAAGGTGAAAATTTACTACTATTTTGTTATAATTTCAAATGAACACCTGAGAATATTTTATAACTGTAGAAGTACCATTTGTTATTTTTTTAAAACTAACAGTCACTGTAGAGGAAATTACATGTCTATGCAAGAACAAGGACATTTAATTGTGACAGTAATTAATTTGAACTTCTTGTTTCAATACTGAAGATAATTAAAACAAATATTTATGTGTCCAGCTCTGATGGACCTTATCAGCCCATAAGTCTCAGTGATGCTTATAGGTGAAGGAAAAATTCAAAGCCATTGAACTCAGATAGCACAACTCATTAACTTCAGTTAATGCTGAATTAAACAGTGTTTTGTCCAGAAACAGAATTATTTCTGAAGAGTATTCAAAATATTCAATTGAACAGTATTGAAATATTTATGAAATGGTATTTTTAGCTTTCAGTACAATAAAGTCTAACAGATATGTTCAGTCTCATCTCTACAAAATTCAGTCTTTTGGAGAGGTTATTACTGAGAAAAGGAGAGACGTAACTACTGCAAAAAGGAAGTGCTGCCATGTAGATACCAATTTAGGTTGGTTACTAAAAGGCAATATATGCCTTAGTTATTTAACTTACCACATAATTTTGACAAAATGGCACATTAAAAAGAAATATTATGTTACAGTTACATTAACATATTTCTTCCATGAACTGTGAACTATGTAGTATAGCACAAATATTTATTAGCTGTTTTTAAACATATATCACTGTCTTATATAAACGGAACCATTTTTTTTTCTAGGCAAATAGTGTCTCAGTTTTTATCAGGGTTTGATAGTGTTGCTGGTTACTTCAAATTGGTCCTGTGACGAATCTTGGAAAAAAGTTACGAAAATCTGCTTTATTACAGAAAACACAGCTTCTCAGTTAAGTCAAAACACAGTATTTAGTTTAGGTGTTTTAAGTACACTTCAGAGTAATGAGAATGCTACAGTACTTATCTCTAGGCTTAGATTTATCTCCTGATGCCGTTTAAGCATAAAAAGCTAAACATAAACAGAGACCTCTGGTTCAAGTTACACAGTGAAGTCCCATAAAGCCACCTAACGGATAAAAAAAAAAAAAAAAGAGTGGATATGTGCCAGACTGATTAGTCAGCTACCTGAAGGATATATAAAGTGCATTGTTGCATACACAATAATCATACTTGTACATGACTGTCTTAATCCTGTCATGTAAAGAGAGACAATGCTCATCTATTGTTTGCCTGTTCAGACCCATGTCAATCAGATTTAATATGCAGGCAGATTAGTGCTTCCTAACTTGCTGACAACAGGTTGACTACTAAAGCCAGTTTTCCAACACAAAGGACAGTATCCTGACAGGCAGCAGATACTGTTTCTCGCTTAGGAAAAACAACAGGTTCCTCTTCATTTTTGTCACTGCACGTTAGTTCCAGGGAGGACTGAAGGCAACAAGGATGAATTATTTACTTTCAAATTTCATGACTTCAAGATATTTCAGATATTTCCAAGTTCCTGTAGAATATATACAACATTCACGACAGACGTTAAAAAAACATGCAACTTCTGGTTTGTGTCAGAAGTCTGATTACTTATTTTTAAAATAAGCATTTCATTCTTCTCAGTTTTCCTAGGAGAGATAATCTTATCACTAAAAATTGCTTACCTTCAGTACAAGAAAAAAAATCTTGTTCTGTGAGCAGCTGCCATGCTTTCAGACATATTTCTGACTTTAAGATAATTAACAAAGCCTCGAAAGAACAGAAGGAGTCCTGAAAGTGTAGAAAATGCACAAAATGAAGTATATCAACCTAAGCACAGGCTATCCCACATTATTCTTAATAAAATATTTTTTTTAAAAACTGGATTATACAAAGTAAAGCAAAGGTTTTTTAATGCATCACTCACAAATTCAAAGGCATGTCTTCTGCTTCTATCTTGCGATATTAGGACATTCTGATTATTAGGACATTCTGTGATATTAGGACATGAATACATTCTGCATCTTCTTGTCAAGTAGAATTTTTAAAATAAGTTACTAGTTTGTTAGAAGACTACTCAAGCCACAAAATGTACCTTTAGAAATGCTTAAGATAAATGTATTGAAAGTGAAAAAAAAAGACAGCCAGTACAAATTGCTGTAGCAACAAGCCAATAATAAATTACAGTAGATTATGATTTGAGATTTAAGGATAGAGGAAAATGCACCTGTCCAAGAGGAAGAACAGCAACAGTCGATTCAAAGAAAATTACTCAAATGTGTTATGATTACAGGGTTTTTTTTATCAACTTTATATTTCAATGATTTTAAAATTGCATTTGAAAGAATATTTCAGCTCTGATAAGAGAAAGTAGGGATACAGAGAGTCACACAGAAGTTACAGGTGCAACAATGGAAGTCACTAACACGATGTTGTCAACATCATTTTACTAGTTCAGAGATTCACTGGACTTCTGAACAAACACACACAGAATAACATATTGTTGTACAGGGGATACAGCTCTTGGTGTCATCTTTCTCCATTAAGTAAACTTCAACAGATTAATCCATTCATCAGTTGGATCAGGGAGAATCCAAAAGCGAGAAAAAAAAAATTGTCCAAAGAGTTGGGGGCATGAAAATCTGAATTCTACATCCAGTAGAGAGAAAACACAAGCCTAGAGAGCAATTCTCTTCACATAATGAACACATAGGTACCTTGAAGATACACGCTTATGTGTATACATACACACACATGTTAGTATTCCAAAGATTCAAATGAAAATCTAAATTGAAGCTTAGCAAGTCCTTTTCATCATCTTATATCCTAATAAACCATCTCTATGGTTCCACTGATATTTTGCTATGTGATGCACTTTTTCTTCCTGCTATCCAGGTTGAGAATCACGGTTTGTTTTTTTTTTCCCCCCCTATGCTCATTTCTTCTCTAGATGCTGTTCGCTTGTAAATTTTTGTTTTATTTAAAAGGCAAAAAAAAAAGTAAAACCAAAGCCTCATTAGGACACACACACACGAAAACCTTAGAGAGAATGCTCTGCTAACCGCTGAAACTTTGACCTAAGCCAGACATATTTATGTGATTAAGGTGAATTCTGCAAGGAAAAAAAAGCACTAAGATCTCGATCAAAAAGTCTACGACAAAAGCTGCTACCCAGACATTACAGGAGATAGTCCCACATTCAACTGAAAAGCAGCTGAAACAGCAAAAGGTGGGCAGGCAGCTCTTAAGGTGCCTGAAAACATACTTTCTGCATTACACATGTTGGAAAACCAGTCCAAGTTCAACCCATATTTTATATTTCTCTGTTTAGGGAAGAAAAAAAAAAAAACCAAAACATTTTCCATTGTGTTTGTCAAAAAGAAACATTGACTAATATTTAAATTTAAACATTAGAATTGTCTCTCTTCAATTTGTTCACTGTACATGACAGCTGCTTGGAAGCAGACCACTTCACTTTTCTGTGAAGCATGCGCAGATTTTTCCAGATGTTGAAAGAAGGGAGCAGAAACACATAGGTGAACACCAGAAGAGAGGAGAAGACAGGAATAGGTGGGCTCAAGTATGTCAAGTGACTATGCAAAAGAAGAATCCCACTCATTCATCCCACTCATTCATCCCACTCACTTCCGAAGAGACAGAGGACACGTGACTTCGCGTGCTCTAATGGGAAAGTTATCTGAAACAATGAAATACAGATCTGGTTGGCAGTGCTCCCGTGACTTGATAACGCTCCTTCATGTCCCACTAAGCAGCTCTGGTTAAATCCTTCCATGATGTCCTAGCAATCTCCATCTATCCACTTTATCAGTTTAAAAACACTGTTGGTGTATTTCATGCGAAACACGCTTAGGACAAGGGAGTGCTGACTGCTGGATGCATACTGCGTGCCCCACAGTGCCTTTGATTCCAAGGCATATTATAAACTTTGCGACTTAAAGTGAAAGAAAAACATCTTCAAACAGTTAAGACTGAAAATAAGGCTTTCCTAAATTTAAGTGAGCTAACTTATGAACAAGGACTGCAAAAGACTAGTAAAAAGAGGAACTACAAATGCACAGCATTTTCCATAGATAGAGTGGGGGAAAAAGTTAGGGGAAAACCACAGTATTTTCAACCAAGTGAAAAAAAGTGTCAAACCCTGATCTCAGGCACCACAAGCTTTATGTGGAGATGTTTGTTACCTGTAAAGAGTCATTTCATTTCCCACTTAAATACAATCACCTCAAATAGAATAGGAAAGCATTTAAGGGACGGACGCTATGATGTGTTAAACATCTGCAGTTTCCACATACCTCACGCAACGATGTGCACAACAGTAGAGCAAGCTAAGTATTAAGAAGTCTGATGGATGTCCTCAGACTTTTAGTAAAAGTCAGACAGACAAAGTTTTAGGTAATATCATTTCAGATTTTAGTCATTTCTTGTGAGATAAATAGTGAGTCACAAACAGGCAGGATCTCAGTGTTGGTTTGTTGTGGTTTTTTTTTTTTAATTTACTCAACATTTCATTCTAATATTTGCTGTTAGCCATTTGAGTCAATTGACTCAAAGGGAAGAGTGCCACCTACTGAACCAGCAACAGTTTACTATGCTTCCAGAGCTAGAAAATAAAATAGACAGAAGTATTCACTTCTGTAAAAGAAAATAATTCCAGATTCTACATTTAAATTGCAAAATCCACGGTAAGAAAAAAAGGTATGGTGGCTGGGGTTTGGTATATCCTATGTAAAAAGACAGATGAGCAGAATTTGATGTGTATAAGTCTTTGAATACGGACAGACAGACCTCTTAAGAGAAAGCTGACATCATGGGAGCACTGTGATCAGAAAGCATGAAGCCATTCTCTTGTCCGACTGAGAAACTACTGATGCAGTATGCATTTCAAAGGACTAGAAAGGGACATTTTGTGACCTCTGTGCAAGACAGCAGACTCCATCTTCCTAGGGTCAGTCACATTTCTTAAAATGTAATACATGTATAAACCTACAAGTCAGATAAGTACTAGGTATCACTCACTTTCAATATGTTCTGTACATAAAGCCAAAATTTCATTACACAGTTCTGCACCCCTAGATCAGTAAAAGCAGCTTAAAAGGCATAAACTAGAAGTCTCAGATATGTACATCATTACACATACAACAAAATCTTTTGAGCTGAACATTATTTGAATAGTCTGCAGTTCACACAATAACACCTCTATAGTAACCAATAACCTCGTGCATACTATGGAAATTAAAAAAAAACCCAAAAAACAAACAAACCACAAAACTAACAACAGCTAAAGAAAAACACATAGTTACACAAGTTAGAGAAGTCTTACTTACAATGACAAGATTGATCTTTAAGTATTTCCACAACAAAATATAAATGTTTCCAATTACCACTTACCAAGTACAAGAAATATCCACCAAAGCCAGTACTGTCCATTGAAATATCCAGTAAAATAATCTGAAAACTGAAATTCATACATGAGGCTTAGCTGCAGTAAAACAGATTACTAAGACACTTAATGCACTATGCAAATACAGAAAGCACAGAGGAAAAGCAAATTTAAAAGTAATATATTCAACTAAATTGCAAAACTTGTATTGGTGCAGCCGTTTAATATACAAATAACAGTTCCAGTGTCAGTTGGTCTGTGGCAAAGTTATTTTAAAATCTCTTAAAAAACATGTGTATATATATACACACACACAGAGAGACATGAGATATATATATAAGAGCTTGTATTACTTGCCAGAACCATCTGACATTTTCTATTATAATGAATCACCACTTGTCGATTTTCCTTTTCTCCTCCCAATGCCTGCCATCCCAAAGACATTACAGAAGCCTGCTGCTTTAGATATTAACACCAAAAGGCACATTAGTTTAATCTTATCAGACAGGGATGTTCTGCTGACCCCTCAAAAGAAGAGCTTTTGACCTTCTGTATACCCCCTACTGTTAATCGCTGCCAAGAATACCAGCCCCATAAAGACCCCCAACTCATTAAAGTCTTTTCATTTTCAAACCAGCATTCAGTTCCCAGCAGTGAGCTGAACACAACTAAATGAACCTTGAAGTGGTATTTCAACTGTTCCTGTTAGTGACCATGGTAGACAGTTTTGTCCTCCCTGTGATGTGGGAGGCAGCTGGAGGGCAGGGTGTGATGGTATTGGAGACAGGTATCTGTGCCTTTACCAGACTCCAGACTGCATGCTTCACTGATAAAAAGGCTAATCAAATGCCTCCAAAACTCACATAAGAAGTAGGAATGGGGAGATGTGTGAAAAGTTGCCAGAAGGAGTCAAATAATGTATTTAGTGGCTCTGCACACTTTTCATACACTTACCATCCTACCATCATTCAGTTATGTTTACTGCATCCTGACACAGCGCATCCCATTTTGTATTTCTAGGATGTTTCAGTACTATAAACCAAGAAATCACATAATTCAGTTTACTCAAAAAAAAAAAAAAAAAAAAAAAAAAAAAAAAAAAAAAAAAAAAAAAAAAAAAAAAAAAAAAAAAAAAAAAAAAAAAAAAAAAAAAAAAAAAAAAAAAAAAAAAAAAAAAAAAAAAAAAAAAATAGAGTTGGAAGGGTATACAAGATAACTAAGTTATCCAAGATTTCTTTCTTCACTAGACAGGATGAGATTTTAAATGTTGTGTCTCACAGACACGTAGAATGCAAGTTCAGAAAGAATCATTACATTTCATCTAGCATCCACTTCATCAGCTAAGTAACTTCTACTTGTCCGACATACCTTTCTGAGAAGTATGTAATCTTGCAGTGAGAATATCATGAAATCGAGCATCTAAGATGGTACAAATATGACTAACTTCATGTTCAGTTTTGACATGATTCAGTACGTATCTTACAAGGAATAAAAGAATCGGATACAAGGAAGAAATGTTTTCTGATTGCACTCCACCCCGACAGGCTGAGCCATTTATAAATCTTTCATATAGGACACTATAATACCTGTACCATTTCAGTTACTTCCTCCACGTCTTCTGTATGCTTTTAAATATTTGTGTGAAGAATGAGTCATTCTGCATTTATTTTAGTGGAAAGATGAACGTAAAATGCTATGTCAGATAAAAATAGATGAAGCTTAGTTACTAGTAAGCATAGATGAATATACAGCAAGTAAACTTGCTACCAAAGTGGAAGTCAGAGAAAATTCTAGGCACTCTGTTAAGCACTGAATTAAATATATTTTTAATTCCACGATTATATATCCTTGAATAAATTATTATGGTTTGGTTCTACAAACAGTCTGTACTGTGTGAATCAAGAAACATACCCGTACAATGAGAATCCATTTGATCAGGGAGAGACCAAATCCACAGATTGCACCATACCTTCCAGCTATGGTATTCGTTATACAGAAGGATAAACAAAATCCAATCCAGTTGAAAATAAACGCCACTATAAAATAAAAGAAACAGTAGCTTCTGTTAATCTGTATAGCTAAGCAAACAGACTTAACATTAATTTCACTTTCAAACTAATAAGGACATGCTTACACAGTCAGTAATTCCCTTCCAGTAATTCAGGCTTTCAGAGACTGACTTTGAACCCAGACATTCCCCATGATATAGCCACTTAAGAAAAAAGCAAATGGTAAACAGGCTGGAACCTACTACTTTAAACAAGAAAAAATTCCAACATAAAAGAAAGCATTACATTGCTACAGAGATCTAACCAGATGACAACAGACATGAAAGGTAAATGCAAATAAAAGATTAAAACATACAAGATGAATTAAAACAAAGAAGAAAAAAAAAACCTTGCTACACTTTTATAACCAAAAATATAGTTATATGCACACATGTGTGCATGTATCAAGGCTGCATATTCAGCTTTATCCAGTTTGGATCGAACAGAATAAAAGTATCCGTTCTTGCTCTGTAAATATAGTATAGAAATGAAGATAAGTTGAGAAGCTGATATTTCATTGGTTACTGTCTTCTCTTTTAGATCAACATTCAAACATAAGATATAAGAAGCCTTGGAAGTTTTACACAGAAGTTTAAGAAATCAAGAAACAAAAAGGACATTGAGCATAACTACTACTGTTACTTCAGTTAACACTTCTACACAACTACCAGTGATTTTTCAATTTGAAGATTCAAGTCTGCGTATGTGCTTGGCAACGAACAACATGATCTGTATTGACTTCAGTTTGCATACGTGAGGTAAAAGTGTGTGAATTCCCAGTTAGGTGATGTCCTAGCTTTGGGAGTAAGTGAGGGCAACTAAAAAGAAAGCCACCAAACAGAAGAGCTGAGGGAGGTAGTGGAAGACGACAATACAGAAGTTCTGGAGAGGACGAGATGGTGGAAAATTGAAAACATTAGGGAAGCTAAGAGTAAACACAAAAATCACTGAAGAGGAAAGCAGGAATGGAAGGCAGGGCAGATGGGAACAAAACCCCTGCACACAAGTGCTTAATGGGTTAAATCCCTGAGCTTATGGAAAAAAAATAAAAACCACATAAAACTCAGACATCAAACCACCACAGACAAAAAAAAGTCTGCCTTTTCAGTAAAAGTTTGAACACTTACAGCAAATCATTACGAACAGAAAATTGGTCAAGAGTTTTCTTCAATAAAAGTCAATTTGAGAGGATTGTCTATAAACAACCACCTTTTTATTTTTGTAATTTAAAACCTTGTTACAACTCTTTCAACAATCCATAAGAAGATGCAATGATTTGCCCACAAATGCAAAATTAGTCTGTAAAACTGCAGTGGGTTTCTATGAACTGTAAAGAAATTGAAGTTTCAAGAGCAGTTTTGGAGTACTTCACATCAACACAATGATTTTGTACAAGTGAGAAACATCTTGCCTCAGACAGAGCCATGGACAAATGGTGGCAATGAGAAAGCTTACTTTTATGCTAAGTACTAATCTTTAAAAAAAGAAACCCACACTCAAATAAAATCAAAATGAACAAAACAAAAAAAACATAACAAGAAAAAAATAAATAAAAAAGAGAGCATTTCTATTACCTAAGAACAACATTGGGACCCTAACATTTACCTGTCTTTCCAAGAGACAAGAAAAGCATTTATATTTCAGAAAGCTCGGATACATTATCTTGAAAATAGAATTTCTCTATTTTAAGCCAGCTCTCCAAATTCACCATACTTTCACGAGTAACAGATTTCAGAAGTTAACAAATGACATCATGGCTTTCACTAAAAAAGCGTTCTTAAATTGTTTGCCCCTTCTTCATGCAGCCACATTCTGTGTACATCTTCTAGACTCCCACTGCAAGACTAACCACTCTGCAGCAAGAACTGGTTCCTATCCCAGAGATCACTAGCGTTTAGATTCAGATTTGACCCCAACTATCAACTATTGCCCTCTTTCTCTTCATAGATTTTAGACATCTAGATGAAACACTGACTGTGCTGGCATTATGATTTCAGTCTCTTTCTTTGCTACTCTAACACCATATAGACAAGTGGAACTCATAAAAGTAAGATTTTTGAGTTTTATACATTCCTGAAGTGACAAGATGAGGAGAAAGTAAGTCTATATTACTGTAACTCATATAAAAAGAATATAACCATTAGAGTTATTTCCTCATGACAACAAAACTCATAATGAGAAACAGGTAAGAAGTTGCTTTTCGGGAGGAGGAGGGTTTGACTAAAGGTCTTTTTAAATAAAAAGTCTTCTTGATATCCAATGTAGCACCCACAACAATCATGATGTACTTTTTTTCTCTTTATGGTTTGCAATAAGATAATTCCTGTTGTAAAAGTCTTAGAATTTGACATGCAAAATAAGGCTATCCATCTGCTTTTTTTCACATCAAAAGCCCTCTTCTGAGGGGCAGTGGTCAGCATAGGATTTTTCATATTAAAAATTAAAGTTACAAATTAAAAGTCTTATCTACCGGCAATTCTAAAGAAACTGGAATAAAATAATAAAAGCTTGTTTGTCAAAATCAAGTTGAATCCATTGCTATTCTTCATTCTCTGATAACTACAGGGGCAAGGTAAATATGATGTATAAAGCTGTACTTTGTCATTATGAATTTATTAATCCATGCTTGCTGTTTGTCAGTGTTCATTATCTCACGATTAACAGTAAAAAAACCTTAGGTTTTCAAGTAATTAAGCAATCTTATGCAAAGGTTTGGAGTTGCACATACTGCAACACATCAGAAGATGCAACAATAATGACAAGCATACTAGAACAAATCTTCTTTTTCATCAGTTGTTCCCTCACTTAACTTACTGATCTTTTTTACTCAGCTTTCCACAGCTACACATTAATCACTTGTCTTGAGTTTATACTAAGTATCACGAGAAGAAGCCAGTAAAACTGGTCTGAAGACCCACATTGGTTCCAAATTTTAACCATGGCTTAAGTCTCTGATAACATTATAAAGGCAACTGTATATACAAAAAGCAACGATGCTCAGTTACATCCTTTATTGTCCGATCTGTTTGTCCAACGATTTATTATTTTAATACACAGCAAACACCAAAGAGCTTAATGTTTCATACCTGGCCCAGGATATGAAACATACAGCAATAAATAATACTTTCCAGATCTTCAGGCACCTCTATTGCATGGAATTTATTCAATTTGTGAACTGGGACACATTTTTGCTCCTTCCTGAAGAGCTCACCTGAAGTCTGATGATGACCACTAGAAGCATTTACTATCAACTTCAACATTTTTCTTTCTAGTAAGCAATGAATGCTTAAAAACTTCCCTAGGCAATTTGTTTCTACTGCTTCATTACCCTTGTTGGTAAATTTTTCTTTATGTCCAACTGGAAGCTTCCTCATTCCAATTACTTTCTATTACATCCAACATGTATGGAGAAACCATGTAAGTCAAATTCTTTCTGGATAAAGACAGAAGTTAGGTGATTGTGCATGAAGGTCATCCAGGCTCCGCTGATAATCAAAGGGAAACACTCTCCAAAACAAACAGTTCCTTTCTCTCCTTCCAACATTTACAATTTCAGTCAAGATTACTTCCCCTCAGCTTCTCTTGCATGACTAAGAGAAACACGTACAACATTTGTGATGTGAGCATACAGAAGTCAGGTTTCCTAAATTCACACTCCCACCACAAATTTAGACCGTGCTTACCACTCCTCAGGAGCATACAACAGGAGGCTGCGCTCACCCTGACCTTGTGCCACAACTCTGCCTTCCAGCTTGTGCCTGCTTGAAACCCCCTAAGCAGATACCCTAGCTTGTGTGCAGTTTGTTGACTGCTGAAACATCTAATAGCTTTGCAAACTGTATGAACGTAAGTTAAGAAAAATTTGGTATTTTTTTTTATATTCCAATACAGCACCTGGAACAATATGTACATTTACATTTCTCCATACCATAAAAATTTTACTGGTGTGAGTTGTAAACAGTGTTTAAATTGCTCAGACACTGTTCAAAAATTAAAAAGAATCAGATCTCTACCTGAGAACTTAAACTTTGGCTGTATGATCAAACACTTTTCTCCTTTTCTTCCTTCTTATTAACCCACCCGCAAGGTCCAAATTAATATTAATTTTTCCTAGGTTGCAGGGACAACCCAAAACTCCCTTCCATGGTTTCAAAGAATCTAGATGAGCTCCGCAATTCATTCTGGGGCCCACAAGTGAAAAGGTTAGTTGATATTTATAAAGCACTCCTTAAATATAATAGGAAAATCATACAAGCCTTTTATTACTGCCCAAAACGACCTTCTTCACATAATGAACCAGGATGAGTCAGATATGATTCAAAAGACTTCTACTATGGGCAGATTAAGTACAAAAAATCAAATCTTTTTGGTCATGACAGTTACTTGCTCTATCACCATTACAGCTGTGTTCAAAATGGAAAGAACCAGCTCAGAAATGCTGCCTTTTTGTTGTGCATAAAAAAAAAAAAAAAAAAAAATCACTCTGACAAATTCACCTATTAACAACTTCCTCTGGCATTCTGAAATGTTTATACTATGCTGCATAAGGCATAGCTGACTTAATACATAATAGAAAAAAATTATGTTAAGTGAGATGATAGCAAAATTTGCTACCTTTTGCATTTACAGCAAAATGAATATATTCACTAATATATTCATTTACCTCAGAATCAGAAGCTGACAAACACCAGCCCTGACCATTAGAGAGCAGATTCTTTGCTCACCAACATAATTACTGATTTCAAGAGCAACACCAATTTCTTAAGACATGCTAGAAATAAAACAGGTTGTTTCACAAATTTTTCCACTAAGTTTCTGAATCAAGTGCTAAATCAAAAAAAAAAAAAACCCGCCCGCTCACACAAAGGACTTTTATTCTTTAGAGTATATTGTCTCATTTCATTTATTTATGCTAAACAGAACGGTACTTTACAACTTAGATGGGAAACAAGTTTGTAACCTGCGTGCAGCAAGCTCCTAAAACAAACAAAAACCCCAAAGAGATCTGGCCACTAGACGGCCTCAAGGCAGCAATTTTATGCAACTCGGGCAGCCACCACTAGATGGTAGCTACATATCACTAGTTGATTGCAATATGCAGGTAAGCTCAGGAAAGAGTTTATTTTATCAGACTTCAGTTGAATAAAATGAAATTTAAAAAGCTAATTTCATTGTTTTATATTTAAACAAAGGTAGCCTGTGTCCCCCCAGGCTCTTTCTACCAATGCTGTACATAACAGTCATAGTAGGAGGTGGGAGAGCACACCAGGAACAAGCCATTCCTTCCATACTCTCCTCCCCAGAGCACAGTTCCTGACACCGTTCTCCTGCATTTTAACTAGGTGAAGGAATTTATTCTAGGCTGTCTGTGATCTACCACCTTTACCTGCAGTATTTAAACATATCCCACTCCCCCAAAAAACCCCAAAAAGATAGACACACTGTAAATTTCATCTTTATTCCAGCTCTCTTAAATCTACATACATCAACTTTATGGAGACTTTTATCTCCCTATTAGAGAGACAGGAATACACCACCCACTCTTTATTATCTACTCTTATTAAGTTCAGCTCATTTTTCATTTAGTTGTCCAATCTCCCTGTGAAAAACTACTAAGAAAATTAATAGGTCTATAAATGCTATGAGTTTTTGTGAACTCCTCATACTACAAACACAAACAACAAGTAAACTATCAATTTCAATATGTAATCAGTATCCATAACAGCCAACATAGATCTCAATTAAGCATACACTTGCATAATTATCTTGCCATGTGTAAGCACTCATGTTACAGTCTTCATTCATAGGCAAGCAAAGATTGCGGTAACAGTCTCAGAACAATCAAGAAAAATTACGCTCTACAGAGTATTTTTGTCAAATGTGTAAAAGTAGTGCTCTGTGCAGCCACCCTCAGCTAAACAGCTATTTGAAGAGAAACTTGCCAGTTTATCCAAGTAAATATCTGCATTCTTGAAGATGCACATAAGGTTCTGGGCATGAAGCTTTGGCCAACTGCATGTGAGTGTCACTGGAGCCTTTCTGGAGCCTTTGATTCCAGTTCAGCTTCTGCAGAGCATAATTTTTACTACTACTGTGCTCCTACCTGCAAGATAGCAAGTCTGTTTTCAACTGTGATTTTAAGGATTTAAAACATATTAGAGCCAACAATCCACTTGACCTCCAAGAACAGTGCTAATGAGGTCCTGAATCAGGATTTAAAAGCAAGAACAAGTTCACACAATACAGAATCTAAATAGATTAAACACAAAAAGTTGTAGCATATAAGGAAGAAGAAAAAAGGGAAAAAGAAAGATAAAGCCATATCCCCCTTTGCCTCCAAGAATATATACCCTTTCTATGGTCCAACTGCAGAAAGAGGCCAGTTTACAAAACTCGCTTTGTTACCCTATGTTTACGTATTTGCTATATGACAAATATAGCAAATGAGGTATAGACATGTATTTTTATCCCAAGATGAAAACACCACGTTGTCGTAGTATGTCATACACCAACATGAAATAAACTTCTGTGAAAGTTCTGTAACCTGCATTTGTAACAGAGACTGTGAAAGACATTAAAGAAAAAAAGAACTGAGATGAGACCTAGGTTGAAAGACATAAAGGAGATTTCAGGGGATAATCAATCAGCTTTCGTCCTGATGAATGCTAAAAAGAACAGCTACATCCCCAACACTAAGCTTCCATCCAGGTTGCCAAACACATTTATTTCAGAAAGGGAAAATATCCTCAGAAATTAGAAAGCAATATTCAATTGGCAAAACAGAAGTGACTTCTTTCCATCTGTAACTTACAGTGGCTAAATTAACTTTGCTCAATGCAGTACAGAAGTTACAAGATAAGACACGCACAGTGTGCACACACAGTACCTGAAGAAGTGCTATCGTAGTGCTGGCTGGGATTCAGACGTTACCCGAAGACAGTACATTTTACATGCTAGTGGTTAGCTCAACCTGAAAATAAGCATTGCTGGATTCGTTCCAGAAATCCACCCACTGCTATTTATTTCACTACACTAACATGAACAATTTTTATATGGCACATAAAAATCTCTCAATTTTTTTCTATTAAATACCGATTGCCAGTTTTCTGTGATCCAGCCTTTAATTCAAGTTGGTAGTCCAACTGGAAGATGACGGCATTTTCCCAGTTCCTAGTTAACAGTGCAGCCTTGCTATGCCTCAGAACATTTCCTACGATTTTGCTTTGTCCCCTTATCTGTGACAGATGCCACAGGAAAAAAGTGCAATATATTTGCTACATCTCAAACAGGAAGTGTTTATATCTGTGTGCAGGCAAAAAAAAAAAAAAAAATCCATTCATTACAGTACATTAATGCAGTTCATCACAGCTATCTTCTATATTCCATAGGAAAAAAGGTACAATTAAGATATACCTCAGTAGGTCTTGGATACAAGATAACTTACTGAAAAATGCCAACATGAAGATGCCATCATTGCCCACTCTAAGCTGATCTGCATCACTGAAATCATCCCGTGGTGGATACTCTTCTTCCTGGATTTACAGGTTAGTGATAATTTAGTGAAAAGTTTATTTTAGAGTAACTATCTGTAGGATTAAAGTATTAATTATGTTTCTAAAGCTAGAAGAAAATTGACATTTCTGTAACATGTCCACATCAAGGAAGCTTAAAAGAAAAATAATTCATATCTATAAAACAAGTCTTATTTGTTGCTTATATTGATAGAGACAATACTTAATGGAAAAGTTTCTATAGAAGGTATATACATATTACCTATCCCTCTTAAATGATGCTAGAAATTATTTTAGATGAGTACTCTGACAATCAAAATCAAGAAATATCTCTTTTCTTACTGTAACTATCTTGATATGCAGCCAAGCTATTAATTTTTTTTTAAATCATTACATAGTACGTTCTATTTCTTTCCTGCCTGAAAAGTCTTTTAATGCTTCCCAAAACACAGAATACAGTTTTAGAATAAGGTTAGTATCTTAAAATAAACTGCTGATGCAATAGCACTGCACTAACCAGTTCCAGTACCCTACAACTCACTGCAAAACCTAGGCAAAGCAAACCGCTAGCACCACGAGAGGGCGCAGACACATTAAAAGCATTTAAAAGTTGTCTAAAAATCAAAAAGTACAGTACTTTAAGTCAAACAAAAGTAAACACAGATGTCAGTCAAAACAATCCCAAGATTTCTCCCATCGTCTCAAAATCCTAGATCTTAAGATATTGAAAGTATAAGTTGGTTTTGCCTCTCAGTACTTGCAAGTAAAGCGTTGCTGCAACTGTAGACTGAGAAACATAAAAGTTTTCATGATGGCTGCACTTATTAAGGAGAGGCTTATAAAACCATAAAACCAGTTAAACATATCATTTTTATACTTAAACAACAACAAAACAATGCAGGATAATACAAGTTAAATAATGCTGTACCAAGTGTTTTGTATATTAAGTTCATAACTAAAAGGGCATTAAACAACCACAGTGATCTAAAGCTCTGTCATGCGATTGACACGTTCACCTTTGTCAACATAGCAAAATAATTTACCAGGGTATAGCAATTATGGTTAAAAATGTGCTAGAACAAACTGTACTAACTCGGGGCAGCCAGCTTTACCCTTCCTAACGTGGCCGTGAAATCCCAGCTGTGCTCTTTATTTCAAAATAATTAACCAAGACTCTGTATCAGATAGCTTGCTTTAAAAAAACTGCTATTCACACAGACAATTCCAAGGAAAGCACAAAGTGCTGGCTGAACAACAATCTTAAAGGGCTATAATTCAACTCTACATAATTTCAGATGTCCCTAAATGGTCATCTTAAGTGCCTAAGAAAGTATTAATTTATTTAGCTCAACACTGCTGCAGCTACAGGACTGATGGGGGAAGGGAAGGGAAGGAAGGGGCTGAAACTGCAGGGAACAAAGAGCTACATTCAAGTGTGCTTATCTCTGAAAAGTATGCCACAAAAGTTTCTTTTTCAAGTCAGGACAACAAAAATAATTTAAATTTTCATTTTAGAAGGTCTACAAAACCTCATATAAAATATTTTTTTTTTACTTTATTTTTAAACTGCCTGCTAACCATTGTACTTCATAGCATCATTTCCAAACCAATTAGTGAATTATGCCCTGTGCAAAATGTTTCCTCAGAAAAATAAAATTTTACTCAACCACAAGTTTAGCAAGTTTCTCTATATGCATAGGCTTCTCTAATGCTTAAACACTGCAGAAACACAGGTCAATATATAACCCAGGACATAAGAGCAGACATTTGCAAGCAGGCACTGTTGTAATTCGTGTGAACAAGTTGTAATTCATCACACTTCATGTCAAAAGGGAATTATATTAAACCAAGTTCTGTTTACGGTCTCCAAAATCTGGCATATGAAACTTATCAGAATGTTTATGAAATGAAATAGTTTCCTGAGTGTAAATCACCTTCAGCCTGTATCTAAATCATTTAGTACTATGTGGTTTTATCATCAGTCCTGCAGACTGAAGACATTAACTGGCCGCTGCTCAAGGCCCACTAATTACTGGCTGTCTTCCACAGTGCTCTCATTTGATCTAATTGGTGTCAACTGCCCTAGTCTTCCTTCAAAATATAACTGTTTGCCACCATTCATTAAGGAATGAAAAGGGACAATGCAGAATGACTGTCCTCTCTGCTGACGCCTAGAACTAAACATGATTTCATAGTAATACTTCTAGTAGATATTGACATTTTTGTTGATGAAAATGCTTATATATTTTATTTATATATTTTTCTTTTTAATGACAAGAATGACAACACACACAAATCTGTAAAATTTATAATACTGTTTCAGTATCTCATAGTGATTTTGGACAAATTTGTCCATGTTAAGAATCATAGACAGTATTTCTTGTTTGCTAAATACGCTGAGATCTGTATAAAAAGAAAAGTTACTGTTCCTATGACCAGAGAAACACCTAAACAGCACAATATATTATCAACATAAATGGCATGTCACACAGGGTAATTTCTCTAAGCAAAAGAACATCAAATGCTACACAGCATCTATTGAAGTCGAACCTATTAAGTCCTCTGAAACTATTGTGCTCTCTGTAGTATGCTGCAAAAAGAGGGTTGTTTTTTTCCCCAATGCTTTTTAACTTCTTTCAAATTGAAAACTAGCATGGAGTGTAGTGAGCCAATCGTCTTTAATCAAGTAAATAACCAGTTTACAGGGACCCCTTGGATAACTAAACTGATATAACTCTTCTCAATGCGGTAGATTTACTCAGAAAAACTTCCGAGTAAAGGGTCAAATTATTTAATAAAACCCATAAAAGACACCTTCAACATACAAAATAATATGGAGAAGTTAACGGTGGGGGAAACCAGAAGCATTTTTTTGCCAGTAGGAAAATTCATAGTTAAAGTCTAAACTAGAGAGAACTATACCATACCTCTGGACGACTGAGGAATATTTCATCAAACAGACTCCTAGACTCCCTAAACTGGGCGTGCTAAGCATGTAAAAACAGAAAAACATAAGACAAATGCAACTGAAAAGCATTAAGTAAAAGCCATTCATTGCAACATACAAACAAGTCATTTAACTGTTAGCAATATTTTTGTCCATTTAAATTAAGCTTTCAAAACTGACCTTGAGAATTTGAAACGAAAAACATCAAAAGCCAGGGTAACTAATGCTATTACTGATGACTAATGACATAGGGCTGCTAATTTTTTTTTTGATACAGTGAGCTATCTGGGAGCATTTTAAAGAAATAAATGTTTATACACAATCTATTCTTTTAAGACAAGCTACACAAAGAACTACAAAAACAAGTACTGAAAGTTTCAGTAAATGTTTAGATTATTCATGCACTCTGTGGATGCAGGGCATATGATGAAGTCTTTAATACGGTCCCAATGACATTTTTTGTAAGATCCCTACATAATTCAAGGGCAAAAAGAATGAAAGCTGTTTATTAAATGTGCGGCCTTTTCATACCATTTTCCTCTCTTTTGCTCAATGAGGTTTGTAGCCTTCTTTATTGTACACTTTGGACTATACCATAAAATAATTATCAGCTTCATCAAGGTAACATAAGAACATTTAACTTTTTCCAACTGTTCACATTATTGTAGTGAAGAGGCAATAAATCCTCATTTTACCAGGAAGAAACTACAGGCACAGATTATAGCAGAGTTCACATTCATAAAAGCACTAATTTAATAAGGTCAAAAAATAAAAAATAAAAAAACTAAGTTACACCATTTCTGTATGTGTTGTAGAGCGTGTAATATACAAGTCAGACGCTGTCCGCAGCTGTCACTGCTCATGATCTCCAAGACAGTGGAAGTGAGAAAATAATTAACTACACACTAGTGCAAAGTTTAAGTCCCTTATCTGTTCTTCCACAGGTATTCAGAGCCAAGGATCAAAAATCCTTCCCCTCAAGATGAAAAACCACCACTCTAACCATAATATGACCTTTTTTTTCTTACTCCAGTCATCTGCCAGATAAAGACAGTCTTATTACAGTCTTAGTCCACCTCAGTGTAAGTCCATCAGAAGTATTAAATAAGGCAGGGATTTTGTGGCAGTATCACGTAGTACAGTAATTAAAATGGCATTAATTAAAACTGCGCTGGCACATAATTTTAGTATCATCTACAAAACTGGAACTCAGCTTCAGCATTTCCTACTTTTCTTCCCCAAATCTCAATTTGGCAGCCTTAACTGTTTCTTTAAAATAGCTTGTGTGTGAGCATGGGTGTGCTTAAAAAAAAAAAAGAAAATAAATAATAAAAAAACCCACAGAAGCAAATTGAGCAGAAATTCTGTCTAACTTGAGATCTTTAGCAGTCAACAAGACTTTGGCTTTTAGGTACATTGAGCAGACTTCTGACACTAAAAAAAAAAATCTAGTACTGCTATAATTCTACAACCTTTCAGCCAATCACTGCTTTGGGAGAATGATTGTATGTTCCTACTGATTTTTCCAAAGTAAGTGAAATTCTTGTGGTGTCAGCACCTGGTTCTTTAATGTCAAGCTCTACTGTATGTTCTGGAAAAGCAGACTATGTACAATTTTATTTCTCATTTATTTCTCACTTTGTCACCATATCCTACTCTCCTACTTCTTCACTCCAGATTCCTTCTCTCCCATTGCTCCTCTTTTCAGCTTCAGCTCCTTTCCCAGTAACCATATTTTGTTCCCACTTGGGTTCCTTTCTCTACCAATCCCAATCTATCCTTCTCCCTCCTGTTTCCCATTTAAATCTCTCTGTACTCCCTCCATACCACTGCTCTCCATTGACCCTTGCCTTTTCTCATCTTGTCTTAGACCCAATCTCTCTGATCCCTGCCTGTCTTCACTTTGAGGCAGTTACCTCCTTGCTCTACCAAAACTAGATGTCTCTTCCTAAAACACGTGAGGTTCAGAGGCTCTGAGTCATTGTCCTTCTTCCCTCCACTTATCACTGATGTCCTTGCAGTTGAATCAAGTAGCTCTCCCCTTTCCTTCTAACCAAAGGCCAAGGATAATAAAACTACTTCAGGGTACACCACATATTCCTATTTCTCAGCTCCAGTGTTTTCACCACAAGCAGTCAAGAGCAGTCATAAGGTGTATCTACTTTCAGTCCCCTAATCCTACTCCGTCACAGAACACTTGAGAACCTTCTCTGGCGACAGCATATCTGCTGTCCCATTCCCTTCAGAGCTATAAGCAGTCTAAATTTGTTCAGGCAAGACAAACTCCACGCATTTACTAATTGAAAGCTGTATGTATCAACTGTGGAAACTCATTTTTCAAAAACTTGTAATTTGGCCTAAACTAGGCAGATTTTCTAAGGAAGGGCAAAAGACATTTCTGACACAGTGACCTGAACATATGAGAAAGAGTTCTCCAAAATAAAAAAATAAAAAAAAAATAAAAAAAAGGCTTAAGATGATATGGAAACAATACTGGGGGGATTTTTGTTTCGTTTTTGGTTTTTCTTGGTTGTTTTTTTTGGGTTTTTTTTTTTTTTTTTTTTTTTTTTTTTTTTTTTCCCCCCTGTTTAACTGTATTCTTGAAATTGGCTGAACATTAGCCTGAGGTTTTCCCTATGAAATTCAAGTCAAGGAAGATTGCTTGTACGTCTGAAACTTTTACCCCATAGGGTTCTAGACATACAAAGTTAAAAGCAAGAAGAATCTTGCAAGAGAGCGGTACATGTCCTGTCTGAAATGTCACAGGACTGGTAATGGTACCCTAAAAGTTAAGGTTTGGGTTGCTTATGTTCCAGGTAAGTTTAAAGGTTTATCATTTCAGACTGAAGGTTTCATTCAGTCCAATATTTCAGCAAAAGTTTTACTTATAGGACAAGCAGCAAGAACAGACTACATAGAACCCATGCTCCTATTAATGCAGGTAAAAGATTACAACTGGAGGTCATCACCTCATAGCAGAAACTTGGCAAGTAACCATGCAAACTTTCCTGGTTCCCTGCTGCATTCAGTAAAACAGATTTGTGTGTAACACCTTCACTGGGGATGTTACACAAATCTACTTTAGCTGTGCATACCTTAAAGTGAGTGTTGTGTACTGTGCTTACTGCACAGCAGTCAAGGAAGGAACAGACTCCCTCTAAGGAAGCAGAATTTTTTTTTCCAGTCACAAGCACATTGCAGTCAGTAGGATTATAAATGCATCTCAAATGCAATCACATATGATCTCAAGGTGGAGTTTTTTAGTGAAAGTACTGGAAGCCCAATTTGGGTACAGTATATTATGGCCCATACTACTAAACAGCAGAATTTCCACATGCCAAAACTTGGGAGAAAAAAAGAAAAAAGAAAAAAAAAAAAAAGGAAGAACTTTGCTTACAAAACTAATATTTAACACTAGTTGCAACTACCAATTTTCTATTTTGAAGACTGTTTTATTCATAATGAGAAAATACTACAAAACTATAAGCACTGAACAGTATCTATTACTTAATTTATTCTTTACCATAACTCATGGTATGGGGTTTTTTGTTTTTTTTTAAGTACCTGGAACATTTCTTTGAACTTCAATGTTAAAGTTTCCATGAAGCAAACAACAGGGATCTTTACTTTTAAAAAGGCTCTACATTATTTGGGGTTTTGCCTCTTCTAGACAGTTGGAATCCTCCTTCCTCTCTAAAGGTCTACTTCGTGCATTTTTATTTTTTTTTTTAAACCACCTGAAACACTAAATATTAGCAATAACTCCACAAAGTAACATTAGTAGCTGATACCTAATTAAAAGATTACAAAATGCTGGCTTTTGCAGCTGTTTAGACAGCAGCTATGCCTCAGAAGAGTGGATACAATACACTTCTCATAGTACTTTCCAACTAACTTATGCTACCTATACAAAACCAAAGCATCCAAAATACTCAAATCACCACCATACCATTATCTTAATAAACAGGCCACAGTATGGGCCAAATTGTTATAAATAATTAGCCTGGAATGTTTCACAAAATTGAAATCAAGTAGAACTGTTTCACTTACTCGTTGGGCAACTTCTGCTGCAGCAGCTGCCATTGCTGCAGCTTTGGCCTTCTCTGCTTCATCGTAGGTAGGAAGAGAGGTAGCTACACTGTATGGAGGCGGTACAGGATAAAATTCATTCTGTGTTTCTGTTCAAAATAAAGAAGTTATGCATTTTTAAGCCAGAAAGATGTCAAGAATATTAAAATTTATATGCACATAACTATTCAGCTTTAAAGTGTATTTTTTTTCAAGCGGATGGTATTTGTATTTCAATGTCTTGTAAGTTTTTTTAAAAAATATTTTAATAAAATAAAATAGTGAACAGTTGATGGTGCTTTTAGTTACTACTCAAGGCAGAAACCTTAACCTAGATACTGAAGGGAGCTAACAAATTTATGAACAAAAGAATCACATTTGCCGAGTTACATCCCTAGGCATTCCAACTAAAGGCTTTTTATCAAATCATACAAAAGATACGCACAGAAACATCCTAAAAAAACCCCTGGTTTTACTTATTAACATCAATTAGTTACTTAAGTCCAGTAATAACCCTACTGTATTTTTACTAGGATGGCTTTGATGTTAATTTCAGTTGTTCCATGCAAATCAGTGTTTCCAAGATTTCAGTTTCATAACATTCTTTTAAATGCTCCTTCTCTCAAAACAGACCATTGAAATGGACCATTCTTATACATTGAAATAGTATAGTATCATCATATAGAATAGAATTATTCACAAAATAAATAAAAATTATTTAAAATACACCTTGAGTTTCCTCCTACAGTCAGGAGTAGTTTGTAAAAAGATTACTTACATGGTAAAAATTTGGCTTTGGCTGGATCAACAGGCCGAGGTCAATTGTATGAGGTTTAACAAGGCCAAGTGCTGGGTCAAGAACTTCGGTCAAAACAACCCCACGCAATGCTACAGGCCTGGGGAAGAGTGGCTGGAAAGGTGCCCAGCAGAAAGGGACCTGGAGGTGGTGGCTGACAGCCGGCTGAACATGAGCCAGCAGTGTGCCCAGGTGGCCAAGAAGGCCAACAGCATCCTGGCTGGTATCAGGAACGGTGTGGTTGGAACATGGTTCCAACAGCATGGAACTGGGGTTGTTTAGTCTGGAGAAGAGAAGGCTCCAGGGAGACCTTATCTCTCTCTGCAACTACCTGAAAGGACATTGTAGTGAGGCGAGTGTTGGTCTCTTCTCCCAAGTAACGAGTGATAGGATGAGAGTAAATGGCCTCAAGTTGCATCAGGGGAAATTTAGATTGGATATTAGGAAAAAATTATTTCCTGAAAGAGTGGTCAAGCACTGGAACAGGCTGCCCAAGGAGGTGGTGGAGACACCATACCTGGAGGTGTTCAAAACACGTGTAGACATGGCACTTTGGGACATGGTTTACTAGGCATGGTGGTGTTGAGTTGATGGTTAGACTTGATGATCTCAGAGGTCTTTTCCAACTTTAAGGATTCTACTGTATTCTCTCAGCACAGATAACCCAGCAAAAAGATCTGTCAGCACACCACCACAAAGATGTTATGTATAAGGACAATTTTGCACAGCTATGTATTATACATATTTTCAAACACTGTTTTGAAGAACAGGGACAGGAAACGGCTCCTTTAATCAACTTTAAAAAAAAAATTAGGTTGGAGATTACTTCTAAAATATTTTCTGGCACATGGGAGACACAAATCCAAGCAACTTTGCTTAAACAGGGACTTAAATGCTGCCTGCTGTTAGGTCTCCCACACCTCAAACAAAAGTCACAACCTCATGAGAAAGGGACGAGTGAATAAATGGAAAAAAAGCCCTCTGTTAGTCATTTTCCATGGGAAGTTTTATCAAGAGCATTTAAAGCAAAATGAATCCTTTCATGGCAGTATTTTTACCAAACAATAGCACACACTTAAGAAGTCTGAGTTTTAACAAATTAGTGCTTTGTTGTTTTGTTTTGGTTTTTTTTTTAAATGAAGAGGCAGTGAAAATTGCTAATGAGGTCTAATAATGGAGCTCTACTCAAAGACGTAGATTAAATGTGGAACTGAACTACATGCAGACTTAAATAAAACCTATTACACTAATTAATGAACGTCCATTTAGTCTAGTAATTTGGAACAATCAGTGTAATTTAGAAGTTTGCTGCTTCTGAACAAACCAGACAAAGGGCTGTGCACAGAAGCAGAGCTTTTTACTGCAACTGTATGCAGGAAAAGAAAAAAAAAAAATACTGCAGCATCATACCACTTTGAACCAAGTGCTGATTCATACACACTCCTCCCTGAAGGCTGTTATGCAAGAAAAATACCTGAGGTTGCAGCTGCTTCTACAGCTATGCTACAGTAAGGTGGAGGGGATGTGTCTGCTTCGGATGAGGCTGCTGTCTGGGGAGTCTGTGTAGTCTCCGTAGACGTGGAAGGCTGCTCAGCCGCTGAAGACTCTGGCGGGTCATCCTCATTGTGAAGCTTAGAAGAAAAACACACAAATTTCAGACACATTCAGGGAATGCTTTCCATGACAACCTAGTACTTGCAGAACCATCTTCAAAAAGAGAGAGGATTACTCTTCAACAAAACCAAAAATTATTTACAAAACAGCACATGACTACTTTAACTAGTCCAGTTAAATCCTTTTAGCAAACAGTTAAAAATAATCTCAACTGCTTTTTTTTTTCTCCTAGAAATGGATTCCTTCTAATTAGTGATGTTCACGGAGTTTTAAAAATCTGCTTTTTTAAAAGGTTTCCTTTATGTGAAAGTGCTGACTATAAAATATTTTCTATTATATGAATAGCTGAACACTCTTACATTTTTTTTAACTCATTTTAAAATACAACGGGTGAGCAACACTATCTTTTATTGTATTACTCTAGAAGAAATACAAAAGACAAATGCCTATTTTTATAACCGAGAGCTTCTCCACTCAAATTCTGACACTTCCCAAAATATTCTGCTTTTCTTCACAGTCTGGAAAGAATCCTTTCCCTATAAAACCTGAAGTTGCTGGTTTGTTTGGTTCTTTGTTTTTTTAGAATGTAGTTTTAAAAGAACATGTCCAGTTAAGCATACACAGAAATAAGAATTTGAATAAGCGAGAATCTTTATTAAGTTACTTGCCAAAGCATTTTTCATCGCTTTTCCGGAGTGCCTCCAAATACTGTATTCAAAGAACTATAGCGTAAAGATTAAAGAGTTTATCTATACATATAAATTACATATATGTGCACATACATATGTAAATACATACGTACACACAGAGGCACAACACACACACGAACACATACTATTAGGATGAAGTCACCTTCAATGGAACTGATAGGGGTTATTGAGGGGTTCTGGGTACTGAGCAATCAGGTCATTTAAGGGCTTCTCAGTGATCCAGAAGAAGCAGTAACCTGAGAAATATGTATAGCCATTTAGAGTACTTCAGGCCAAAGAAAACAAAACCACTTCATAATAACCTAATATATTTAGGGATCCAGAAAGCAAGTGAGAAGACAAAACACTTGATTCTTAGAAGGTCAAGCAGGTCAGAAAAACAGTCGGAGAGCTATAAATGTTATGGCTCTAAATTAAGTACAATCATTCACAAGAAAAATCTTAGTATCGCGATGGATATCGCTAAAATAAAACCATTTTAAAATAAAATTGCCATTTGATTAGCAATGAGACAAATAACAAACAGAACATTATTGGCATACTTTTACACTAATGGCTGGTACGTCCACCCTCATCTAGGACGTGTGTGGTTCTGACTATCCCACCAAAACAACCTGGTCTACAAGGGTGGGAAGGAGTAAAGCCTAGTCCATGGATTTCTGTCTGTTACCTCCATTCTTCCTCTCTTTCGCTCTCCGCTTCAATCACTGCAACTTTTTTTCCCTAGCAAGCCATAGCATGTGCTGTCACTATCCTGAAGACGCATAGAGATCCAGAGGAGCAAACTGGTCAGTGAGTATGTTACTGCTCAAAATCCACTTTGCCACTACTGAGGAAATTAATTTTGTCTTCTACGTGCTTTCTTGGAAGTTACCCTTCTCCAAATCATCTGTAATTTAATAACAGTTACAAACGATGAAGGTAACACGAGGAAGGGAGAAGAAAATGCACATAAGACTTCTTGCCTTCCAAAACCAAGTTAACAAGTCATTCAATTGTTATAGCAACTGCAATTAGGAAACAGAAAAATTCCATCCTAAGGGCTCCATACAATAGAGTCTCGTTATGCCCTTTAGTGCATTCAAAAGGTCTTTATTTTGTATGACTCATATTCAGGGACCAAGCATTTCTATTCATCCTGTCTTTGACTACACAGATCTTTTGGAAATTCTGAAAGGCATCCAGGTTAACTTACTGCAGCAATTTAAAGAAAAATCATAAGACTCCTTGCAGAATACTCCATCATAAAAATCACAAGAAATGGATTAAGCAGCTTGAGTATTTACAGCTAGAATAATAAACACGAGTTGTTCCATGAACAGAAACCAGCTTTTGTTAGTTCTCATTCAAGTGTCCTGTCTCTTACTCTCCCCTCAAGTCACTAACTTCAGCATCTCTCAGGGGACCCCGCTGGGGTCAAAACCAAACCAAAACAATCAAAATCCACAACTGCAGCAAAACTTGCCCCAGCAAGCTAGAAATTTTGCCTATGCCAGCAGGGTGGACAGTGGTGGTTATATCTTTTTGTCTTGTAGGAACTCTGCTTTGTCTTCACAGGGCATCAATTCTCCTCTGCGGAGTCACTGGTTTGCTTGAAACCAGTAGGAATCCAACCTTTGAGCCTCCCCCATCCCGTTTAATTTTGGCTTACACTGGCTGGTAAATTTAGAAGTTATTTTTGGAGACAGGGGAAGAAGAGGCCTGACACTCTGCATAGGTTTCATTGCCATAGAAACCAAGCTAAAAACACTTAGAAGGGAACAGAAAATGTCTGTTTTAAGGCAATACTTATGCTAGGTACGTAAATATTACCTGAAACAGCATTTAACATTAAAAAGATAAGAAATGTATTTAAGGTTTGGTTTTGTTTTTGTTTTTCCCAATAGTAAGATTATTTTGCCCACTTTTTAAATTGAAGGACTAAGAAGAACTCACAGTTCATTATCCTAGCCCCCTCCTAAGCTCCTGAGGAACCATTACATAGTAGTAAGCAAAACAGCTGCTTTTGCCAAGATTATGGACAAAACAATTGCCAGGACCTACTAAACTACAGACAACGGTAAATTAGTACCTTCCCCTGCCCCTCACTCCAGCATTTTAAAAGCAGGACACAAAAGATGTTCTTTTGTTCACATCTTAGTCTGTGCACAGGGTATCTGGCTGACTATACGGAGCTTTACAATTAAAAAAAGCAAATATCTTTTTATTAGATGTATTACTCTGAAACTATTTACACAAGTACTTCAATTCCTGCTTTCGCAGCCCTCCAGCTACAGTACTTTACAGACTCAAAAGTCATGATGCTTACAGTCTCAAGAAATATCTACCTTAGGACACTTCAATCAAGAAACAACAGCTCTTCTGACACCAATGACTCAAAATCTCATGGTGACTACTAGACAGCATACAGTACAGGAAAACACATTCGTTTTCTTCACATGATCTTTACCCTATACTATCTTCAGTTTCTTTCCCAGAAAAGCTCTGTAAAACAATGATTCACTATTTTATTTCAGAAGAAGATAAAAATGAATGTCGCCTCTGTTTGCTTTTAAATATTTTGGAAAATACAACTATCTTTGTTTTATAATTTCTTTTTTTTTTTTATTATAAATAATTTCTTTAAAGAAGGACTGCATCTCCTCGTGTAACTTCCTTAAGTCTGCTATTTTGTTCGTGTAATTATTTTCCGAAGTAATCAGATGCAATGCCTGAAATCAGCTGACATCCTACAAAGAATGTAAACCACAAGAAAATACTCCGCATAGAAGCCTTTACTGAGGAGACTGATGTGGATGCTTTTACTCTTTAAGCTTTTCAAAATAAAAACTTAAACTGGGAGGAAGATTTCATTCTCTGCTTACATTTTTCATTTACCTGCGGGCAGTAATTTTGTCTGGCCTACTAAAGTTTGCCTTCTTGGATAAACAGTTTGCTTCTTTTCTAAGGAACTGACTGATGCAGAAGAGTGGCAATATAGGCAAGCTATTAAAATGTGCCAATTTAAAAAAAAAAAAATCAGGGGAAAAAAAGATGTAATAAGGTGTCTTATATCTCCTGTACCATACATACACAAGATTAAAATGATGTTTTCTGACAAAATGCATTAAAGGAGCACACGCAAGCTCTAGTCACTCATAGTGTAACACACAAACAGCACTACTATTTCTGTTACCTGATCTTATGTACATTTCAAAAGCTGTTGTTTTCCCCATTTCATAAAATATGACTTACAGAAATCAGTACACTATAAAATTATTGCAAAATAATTAACTTCAACAGCACATTGCAAGCATTTTAAAAGACCTTTTTACAAACATACACTACTGTTGTGGTTTTGCTTACTGAGGGGGGGCTAAGGTGGCAGCTTCTGTAGGAAATTGCTAGAAGTCGCTCCCCTTTGTTCAGTGGACTCGGCCGGGCCTAGGGCAGACCCACTGCTGGCCAAGGCCGAGCCGATTGGGAGCAGAATGTTCTGTGATAACGCCTCTGCGATAACGTATTTAAGAAGGGGAAAACAGAAAAAAAAAAAAAAAAAAGATAAGATACTGGGCCACATATGCAATGAGATAAAAATCTAAGACATGTAAAAAACTCCAGACATAGTGTTGTTTTTCACTTCAAGTAACTGTGCCCATGTTTTCTCCAGAATAAAGCCAAATGATGTGAATTCTTTAAAGGTTTAATCCTGTACAGTATGCGTTTCTATGGGCAATCCCGGGGGGGGGAGGGGGGAAATCAAGAAAGACTTGCTAAGTTGAACTAAAGAATTGATACTTCTAAATAAGTACTAGAATTTCTACGATTTTGCAGAGTAAACATTTCATATTTTGACACTTCGTTAAAATATCAAATGAATACTCAATTCCCAGGAAGTTCACAACATTATTAATCCCTTGATAGTCAGTATTTTCAATTCCTTAAACATATACACTAACACATTTTTTTTAAAGTTACAATTTCATTTAATTGGAAAGAAGATTTACTAAGACCAGCAATCAAATACTGGTCTGTGCGCACCACTTGCACACATTCTTTAGGCAGAAGCAGCCATGGCTCCAGAATTTCCCCAACAGCAAAACCATGCTTTTGTTCTTCCTGATGCCCCACACGGTAAAAACGGATATAGAGAGAGCACAGGCAAGTAACAGATTGTATACAAGAGTTTATATATAGCCTAGAACACTGTAATTCTTCAAGGAATTTTAGCATATATTAATTTTTTTGTTATGAGCACATTTTCAAGCACACAGGAATAATAAAACCAACACAATGAGCAAGTTCTGTTCTCTGTTTAGAATGCCTCAAGGGAAGCTGAAAATATCCTCAATGAATGCATAGCTGAAAAATCCATGTCTTCTTGCTCCCTTAAGATAAATTCCATCCCAAACCCTGAATTCCAGCTAAATACACCAGAATCACATCTGGTCCAGTAGCATTTCCCTGCCCTGGGGAAGCAAAAAAAAACCCAAAAACCAAAACCATCCTCAGCTCTAAGAAGGAGACAGGGACACGTCCAGGAAGGACCATGCAATCTTTTATCTTTACAATCATTGTACCATTGTGTAAGACCAAATCAAGTTAAGGCACTAGCACACACACAGAAAAAAAAAAAAAAAAAAAAAAAAAAAAAA
>WHYT01016790.1:393811-406153 GCA_009806455.1 Tetrax tetrax
CACTCCGTGGAAGAGATAACCTACGCCAGAGCAGTTTAATGAAGGACTGTGGCGTATGGGTGGGACCCCGCACTGGAGCAGGGGAGGGATGTGAGGAGTTCTTCCCCCAACTGTGAAGCAGCAGCGTAAAACAACGCATAATGGACTGACCGCGACCCCCATTCCCTCTTCCCCCCGTGTCACTCGGGGGTGGGGGGGAAGGTAGATAATATTAAGCTTGGGAAGTGGGAGGGGTGGAGGAGGTTTTCTTGTTTCTCTGTCTCATTCTCCTGCTAGTTGTAGTAATAAATTAATAGTTTTCCCCAAGTAGAGTCTGTTTTTTGCCCGTGATGGTAACTTTAAGGATTTCTCCCTGTCCTTATCTCAAACCTCGAGTCGTTTTTCTTAAATTATCTCTCCCTATTCTCTCGGAGGGTGGGGGGAATGAGAGAGAGACTGCGTAGTCTGGTCTGGATCTGGGCTGAACTACGACAACTACTTTCATGTTATTATTTCTTTAGCGTAGCATAAAATTATGCAGATACTGCCATATGGGAGGTGGGTGTGGGTGAAACAAACAACTACCCAGCTTTCTTCTCCTGTTTCCTTTTATACCTTTATTACCATCTCATATCAACAAACCCTGACTTCTAGGTAAGCTTTTGTGTAAGTTTTAGTAGTGATGGTTCTGCCCGGGGCACGACAGAGCTGCACAGCATTCTCACTAGCAATCGTAAACCACAAGTACTTTTGACATGTCCTCCTTTCCAGCCTTTCAAATGACAATCACATTTTTGAAGCAGCTTGGCTTCTCCAGTTTTGACCTCACATTGTCCAGTTCAGGGGTTCTTTCAAACTGCATTAAAATGAATACAATACACAGGAACTCGGTAATGCCAGACCCAATATTATGCTTTTAAGTAAAAGTGTGAAGACAACTACATAGATCATGCAAGTACAACCTTTGTATGCTAAATCAGTCAGTACACTTCCTCCACAAAAATCAACACTCTTAGCAAAAGAGGTTCATCATCTTCACTTTGTAGGAGTTAACACTTTGGTCTTCTAGAGTCATTTTTTCAGACTACGCCAAGAGGTCAACAAAAAATATCCACTTACTGCAGCGTCTAGTGCTGGAGCGAAGGACGTGAAAGACTCATCTCAAGATTGCCTGTGCAGTGCACAAAAAGTATTCCAACATTTCTGCACTAGATTCATTACATCTTCCATGCTGGTACACACACATTTATTCTACTGAAATTCCACCCTAGTAAATATTAGAGATGTAACCAACAGCAGGCTAAAAAGAAAACTGCTGTCATCTGCATTACACTTTCAGGAAGCTCCTCCTCTCTTTATCTTACACCTGATACTTTCATTTGCTGAAAAATTCAAAGGTCTTTTACACCTGCCTACTGGTAGTGATTTGTAAATCTGTACTAAACTGCTCCCTGCAGATGAGGCGCTACTCCTAAGAGACCAAGACTTGAAAGCAGAATTCTCTAGCTGCATAACAACAATTTCACTTGAACACCTTACAGGCTGTGTATTAAATGCTTGTTTTGTAACCACATTTTGCATCGTTTTTTTCAGCTTTAGTAGCCTAAAAATAGGTTCACTCATCTCTAAATAGCTAAATATTAATCTTGGGATTTTCAAGGAAAAAATCCCAAAGGAAATCTTGAAATAAAATTTAATTCTGAACCTGTTATAAAAGTATTTCCTATTGGAGACAGCTCTGTTTCCCCATCTTTTTTTTTTTTTTTTTTTTTTATTAACATGTAATAGTACAGCTCACACTATCGACTACTTTTTTATTTTTAGAAAAGCCCATAAAACCTATACCATTAACACACAAAGCCCATGCAACTACTAAGATCAATCAGCCCTAATTTAGGTCACTAGAAGCCAGTGAACAAGCACAACTAAAACCAATAACCTGTAATTACCCTTAGATAAGAACTGTAAGAGTGGAATATATAAATAAATCCTTCTGCAAAATAAATGTTTTAATTTTCTTGTATATTGGAAAAAAAAACCAAACAAACAAATATCCACAATGGCCTTTGAAAGAAATAATTCACAATTTTATGAAATACAAGAATTCTTGAGTAAAAAAAAAAAAAACCAAAACAAAACAACCACATTGTATTTTAACTTGCTAGTTTTCTCCTTCGTATCAGTTTATATAAACTACTAGTAATGAAGTGTACAACAACAATACGCCTTTTTCTTCAAATTCCTGCTGTAATACTAACCTATCAACAACCTGGTCTGCACTGGTTCGGATCTTCCCTGCTAGTAAGAAGGCAGCTATTTGCAGTGCAGCACTGAACAGAATCATAGAATGGTTTGGGTTGGAAGGGACCTTCAAAGGTCATCTAGTCCAACCCCCCTGCAAGGAGCAGGGACATCCCCAACTAGATCAGGTTGCTCAGAACCTCATCCAACCCGGCCTTGAAATACTCTCTCTCCAAATACAGTCCTGACCACAGACACAACACTCCAGAGAAACATCATCCTCTAGACACTAGGGAGCCTTGAGGTTAATAAAGTACCACACAATTAAGCTTATGAGGCACTTCAGTACTTAAACAAAACCAGAGAAGTCCAGCAACTTCCAGCTACTTTTTGTTTTTATGTATTGAAAACCAAGTGATCAAATTTGATCAGAATTCCCGATTGCACAGAACAGATCCACATCATTTGTCTTTCTCACCATCCTGTCACTTGGCAAGCATCAACTGTAACATACCCAGATCTAGCAACAGTCCTTCATGACAGTGGAGCAGGTTTGGTTTTTTTTTCATGATGCATCTCTGCAGAATGTTTTCAACAGCAGTCAATATCTTAGAAGGTCAAAGGTGTAAAATCTGCACTAGAAGCAGGAAAGCAGAACAGAAGCCCAGTGCTGCCATTCCACAGCTGTGTAGAAACACCAAGTGTGTCTGCTAAATAAAGATTAGGTACCATGGAAACCCACAACCTCTGGAGGCAAACTTCTACCAAAAAGAATCCAGAGATTTATAGTGAAGAGACTTATACTGAATCTTGTTGAAAAATACGTTGCAAAAGAACGGCTTTTCTGCCCAAGTGAGACTCCTCATCTAAAAATAAAATGCCCCACAGCAACCGAAAGCATTTTATGTGCACTTCACTGAAGTGATAGTTAAACCATTTTGGTCAGCTCAGGGATCTTTAACTTTATGGATTTTCCAAGTTTTTTTTTAAAAAGAAGCTTATAAGCATGTCGGGGGGGGAAAAAAAAAAAAAAAAAGTGATCAGGATTTTGTGAAGGAAAAAATTAAATTAAAAAACTATATCTATATGTAGATAGATAGATATATCTCTCCATCCCAAAGGCTACTTCACATGTAATATTTCACTTGCTCTTTTTCGTGAATTATAAACCAGATTTAAACAATTAATCACACATTTAACAGCACAACATACACATTTGCACTCATTCCTGTGGCCTCTAAGACACCTATTCTTTCCCATCCATCACATTACTAATAGCTCCACCTTTGCTGTTAAAGGACAGTAACATACCACGTGTCAATACGAGAACTCTTTTGGAAAAATAAATACTCTGAGACTAACGCTACTAGGAGTGTAGAGTTATCCTTTAAAATGCATCCATTTCTCTCTACTTATTTTTTTAGGTTTCTTCTCTACTGAAGAATTATTCAGAAATAATTCTGAACACTGGAATTTTGGTATGATCCAAACAGATATATGCTTCATATTTATTGCAAAATTATAAATCAAACATAGCTCCAAGGAGTTTTTCCTACTGCACAGTTATAGGAATTAATTGTGAAATTTGTCAACAAAAACCTGAAGTCTCTAATACTCAAAGACCACGGCTGGGACCAACATTTTTTCAAATCTTCAAGCACAAGTATTATAGTATTTATAGAAAAAAAGGTAGTAAAAAGTTTACTCCAGAGCTTGTACACTATGAAGTACTGCAATTCTGAGTTACTCCACAATTCAGAAGTTACTAAAAATATCACCGTGTACCATGTAGCCTTCTGTTAGTCAAATGGTAACTCGAGAATATCTTGAGGAACCGGTTTAAATTCTATAAACAAAGTACAAAACAAGGCTCTCCTCCTTGAAGACTCTCTAGTTAGAAGTGTGTGTGTATAATACAGGCCCATTCATAAACCAGAAACATGTTATTGAGACCAGCGGTCAGTCTAAGGAACTGTTCTGTCTCCAACACAATCATCTGGAGATACATGGACAGCACACAAGCCTTAGTCACTTATTTGCCATCCATTTTCCTCAGACTCCCCCGACATTCGCAGCCGTTACATGATGGCTGGTAAAGTGCACATCTCTGCCTATTCCATTTGCATCTGTTATGGACTGGATGTGTGTGAATTTGTGTTCCTGAATCCACTGGTACTATCTGCCTCAATTATCTCATGTATTAACAAACTGCCTGTGTTCGCTTCTCCTTGTCTTTTCCGTGATTCAAACCAAATTTCAGTGAGCGTCCTCCAGTTTTAATATTGCACAATTTGGTGAATAACAGCTCCACAGATGCTTTGTTGACTGCCTTGGTGACTTTGGAAGTGATCAACGCTAACAACTGCCATCACCCATTTCAGATGCCACTTTTAAGAAGGCTGCTTCCCTTCACCTTCTATAGCTCCTATGGTGAGACCCCAACACTGCGTACCGTACCCAACACGCAGGCAAGTCCCAGGTTTCATACAAGGATGCTTCCTGTTCATTCTCACTATCTTCCCTGATGATGGACAATGTTTCATCAGGATTTGTTGGCAGCTGCCACTAACCAACACCTTCAGCAAACCATTAGTGACAGCTCCAAGAACAGCAAGTCGAAAGGTCAGGTCTTTACTTACCAGCAGCTTTATAGAATCGGTACAGAAAGTGGGTCCTGGTCACTCTAAAGTCACACAGAACATACAAAACTTGTAAACTGTAAAAGCAGAGGGAATAGGAAAGCCTGTAGAAGTAGGAAATGGACAGGGCTGTCACCAAGAGCAAATTCAATATTCAACCATTGGTTCCAGTTTCCATTTTAGTCTACATTCATTTGGGCTATAAAATTCAATGTTGATTGAAAAAGCTGAGTATTTCTCCAAACATATTATGCATGTTTCACTTAAAGGCCCAGGCACACACAAAGCTTCCTAATGAAGACAATGCAGAAGGACCCTAAAAATGGCAGATGCATTTTATAAACAGAGGGATAAAGAGGAGTTTCCTTCTGAAGAAGTATCATGGAAACTCAACTGCAGAAGGAGCATACAGTTTCACCCTAAGCCCCTGATTTGAGAGAAGCAGGGGGAAAAAAAGGACTCAAATTTGTGTTTCCTAGGTTACAGGTAAGTAAGTGTCCTTGAAAATTCTGCAGGAAAACTCTATGAAAAACTTAAACTGTCTCAACTTTATTGACAACACAGAGGTTTTATCGCTTGTGTATTTGAATAAAGCTAGTCAAGCAGAACAGATTTCCACTCAAGTGGAACGGAGTAGCCCAAAATGAAATCATTAATTAAATAAAATATAAATCAGGGGCTACTATTAATCAATAAGAGCACGTACTCTCTACTCTTATTAGGAGGTCAATTGTGCCTGACTTTTTCAGGATAATTCATTTTCTTAGCAACTGGAAACAGAGTACTCAAGCTCCTCAATTTACAGAGAAAATACAGAGAGAAATTTCAACAGCTTAAAAAACCCATACACATACACAGCACCAGCTGAACACACCTTTTGTACATTGTATGCAGAAGAACAGGCTCTACTGAAAAGATTCTCATTTTGATTTGCGGTCTTCTTTCTGTTCCATCCACTATGGGACACACAGCTTTAATAACGTTTAGTGGCAAAGACAAACACAACTCACACAATAACAATAAACATTAAAAGCACTTTCTCTAAAGAATGCATGTTTATGTCTGAACAGATAGTATTGAGTTTTTCCAGCGCTACTGTTAGGGCTAAAGAGTGCTGACTTATCATTTTAAAATAAACCTACAAAATATGCAGCCAAAAGGACAATCCTCTGCATCTCTGTCCTGGTTTCGGCTGGGATAGAGCTAATTTTCCTCCCAGTAGTTGCTGTGGTTTGGATTTAGTATGGGATTTGGTATGTAAAGAATGTTGATAATACACTGATGTTATTAGTTCTTGCTAAAGAGATCAAGGACTTTTTCAGCTTCCCAGGTTTTGCCCATGTGCTGGTGCAAGAAGCTGGGGAGGGGTACAGCCAGTAGAGCTGACCCAAACTGGCCAAAGAAAGTATTCCATACCACAGTCGTCATGCTCAGTATGTAAGTGGGTGCTGGCTGGTGGGCAGCTCTCACTCTTATTGCTCAAAATCGTTCTGAAATTGCTTTCAGTTTCATTCTGTGATTGCTGCTCGGGACAGGCTGTATGGGTCGCTGAGTGGAGAGAAAGTGTGCGTTGTTTGCTTTGTATATTCTATTATTATTGTTATTATTATCATTGTATATATATATATATATCAGTATTATTATCTCTTCCTTCGCTATCCCAGTAAACTGTCTTTATCTCAACCCACATGTTTTCCTTTCTTTTCGATTCTCTCCCTCATCCCTCTGGGCAGGGGGAGGCTGAGCAAGTGGCTGTGTGGTACTTGACTGAAGACTGGGGTTAAACCATGACAACCTCTCAGTTGCTAAACAGATGATGTACACATTTGGAAGCTGGCACTTTCCAGCAGATTGTTTGATTCTAAGGCAGGTAAACAAAACCAAAAACTAAATAACAAAAAAAAAGCAACAGTCCAGGAAGCTCACCTCTTCAGAGGAGAGTAGAACATGACCAAACATTGGAACAGGTTGCCCAGAGAGGTGGTAGACGCCCCATCCCTGGAAACAGATTGGACAGGGCTCCGAGCAACCTGATCTAGTCAGAGATGTCCCTGCTTCTTGGAGGGGGGTTGGCCTAGATGACCTTTGAAGGTCCCTTCCAATTCAAACTACTCTATGATTTTAAACTAGTGCTACCTCTAAACCACAGGGAGTATTTGAAAAAAAAAAAAAAAAAAAAAAAAAAAAAAAAAAAAAAAAGGAGCAGACATTGAGGTGAGAAAGGAACATGGGCCGCACTGGTCATCACCAGCACTGCAGGGCTTTAGAGGCCTGCTCATTTGTTCCAATTATGCGCTCTCATTCCAGAATTTGGAACAGAATTTTAAGAGTAAGCAGCTTGTGCAAGTCTTTTTCCTCATCATTTATTCTATGTATTTGATGCAAGTCAATTTTGTGACCACAACTCTGGCATTTCAATTAAAAGTCTTAATGTTTCAGTATATTCCTTAAAAATACCTTACATACTGTTTCCATTAAATTCCAAAATATGACAACTGATTCAAAGTACCACGATCAAAATGGACAATCGGTCTCCAAATCACTCAGGACTCTTATCTCAATTTTCTCATGGTTTACCAAAGCCATCACTCGCTCCTCCATGCTGACAAGTGTTAACTACACTAACCATTACCAAAGCAATGCTTAAAAATGAACTTGTGCTACTTAATACACAAAAAAACCCACAACCCAAAATCTTATTTTCTGCAGTAAGGAGATAACTGATACAGTAAGCGTCTTCCTATCAATAACTTCTCCTCAAGGCTGCTCTAATCTTTTCAGATTAATCAGGGAAAAGCAAAACCACATTCAGTAATTCAAGCTATGTATACAACTTTAGCAAGGACATGATTCTGACCTCTTCTACAACAATAACCAGACAACATTAATAGGATTACTGTTCAAAGGTAAAACATTGTTCAAAGCTAAAATGGACAAATTATGTTTGTGAATATAAGTCACCATACAATAGTTAGAGACCAAGATTTTTCTTCTTTTTTTTTTTACTGGAAACCCATGTTTTATAAGAAGCAACATGACAAATTTCTGCTAAACACCTTCACTCGTAACTCAAGAGAAAGAAAAATGGGATTACAACCACAGATAAAGTAACATACAGGGTATTGACCAGATTTTGTTGTGTCTACACCACTCAGAGTTTGGAGGGTTGTTTTCTAAATAATTCTGTCCATTCCAAACACAGCTGGAGGAGGCACAGCCAGGGATGGGGTTGGGGAGTGACTCAGTATCTAAGGTTTCAGCTATAGAGGGATTGAGAGGCAAGTTAGACTATAACAGTTTTAGGTTAATCTTAGCCTACAATAATGGAAATGATGCTTAAGCGGAATAAACAATTAAATGTTAAAATGGAAATATATTTTCCACTTTCACTGTAAATCTCAAAGCCGTAAGGCATCCGCATCCTGATATGTGCTGTGAGCCTCGGCTGTGCAAGTCTGAAATGACTTCAGCACAAAACAGAAGTTGTTAGTCATCTTCATTAAAAACACAGCTGGCGAAGGGGGTGCCCATTTTACTAAAATCAGCTAGCTGTGACAGTGCTTGTCCAGGAAGTGGGAGACCTAGGCATGAGGCAGCTCAAACCCACAGTCTTGGCTGTGCAATAGCTCCGTTGCAGTAAGAAGAGTTGGCAGTGCTTCTCAACCTAACAAGTTGCCAATTTTTTCGTTCTTTTCTTTTTTTTTTTTTACTGATAATCTCTTAAGATTACTTTTCTTCTCCATTTGAAAATGGCTTGTCTAATGTGGGTGTACTGGTATATGTCCGTTTTCATTCCTCTTTCTAAAGTAGCTGACACACCTGACGTGTAGAAGGAGGTTTGAGGCTACAAAACTCAAAACAACATTCAGATCTATGACTGTGAACTGAGCACTAAGGTCTCACAAAGTTAGATGTGATGTTACTAGTTGCCACATCTTCCTTGTTTTGTCAACACTGTCACTGGGAAGAAAGTTTCAAAACAAGCCTAGAATTACCTGTTTGTCAAAAGTACCTCATTTTCCCTGGCTAGAAGACTGCTACTAATGTTCTGCAGTAACGTAGCGCTTGATTTTCGAGATTATCCTGATGTGGTTCCTACCACATTTTTCAGATACGGACAGGCTGAGAGAGCGCTTAGAGTTTCTCTTTTTTAAAGTAGCATGAAAAGAACATCTAATTCAGCCACATCACAGCTGACTTCAGCTAACCCTACTATTTGAAAGCATTTTATTCCTGTTACTGAACTTCCATCTTTTTAATAGGATTAGAAGACTTATCAGATGTGGCATGTATGCATGCCACAGCCTGAAGCTGTCCTTTTACATTACATGACTTAGTTTCACTGCATACATCAGGTACATCTTTCTTTTGGCTTCGTGCGTCTGTCAGGAACATAAAAATCCCACAGTTTCACAACATCAGCTCGGCAATGCCAACAGCTTGCTGCTACCCTCTCTTTCTGCACTACCCTCATGCAGAGTCAACCAAGACCTTTGGAGAAAAACCCAAATGGAACAACCTAGTTAAGTCCTGCTGGTTTTTACTACTCATTTTGTTCAGTCTGGTAAAAGCAGTGCCCTATATAACTGAACCAACTTGTGTGCAGGGCTGATAACAATCACCTTACGTCCCTCTGCCTCAGACCAAAAAGAAAGGAAACTGCCCACATGCCACAACCTGCACCCACGTGAAAAACCAGAAGGCTACTGTAACCGCTGTTACTTCTGCTGTACCAGTGAGCCAGCATTTCTTCCCGTAAATCAGATGCAGAGCTGGGTGTTACATCTGTGGCTCTCCAAAAAGAGAGATCCAAAAACCAGACAGTGATGGCAACACACACAGCTAGACCACCCTGCTTTATATTTACCATGGGGAACAGACAGAAAGGATTGTACCCATCTGGTACGTCATCACCTTGACTTAGGAGGAACTCACAAAGAGATATGAGGTTTATTTCTTTGTTCATATGAAACACGTACTTAAAAATTTAACTAAAAAATGAAAAAAAAAAAAAAAGATGTATTACTTTTTAAGCATTAACTGCATCACTACTGTTTCTGCAAATGTGTCGACATTTTTGGGCTCAATTTTGAGGCCCGTCTTGTTTAATATTTTTATCAATGATCTGGATGAGGCGATCGAGTGCTCCCTCAGTAAGTTTGTAGATGACACCAAACTGGGCAGGAGTGTTGATCTGCTGGAAGGCAGGAAGGTTCTGCAGAGTGATCTGGACAGGCTGGATCAACAGGCTGAGGTCAATTGTATGAGGTTTAACAAGGCCAAGAGCTGGGTCATGAACTTTAGTCAGAACAACCCCACGCAATGCTACAGGCCTGGGGAAGAGTGGCTGGAAAGGTGCCCAGCGGAAAGGGACTTGGGAGTGGTGGCTGACAGCCGGCTGAACATGAGCCAGCAGTGTGCCCAGGTGGCCAAGAAGGCCAACAGTATCCTGGCTTGCATCAGGAACGGTGTGGCCAGCAGGAGCAGGGAAGCGATTCTGCTCCTGTACTTGGCACTGGTGAGAACACACCTGGAATACTGCGTGCAGTTTTGGGCCGCTTGCTACAAGAAGGATGTTGAGTTGCTGGAGTGCATCCAGAGAAGGGCAATGAAGCTGGTGAAGGGTCTGGAGAACAAGTGTTATTAGGAGTGCCTGAGGGATCCGAGGTTATTTAGTCTGAGGAGGCTGAAGGGAGATCTGCAACTAACTGAAAGGAGGTTGTAGTGAGGTGGGTGTTGGTCTTTTTTCACAGGTACCTAGTGATAGGATGATAGGAAATAAGCTTAAGTTGCAGAAGGAGAGGTTTAGGTTGGATATTAGGAAAATATTTCCTTACTGAAAGAGTGGACAAGCACTGGAATAGGCTGCCCAAAGAAGTGGTGGAGTCACCATCCCTGGAGGTGTTCAAAACACGTGTAGATGTGGCACTCCAGGACATGGTTTACTAGGCATGGTGGTGTTGGTTTGATGGTTGGACTAGATGATCTTGGAGGTCTTCTCCACTCTTAATGATTTTACGATTCTTCATTTGTGGCAGGATTCTTCATAAAAAACAGGGAAAAGTGCTTACAAAAATATTAAAGCTACTTTTTTAAGAAAAAAACCACTATGTTTAACAGACAAATTTGTCACAGGTAAAAAAATGTTACAGAAATAAATTCAAAATGTAAAATGTTAATCATTAAATTAAAAAAAAAAAAACAATTAAAATGCAAGGAGAGATCATTCTTTGAAAGTGTCATTTACCTCACTGCACAAGATTCACATTCGCCCTTACAAATAGTTAAAGGTCTATGCTATGTGTTTAATATGCAAAAAGTGAGTGCACGGAAAAATTTTGTCTTCAGTGACTAAGAGATTCATATAATTAAAAATATCAGTGTAACTGTCACAGGCAAGTAATAGTAAAGCTTATCACTTAATGCATCTCTCCTTAGTATTTTTCACTACTATAAGCACAGGCCCCTAAATGCAGTACTTTATCTTCCAGTTACGACATCACCACCAGATCTCTGGAAAGCAACAGAATTTTCCTAACATAAGCTAGCTCAATCTGTTCAGTAACACCAATTACATAAGAGTTCTCCAAAGACAACAAACACTATAGAAAATATGCTAGATATAAGCTAAAGGTCTTGGGTTAAAGGTACAGAATAAACAACATTTGGGTTTATTTATTGCCAATCACTATTAGGCTCAGTCTCATGCAAAGAAAGGAAGGAGGAAGAGATTTTTCTTTGTGCACACTTCCTGTGTAGGTTGACTTTCATGTATTTGAGATCTACAAAGACAATGTGACTTTGATTACAGTTTTTAACCAGATAACACTGTGAGAGTAAAATGTCAATGAGAATGGAGTTAAGAGATACAGAAAATTAAGCCTTATCAGAGATAACTGTAAAACTATTCACAACATGTAGGATTATGCAGGCAAATAGATTTGGGTTAAAGTGTTTACAGTAGCAATTTTCATCTCTTAACTGTTCCTAAAAAAGCACACACAAATTAAATGCATACAGGATTCACACACCTTCTAAAAAAACCTCTTTCTTTATCTCTGTATAACGCCATACAATAGCAGGCTGCTGTCTCAGAGCCTTGCATTACAGATCACTGACAAACCCCATCAAACCCAATACAGTGGTACAGTGGCACAGCAAGTTCAGTGACAGCTCTACTGACATCCATGTGGACTGCTGCCTTTGGCTCCCTCTGTCCCCCTTTGCTTCCTGCCCATTTTATCGCTTACCCATCTAGCTCTGACACTCCATAAGTCAAAGACTGCTGACTACCTGACCCCAGATTGATAACCCAAAGCTTTAATCAAGAAAGACTGAGGGGAGCAGCGAGTTGATTATAATTCTTAAACAGTTCAGCATGTAAGCCCTGCAGCCTTCAGTGGGATTTCTCTGCCTAAATCACTCATACCGACACGAAGTCTTCCCTCATGACTCAGTTATCTGGAAAATCACATTTCAAAGG
>WHYT01016790.1:410878-429418 GCA_009806455.1 Tetrax tetrax
CAGCGCGATGCGCGTGCCCCCGCGGCGCCGCAGCCCGGCGCATGCGCGCAGGTGGTGGCGGGCCCGTGGTGCCGCCATGTTGTTCCCCCGGCCCCGCCGGCCGCTGTGTGTTGGCAGGGCCGCGCCCTCCTTCCCCTCCCACGCCCCCGTGTTTTTCCACCCGTGTTTCTCTCGGGGCTTCTGAGCCCGCCGTGTAGCGTGCTGCCTACCCGCTGTGGGCCTCGTTATGTGCTGCCGCTGGAGGCACGGAGGGTTGCTGGCTCCTGTGGAGACACCGGACCCAGACCTGTTGGAGGCCCCGGCCCTGCTGCAGGCCGGCATGTGAGCAGAGCTGAGCTGCAGCACGGCCGTCCTCAGCCCCTTCCTGCGTCGCCACGTGTACAGCTCATCACCACATGCCTGCACCTCAGCCCTTTCCCTGCTCTTTTCTCTCCACTACTGTTAAGTGAAGCTGTTATGTCCCCAAAATGTGCCTTGCTTAGATAACTTACTTTCGTGGGGCAAGAAGATAGGGGATATGGCGCTGAAGAGATCCTTCAGACCTGGAGAATTATCCTGAATGGGCATCTCCTTCTAACGATTCTGAGTCACGAGCCTCTTTGCCTCGTTTGTTTTGAAAATTCAAGGCAAAGCACCATTCTCTGACCAGAAAATGTGACTCTTCTCCTTCTCCTAAAACTATAAATGTTTTTATGTTTATCACCTCCTGGGGCAAAACCAGTGAAAAACACCATCACTCATAGTGGCGTTATCAGATGAGGATGACTCATTCCTAGGTTTCCAAGCTGTCAGAGACGTAGCTGTGGTACGAAACAATTTTGAAATAGCTGTAGATGCAGCTCCTAGCTGCAGTGGAGAGGAGGGTTTGTATGTGTACTGGAGTATAGCTGATCTGCAAGGTAAATGTTCTCACAAAAGCAGCTTCTTCCTACCACTAATGGCTTGCACACAGAACTTTATCCTGCAGCCCAGATCATCGCCTTTATCCAGGCTGCTTGCTAGAACGGAGGCTGACCTGCGTGTCAGGGTAAGCGTTTTCGTGCAGGCAGTCACTACTGATAAGCTGAGTGAGGACTTGAGGGAGTGAAGTCCCAAGATGTGCATGTAGGAGGGCGGAGAAGTAGCAAGCAAGCTTGAAGTTTTGTTTCTAGATGGGGGTGGGAGTGAAGATATACGGGCTTAGGAGGGAGGAGGAGGTGGAAGTGTGAGGCTTTCTGTGTGTGCCCGGTACCTTCCTTGCAGCCTGTATCTGACTAATGCAGCAGCTACTAAAGGTACTCAAACAAAACAAATTTGGGAAGTTCAGGCCTACTTTATTGTTCGTTGCATTTGTTATGTTCCTCATACAAGAACTCTGTTGCACATCAAAAGCCCTAGTAGTTAGGAAACAAAGTTGGCGGAGAAATATAGAGTAGAAATGGATTAACGTTATTATTTTCCTAACAGGATTTCCTCCTTTTTCCTCTTCACCTCCATACATAATGAAAGTTTCTATGTTTAATTATTCTGTCTTAAAGGGAACATTATTAGTAAAGGTCATACTGAGTTTAAGAATAGTTTGTACAGAGTAATGCACTGTGCTTCAGTCACCACATAGAAGGAAAATCTCTTAATTGTATTAACGGATTTCTTGGGAAATGGAATTTGGACCATTCATGTAATAGGTTTAACTTCTAGTGTCTTCTATATTGTTAGAAACAAATTTCCCCAAACTAAACTGTTTCTGAAGTGTTGCATGTAACATCTCAGCCCAGGAAAACATTTCCTGAAAAGTGGATTATTATCTTGGTGGCCCTTCGCTGGAGTCACTCCAGTATGTCCATGCCTTTCTAGTACTCTCCTGTACAAAATATATATTGAATGTGGAAATGTGTATTTCAGAACTGTTAAGACTTTATTACTTAGGTGAACAAGTCATGCTGACTAAAACACTTTAATATTAGTTTTAAGATTTACTTTTTCAAGTTGAGTTTCTTAAACCTTATGGCCCTACAGTGACAGTAATGGCTAGCACTGTTTTCTGGATCCTGCAGCAAATTATTTATTGTAAAAGATCTGTATTTAAGGAAACATAAATTGTGTTCTAAATAGCATGTAAATAAAATAGTGTCAAAAGAAAGTGTTTAAAAGAAAGTTTTGCTTCAGTATTGCTTCAGATTTCTTTTAGGAAAGAAGAAACTTAATTGTTGTTAGTCAGCAAGTTTTACAACAGTTTAAACTTTGCTCCACCATGAAAATGAGCCAAGAAAAGAATCTTCTCAGTAGTAATAGCTGTTGGAAGCTCAGTTCTGCGAAAAGTTGAAAGATGTGATCTGCATTCAGACAAGTCTGGACATAATTGCACAAAGGCAAGCAGTAGAAGACATAGTAATTTTAAATGTGGTTTTAATTCATTATTCAATCAATGGCCAGTGAATAAGAAAGCACAGTATTTTTTACACGTCTTTACCTGCATAAGGCTATTCAAATTTTTAAGGTTTCTGATGGAACTTACATAATAGGTAGATTTCAGAAGAAGGATGATTTGATCTTGATAAACACACATGAAACTGATACTGCAAATTTATATTATTCTACAATTTTGTATTGTTTTAAGTACATATTGTGCTTACTGGCATGTTTTGCTCGCTGTTCCATATAAAAATTTAGAATAAAAACCGTACGTTTCTATCAAAAAACTGAAAAAAAAAAAATTCAGGGTTTGTGGCTTCATTTTTGCATCTTAAGCATTGGTTTTCAAACCTCTATACAGATAATATCCGTAGTAAATAAATAGATTTTTCCAAATGTAAATCTAATCAAATTAATGTACCAAATTTACTCATGGACCAACCTGAAATCAGGCTGTGGATTTAGTGACTGTATTTGTTTTCCTCACTGTTTTTAAACTGCTTATAAAATACTTAATTTTAATTCTGTATTCTTGGTTATGTAAACTGCATGAAATTTCTGATCTCTATATGGGTGTAGAGAGCTACTTCAAGCAGGAAGTTGGCTTAAAGAAACCGCTGGAACTGAATTTCTTAGAACGAAACAGCAGGAGGTTGGCTTGCTTTTCTTCATCTTTTCTTCTCCTTTTTTAGACGACATGACAGAGCCATCGTTAACAGGAACACTGGGCTACTTTTAAGATTTTGTAGCTGAATACAGATTTTCAATTACATTGTCATCTTTGTTCAGTGTCTATATACCTGTGTGTAGTCTTGCAAGTCTGATCCTTGGATATGTCCAAATACCACGCAGATATATCTGAACCGTCTTTAAATGTCATTACTGCAACACAGAGCTCAGGGTGGGAAACATCTCAAATATTTGCCTTGGTCTAGGATGGATTTTGCAGTCTGCACAGACATCTGCACTGCCACAACTATTTCCTGCTAATCACGGAGACAGTTTTAAACTAGTTCAGGTATATTCTGACAAGCTCATCATAGCTGTGCAGATCTGTATTTTGTCTAAATTGGTAGCACGGTCAGATCGCTATGTCTCTGTTGTCTCCTTTACAACTCACACTAGTTACCTTTGCTGGCTGCAAGCATGGTTAAAGCAGGAGACCACAGAAGTGAAGGAACGTTATCTGCCAAACAGGCATCGTTATGCTTCAGGCAAATTCAGGGAGCCAGTGGACAGTTTCTTCAGTATAGCTCGGTGGTTTTGCAGAAAAAAAAAGAGCACAAGAAGTTGTCACTGAGAGATGATTGCATAGCCAGTTTTGTGGAGTAAGCTATGAATCTCAAGGAAGTGGTAGAGAGTCCATAAATAAAGGGTGAGGCAGTGTGTGCTCTCTGCGAGGGGATTCTTCTTAAAAAGTCGTATTTCCACATAATGTGATGCAAACTGGATGTTGCTATGAGGAATGAATGCAAAGGCTGACGGCGTTTCACACAGGTGTCAGAGGAGGGGCTGGCAGTGAGTAAGAAGGATCTGCTAAGTCCTACTTTTTTGGAGAAGCATGTGTACTTGGAGAGAACTCAGTACAAAGCACAAGAATCACAGGAGTGAACACGAGTGTGCCAGTTTGAAATTGTTCTCTTTAAAGCTGATTCCTCTCTTTAAAATCCTTGAGTTTATAACTACCATTTGGTAAAAGCCTTGCAATAAAGTATAATAATTATTTGTGTGTAACAAACACCAGTGGTGGACACTACCTGAAAAAAAAACAAACAAAAAAAAAACAACAAAAAAAACCCAAACAAAAAACCAATTACTTGGATTAATTACATTTTTTGAAAATTGTATGGTATAGTTTTTCAGTGTTTTTTTCAGATACAGATCTGATGTTAAAACCTAGTCTTGACAGTACTCATCATATGCTGTTATGGAAATAAACAATATTTAAAAAAACAAAAAAAAATCCCTGTATGGCTTTGAAGTCTCCATTTAACAAACAGAGTTGAATGGAATGTGCATAAATCAGGCAAAGCCGATAAAACTGATGACAGTAAGGTAGAAATACAGAATAAAGAATGTACATATGTGCCAAATTATGAAGGAATATGGGAAATATGTGAGCAAATACCTCCAGTTAGAAAACAAAGAACAAAAATAAATCCCCAAACTCTTGAGATCTGCTGGGAAAAATAGAAGAAATGGCAGAAAATACAGATGACCATATGCTTTGTGCATTCAAAGTCAAGATAGATGGATGCTGCAAGAAGAAATCCATTGCTTTTATTAACTGCTATTTGGACAAGACATTTCCACTCTGATCTTGGCAATACTTCAGGGTTTTTTTGTACTATCAATAAAGCATGATTACGTAGAAAATAGTCATAGTGTGTATTCCTTAGAAAATAGTTTGTTCAAATACTTGTGCAGCCATTAATCTGAAAGCTACTTTTTTTTTTTTTTTTAAAAAAAAAGGTTCTCAGTGTTCTGTGAACGATGTGAATATTGTCTCTCTTTTAAAACAATTTGAGTGAAATTATCTGAGAATAAGTATGCAAAAAATCTAAACAGTAAGGGCCTGGATGTTATCTGAAAATCATTTTGTTACGCAACTAGAAGAGGAAAGGCCAAGTAATAGATACAGAAGTAGCTCCATGCTCTTGCAGTGCCAATATAGCTTTAGAATATTAACTGCAGTGCGTGACCTGGCCTACAGGAACAGGAGGAAGCTGAGTGTATATTCATGGTAAGTTACTGCTAGGTCAGTAAGTCTAGTGTATTGGCATTTCTCCTACCACTTGCAGCACAATATAAAAATCTATTTGAAGAAGCTATAAAGTGAAAATGGGCTTTTCAGTATCAAGATGATGCTGATCATTCAGATTAGATGTCTTGTGACACATTGTCCTGCACAGTACTGATAATGGTTTTGTTGTGAATAACTTTTAGTCTGTTCATCATTATATATATGTTTCCCATATAGAGAGCTCTTGAGCGGGATTTATGCCCAAATTGATTTTATTCTCTATAAAATAAAGCTCTGCAGAAATTGTAAACCTCTTGGATTGGGAACTATCCTTTCATTTTGTGTTTGTAATAAAATTAAAAACCATTAAAAACCACACAGTGCTGCGCTGTTACAGTGGCTCCTTGTAATGCTAGCTTAGTCTCCTTTGACCATAAGTCACAATGTAAACAAAAATAGGGCATTACCGTGCTATTAACCACCAAAGCATCAACCAGACCTAGCCAGCTGCAATGATGACTCAGCGTAAATTCTGTCTTGAGGCCCCGTGCCTTGAGTTTCCTCTTGAGTAAGCATTCTGTATCTTGCAAAGCCTTTCAAATGACTTGCAGGGGATTTCTGACATGCCTAATTTTTACCTATTAGCTAGACACATGAGCTTAGATGGTTGTTAAAACTGTCCGAATATGACAGCTTACCTCGACAGGTACCTTGTTAAACATGGAGAAAAATGTTGTCTTTCAATGGACTAGCCTGTTAACAGTTAAAGAACATGTGCGCTACTGTCAGAATACAATGTACTATTTCAGCTAAATAGAGGTAGTCACATGAATTTTATCCAGACATGCCTCGGGAAGTAGTAATACACAAACATATAGTGACAAGTATAATTAAAATTGCTCAAGTCGTTTCCATACTCTTGTTTTCAAAAGCATCCAGCTTTCTGGAAAAAATGCCTGAATATAAGTGAAACTGTCCGTCAATAGCTGAGCTGAGTTAGAACTACAGCAGCAGAAAGTAAAAATTAATTTTGAGAAATAACCTTCAGTGACGATTTCCACTGAAGCTAGCTTTTGTTTAGTTGTGTGGTGGATGTATATGGCTTCAAGTATGTTATTGCGTCATGGAATCATAGAATGGTTTGGGTTGGAGGGGATCTTTAAAGGTCATCTAGTCCAACCACCCTGCAAAGAGCAGGGACATCTTCAACCAGATCAGGTTGCTCAGAGCCCTGTCCAACCTGGCCTTGAATGTTTCCAGGGATGGGACATCTACCACCTCTCTGGGCCACCTGTTGCAGTTTTTCACCACCTTCGTTGTACATTTTTTTTTCCTTGTATCCAGTCTGAACCTATCTCTTCCTATTTTAAAACCATTACCTCATGTCCTGGCACGGCAGACCCTGCTGAAGAGTTTCTCCCCATCTTTCCTATAAGCCCCATTTAGGTACTGGAAGGCTGCTATAAGGTCTCCCTGGAACCTTCTCTTCTCCAGGCTGAACAGCCCTGACTCTCTCAGCCTGTCCTCATAGGACAGGTGCTCCAGCCCTTTGATCTTTCAGCATTCATATAAGTTTTGAGGAAAAAAAAAAAAGATAGCACTATGCTTGAGTTTCTTAAATGCTGCTAGGAATATACAGAAGTGCTCTAAACTCAGCAGTTCAGTGAAGGTTTGATCCTGCACGCAGTTATGTGAGTTCAGCTAAATGAAAGGGGGAACGCTTACCTTGAAATATTTGTCAGCTCTGTTGCCCAGATTTATTCCATTACAGAGCAGTTAGCTCACCTAAATTTACATGTTTCTGTTGTAGATGTCTGCATCAGATCTAGATATCTAGATTGTTTTTTATAGTGAGTGGAGAAAAACAGGCACTTCCATGACGCAATTAACCTCATTCTAAGATAAATGCCTCTGGTCCTGTCACTGAGCACCACTGAAAGGTCTCTGGCTGCCTTCTCTTCATTCCCTCCTTTCAAGTATCTATACACACGGATGGGATCCCCCTGAGCCTTCTTTTCTCCATGGTGAACAATCCCAGCTCTCTCAGCCTTGAGAAGCCAGCAAGGAAAGGTGCTCTCCTGGACTTGATACTTACAAACAAGGAAGAACTGTTCAGGGATATGAAAGTTGGAGGCAGCCTTGGCTGCAGCAGTCGTGTGACCACTGGAGTCACAGGAACCAGGAAGATCCAGGAGGATGAGGATCCTAAGAGGAGGAAGCTGGGCAAAAAGCAGGACCAGAAGCCTACATTTCAGACTTCAACTTCTTCAGAGATCTCCTTGGAAGAATCCCATGGAATATAATTCTGGAAAGAAGAGGGAGCCAAAAGAGCTGGTTGATATTCAAAGATCACCTCCTCCAAGGTCAAGAAGGGTCCTTCCCAACAAATGAGAGATCAAAGGCAGCAGGAGTCCTGCATGGATGAGCAAGAATCTTCTAAAAGAATTCAGACCTAAAAAGGAAGTGCACAAGATGAGGAAGCTGGTAGGTGACCCACGGGGTGTTTAGAATGTATCTTTGATAAGGGTATGTTTCTCAGAAAAATAGCAGAAGATACTTCATCTCAGTGTTGGAGCTCTTTTTAAAATTTTTTATTTTTTATTTTTTTTAACGGATATCTCATTTGATTAGCCCTTTCCAGCTGGAAAGTTGAGGAAAAGGCCACTTGAGGGCTAATTTTGCTCATCACAGAATAAGAAGGGAAAGATCAAAAAGGGAAAGGATATTCAAGAGTTAAATTCTAGGAACAGGAGACTAATCTCCTGTACTTCCAAAAATCTGTTCGCATGCCAGCGATATTATCATGGAGGTGAAAATCTTGTGGGCATTAACCACCATGCTAGTTCTGCAATCTGGCCATAACAGAAAAAAAAAACCCAGGTGCCCATCTCAGAAAGGAGAATGAATGACTGAGGATCAGGACCACAGCGTGTTCCAGCCATAAGTCTGTAACTTAATAAGTACATTGAGTAAGAATTAAGTGAGCTTATTTCCTTGTCATTTGGAATACTGTGCAGTGATAGCTTCCAGAAGTGCCAAATCATATGCTGACAGTACTGCTATTAAGCTGTTTGCACTGGCAGATATAATAAGAAGCAAGATGGTGGGAATTGAAAATGGGAGCCTTGGTAAAATCTGCAGGCACTAGATCCACTTACAGATCTAAAATTGCTTTCCTAGGAGCTGATTCCATTGACCATTTCCTGACTCCATTTGAAGAACAGACTCAGGCATGCGTTATACCAAATTTCCTAGCCTTTTATATACGCCATACCAAATTTAAACAGAAATTAAGCCCAGAATTGTGGCCTGAATGGGACCCCTAGTGTTCTCCAGCATTTTTTTTTTTTTCCTGAAATCTACAACTGGAGATGAAGATCTGAGTCTTGTGCAAGAGTCCCAGCAAAAGTGAATCTATGTGTAGCAGGTATAGTGGCAAGTCAGCAAGTCCTACAGGAGTGTGGCTGCAGCTCAGGTGTTAACAAGCAATACAAAATGTAGTTCAACTCAGAGTACCTGGAGTACCTGGAGTACTGCGTCCAGTTCTGGAGTCCCCAACATAAGAAGGAGATGGACCAGTTGGAGAGGGTCCAGAGGAGGGCCACGAAGATGATCAGAGGGCTGGAGCACCTCTCCTATGAAGACAGGCTGAGAGAGTTGGGGCTGTTCAGCCTGGAGAAGAGGAGGCTCTGGGGAGACCTGATAGTGGTCTTCCAATACCTTAAGGGGGCCTACAGGAAAGATGGGGACAGGCTGCTCAGTAGGGCCTGTTGTGATAGGACAAGGGGTAATGGTTTTAAATTAGAAGGAGGTAGGTTTAGATTAGATATTAGAAAAAAATTTTTTACAATGATTGTTGTAGAGCACTGGAACAGGTTGCCCAGAGAGGTGGTGGATGCCCCATCCCTAGAAACGTTCAAGGCCAGGTTGGATGAGGCTCTGAGCAACCTGATCTAGTCAGGGATGTCCCTGCTTCTTGCAGGGGGGTTGGACTAGATGACCTTTGAAGGTCCCTTCCAACCCAAACCATTCTATGATTCTATGATTCTATGATTCAGCACACAAATGTCTGCGTGGAAGGATGTGCTGATTTCAACTATTCCTACTCTGAGGCAAATACACCAGTCATGGAAGGAATGGGGTATTTGTTTGGCTTACACGGACAACATCAGATTTATGAATGATAGAAAAGCTGGTTCCAAATATGTAATGTACCAGTTGTTCTGATGTATGAGGTCTTGCAGAGGTAAAGCATGTGTAGATAAGACCATAGGATTTGCATTTCAAAACAGTTCTGCCAAGCATGTGCTTTTCAAGATGACTTTTAGAAACGTTATTTGATCTTAGCACTATCAGAACTAGGTAAAGAAAATGTTAATAATTCACTCTCCTTGAAGTTCAAGGAGTGCATTGCCAGGATTCAAAACACATTCAGGACACTTATAAGTGGGACTAGGCTCTTCAAATGGTGGCATCTGTTGCAGGGTGAGCTGAATAGCTCTCCAGACTCTTAGGTCTTAAAACCCAGCCCATACGGCAGTACCATGACAAGTAGCAGACTGCAGGCTCTGTGTTAAGCGGACAACACAGACGTTAAGAGGTGTTGAGATTCGCCTGGACTTGCCTTGACCTGCCTGGAGATTGGGTTTAGTTTGTTTAGCTGTAACAACAGTTGTCTGATAACCAGGTGACTGTTACCCAATTTGTTTTAACTTTGTCGAGTTGAATGCTGTACACTTATTGTAATAGACATTTTTGTAAGTAGTAGATACAACATGTATTTTTTTTTTGTTTCGCTAGTGACCTATCTGATCCTAGAATAAAAATACAGTGTAGAGAAGTACAGGCATAGGGTGATAACTGGAGCCTTGGAAGCACAGACACAAGGTGATAACAGAGGCCCTTGGGTCATAAACAACTCGGCAATAGTCAGTTACTGGCTGCCAGAGGAAAGCAGCCTTGGGAGCTGGGTAAAACAATTTAGGAGTAACAAAAAGAGCATAGAACAGGCATCGGATAGATGTAAAACATACCATATGTAGTAGATTTGGATGTAATATGGAATAGTGAACTAATGAATAAGGAGCAAGTGAACTGTGTTAGCAAGTGCATAATAATGACACTAAACAGACCCGAGAGTAAGGAGTAAGAAACCATCAACAGTAACATCATATTTCCAGAAAAGAGGAGGAAGAACCGCCCGACATCCTACCTCTTCCATGGATGACTTGCCATGACACCTTCCTTCCAAGACAAAAGCCATCAATCTTATGTTGTCATCTGTGTGTCACCAGAATGACAGAGAAAGGGTGAGCATAATACCAGAGACAGGGACAATTACTATAAAGTCTGGGTATTTTGATTTTTACTGTATCATTATTGGGATAAGCCATAATGTTTGTTTAATTTGAATCTCCATGATCTAGTCAGGGAGGTCCCTGCTTCTTGCAGGGGGTTTGGACTAGATGACCTTTGAAGGTCCCTTCCAACCCTAACCATTCTATGATTCTATGATTCTATGATAACCAAGAAAAGATGCAGAACCACGACTGCTCTCTACTGTTTTCACAAAATGAGGCAAGTGAAAGTGAGTGTAACAGTTGCTTGTGAATTCTGAATAATCTCTCCGTGGCTCAGTATCTCTTGTAGAATGTAAAATCTGCCACAATTTTCTCCTCTTTTTGCTTCAAAGTGCAAGGTGTAGTCTAATTTTCTGTCATAGTAACAGACAGATAATCACTCAAACTTTCCGTTTTCCCTCTGTGAGAGTAAAATGAAGAGGTATGTGATGTGCAGCAGATCAGCACGAGGTATTTATTAGAAAAAAATTAGATATTAGAAAAAAATTTTTTACAATGAGAGTTGTAGAGCACTGGAACAGGTTGCCCAGAGAGGTGGTGGATGCCCCATCCCTGGAAACGTTCAAGGCCAGGCTGGATGAGGCTCTGAGCAACCTGATCTAGTCAGGGATGTCCCTGCTTCTTGCAGGGGGGTTGGACTAGATGACCTTTGAAGGTCCCTTCCAACTCTAACCATTCTATGATTCTACGTTTCTGTGATTCTATTTCGTCAAGAGAGTGGCAATGGATGCAAAAAAACCCAGAAGTTTTCTTGGGTTTTATGAAAGCACATAAAGTTAGTCTTCCAAGGTCGTAGGAAGATCTTAAACATCTGTCTTGATTTTTAGACAGCTGAACACATGTATACATAGTTGACAGAAGTGAGAGTTTAAGGTTTTTTCTGAATTACATGTAAATGTAATGGAAATGCTGTTGCTGTGAACCTTGCTATAGAAAATTCATAAAGGCAGAGGAATGAACTTTTCCTGAAGGACCGTTTCCTTCCCATAAATTTCTGTGGAACAAAAGCAAATTTCCTGTAAAAGCTTTCATTCACCTCAATGAGAGCAGAATTGGGTACTTAAAAAGTAAAGAGGATAAAACCAAGGTTACTTAGAAGCTGACTGTAAGGGGAAGTGTGTTTTCCCTGGCTACTACAGAAGAGCTACTACACTGACTGGCATTCCCCTGAAGCAGTGTCCTTGTCTGCACAGAGGCTGGATGAAAGCTCTTGCATCACCTTTTATCAGAAGGAGGCACAAATCCTAAAGATCTTGTGCCAAAGACACATTAGTATTTGATTTTTTAAAAATACCATTGTGTCCAAAGCTAAAGAGCAAATACAATTTTATATTTTGCTGTATCTTGGTAAAATAACATGTTGTCACTTCAGCAAAGTATGAATAATTCATTCAGTGAATCACTCATCTTTTTAGACGAGCCTAGAGTGAGATAATAGTGCCTTTTGCAACAACATTTAGTACCACAACAGTAGAACTTCCTAAGGTTAAAATAAGCAAGGCTAAAATAAACATCTTTGAACTGTAAGGGCCAAATACTTTACATGTCTCTAACTGTTTTGATATGCCCAAAGGCATGAAGCAGCTATAAAAACAGGATTCATGAAACCATCTGAAATAAATTCTCAGGTGTCATCAAGCTGCTATATTGCTCCAAAACTCTTTTTTTTCCCTTTTTTTTTTAACAGTTATTTTTGTAGAATAAAGTAGATATCCCATGAATCAGAACACAGACCACTGGAATTTTTTTTTTAAAAAACATATCCATAAGACACTATTAACTTACGGCAGTTATTAGACTTCCCCCGATTCATGGGAAAGTAAGGCTGGATTACTGCAATTAATTCCTTTAATTTTCTCCCTTCACATTATAGTTGTAGTACACCACATCAGATTAAAAAAAAAGCCTAATCAAAAAGCCTCCTACCTTTTTCCATCATTTGAGCCTCTAGATGAGGGTCATCCGCAATGCTCTGGGATACTCAGTGCACCTAATAGGCATGGCAGAATCTAGGGGATACCTCAGCTCTCTGACGTGTCAGGTAGCATCTGAGAAACCTGAGGGCCTTTGAAATGGCAACTGAAAGTTGAGGCAACTGAACCAACCTTTTGTATCTTTTCTGTCTAATTCTCTTCGTTTACTCCACAAAGCTCAGGAAGTCCAAAGCACATGGCAGCCTCTTATGAAATGAAGAAGGAACTCACAGAAGTAATTCATTTTTCAGTTGATAAAATTATCTTTCTGATATATATTTAAAAAAAAAATTATCAGAGATTAAAAATGGACAGCCTGACTTAAATTGCCACAGAAATAAATTATTAGTGAATGCGACAACAACAAGCTAACAACAAAGGCCCAGCAAATGTGTAAAATACTGCATAGATCCATAACTATTTCCTTTAATAATCTGCTATTACAAAAAAATGCCCAGGCAAATTATGAATTTAATTTATACAGATGTTACATAAAGGAGGGAAGGTATGTAGGGAGCGATAAAATCCTGAAAAAAAAAAAAGACTTTTGTGCCTCAGAGCTTGCCTTTTTCCCAGTTCTAGCAGTCACCTAGTAAATTAAAATATCTCTCCCACAGGTCTTGCCTCATTTCTATTCTTGGACTACCACAAAAGTCACAGCACTACTTCCACATGTATTTTATAAATCAAATAAATGGTAAATTTTAGAGGAGATATAGCAGGAGATCACGAATACTGAGAATGTCCAGGACTTGAGCTGTCACATTCTCTTGCCTAGCCATTATCTTGCTCCATTGCAAAGTATCTTTTTTCCTGAGATTTGCTGGATAATAAAATTTGGTCCTGTAATATTCCTTCCTGGAATCTGATTGAGTTCCAATCAAGTATTAATGAAAAGTAAAAGCTACGGAAAACCTCTGCCTCTCAACCATTTCATATTTAAGGAACATCTTTAGCTTGCATTACTCATATTGATTTCTTTTCTGTATTAAATATGTAGACTTTTTATATATGCTTTAAATATGCAAAATGATAAGTTCAGAAGATGCTTTTAAAAGTTATGATGTCAGCTGGTGATCATTTAGCTTTTGTCTGTCAGAATACTAATAAGGGAAGTTGGCTGTGAAGCACTGAAAGGCAGTGAAGAAAAACCAAAACCCTAGCTCAATACAGAATGGAAAACAATAGCCGAGTTGTTCATAAAATACTGTGTTTTGCAGGAATCCAAATAAAGATAGGGATATCAAATAATATTAATAAAACAGGCTTGTGGATTTTAAAACTATATGGATGTTGTGGCTGATCTTGATGCAAAAAAGGAGGCATCAGATAGTATGGCAACAGGAATGAAATGGACAGACTTTTGATGAAGACTGGAAAAGAATACCTGAGAATTGATGTACCTCAAAGATCATATGTATTTGGAAAAACAATCTCCGGAAAATGTGATAAGGCAGAAGAGAGACCAAGGACAGCTTTGACCTTTAGGTCATACAAAATGTCCTACTCCCTCAGGGTCTTGCTCCCAAAGCTGACAATAGTAGATGCACAGAGAGAATGGTAAGAACAAGACAAGTGTATAGCGACACATCTCTAGAATGTTTGCCCAGCTCCCAGCAACCTGTGGCTGACAAACCATATGCACGATCTTTCTATCTAATGTCCCTGCTAAGCTTTTCTTCAATAAAGTTTTTTGCTTTCTGAACTCTTGCGGCATTTTAATATTCTGGTGCCACACAGCCAAGACTTCTACATCATGTGAAGTATTTCCTTTTCTGGTTTTGGTTTTTTTTTTTTTTTTTTTTTTTTTTTTTTTTTTTTTTTTTTTTTTTTTTTTTTTTTTTTTTTTTTTTTTTTTTTTTTTTTTAATCTGTCACCCAGCACCTTTATTTTATATCCCTTATTTATTTTTCTCAAAAAGGCAATGAGCAATTGATCTCTACTCACACTGTCCACCCTCCTTGTGTAGTCGGCTGTTATCTTTCTCTTTTTCAGACCTCCAAGGTCTGGTATTAAAAGAGCCAGTGAAGAGCTGGTGGCAAAAGTGCTACATAGCTCTAAAGGAGATGGAGTAGGGTGAAAGGAATATGGGAAGATCGACAAAAAGAAAGCCAAACTTACTGACAAATTATATTAGCCACCAGCCTGTAAACATAAATATCAATAAGTTAAAGCAATTTAAGTACCTACAAACATTAATTGAGAATTATTTGGGAACAGAGTAAATTAAGGTCTGAGTGTGCAGACAGAATGCTTATAATTATTCTTCAGAAAATTTTATCTCCAAAAATTAATTGTGACAGACTCTCTCTTATATAAAAGATTCTTAAAAGTTTTGTTTTCTATGGATGGAACATTTGAATAAGAAAGACAATTCAATACATTATAAAATAAAGTACCAATTTATGTTTGGGTTGATGAATATTTTTTTTTAAAATGTATTTATAGGAACATAATTGTCATTTGCATTTTCTTCCAGAATACCCTGAAATAGTAAATAGTCTCAAAAGGAAGGAAACACTCAAGAATCGTTTTCCTAGGAAACGGGTCAGTTCTTTCACTTTCCCTGCACATTTTTCCGCTGTGAGTTTTTAAAGGATCATCACCCTGCAGTGACTGCTGAAGAATGTGTGTTCTTTAACAGAACTAAAAATTTGAAACAGTTCATACCTACCAAAAAACTAAAGTAGAAGTGTCTGATGCAATGCTGTACAATATTGACACAACTATTTTTCTTATTAAAGTAATCTGAGGATTTATGAACATGGAAGTACTTAGGTGCAAGTTATCCCCTTGATATTTTTATGGTTTGTTAAAGCCAAAAGAAGCCATTCACTTCAAAGAGTGAATTCTGGACAGTGGGGTTTTTTACCCTCTTTGAGCATCTAACATGAGGATTTATTTTGCATATTTGAAGCCTGAAGGTTGTTAGTTCATAACTTGTTTTCAGACGTAATCTGCTTGAAAGTGCAGTGCAGTAGCAGAGAGGGTAAAGGAGTGTAAGCAAACCGAGTCCAGTCACTTGTATTGCTATTTTTGTCACAACTGTTTGCTGGTGATAACCTAAGTCTTTCCATGTGCATAAATGATGTACAAATGGGCAATGGAAGGAGCATTTCTGGGCACTTACTGAGCAGCCAGAGGAGGGGAGAGCCAATACAGTGCTCGGAGGGAGCGATCCAGCTGGCAGCTGGCATGTCTCCTAGCCATCAAGTTTCCTCCTGCATTAAGGAAGAACTCTTTGCCCTGCACTTGTTCAGTTATTCAGGCCAACATCTTTTTAAAAATAGGTCTATAATTAGGCCCTAAATCCATACATTCAACTTAAGCAATTGGACTTTCTGAATTGTCAGGCATCTGGAAATTTCCACATCAGCTGACTGGTCTATATTAAGAAATCAAATATACCAAGGACTGTTCTTTGGCATGAAGGGCAATTGGCATGGAGCAGCTTGCACCTCCATACCTATGTGACTAGGATCTCCAGAACAGGATGGTCTGGCCTAAACTGCTTGTTAGGAACAGTCTCTTAGCCGTGCTGTTACCCAAACCATGCCTGGGAACTGTTAGAAAGCTAGGCAAAGCCCAGACTTCTCCAAGGGATTGTAATTGCAGTTTAATGATGTAAACCATTAAATTACAGTGCCTGATGACACTCTCCAGTCTTTTTGAACTGCTAAGACAAGCATGGCTAGTAAGCATTCCTAGGCACTCAGGATTTCTGAAAACAAGACCTCTTGGATTTTTTCTCTTACTCTATTAGTGCTCTCGTTTGGAAAAGATTAGTGTAAACCACTTTGTTTCTTTACTAGTATCAGTGAGTAAAGACCTTCTATTATATCTTTCCCAGTAGACTAGGATGTTCCTTCCAGCTTTTCACCACCTCAGTTTCTTAGATATGGGGTTACACATTAACCTGTGAAAGTTAGATGTGTACTGGTGCAGTTCTTTGGGGATTCAGTCCTGTTTCTTGTACTGTACTTTTTAGGCAGCCAGACTGTGATGCCATTGCTTGTGTTAAACAATATTGTACTCTGAGTGGTCCACTATCATCAATGTTGTTGCTTCTGGTGGAAATAAAGAACAACAGTGAAAAACACAGGTATGCATGGTTCCTGGGAGTCACTCCCCACCTTATTTTCCGTGGATTTATGATTGGTTTGGGTCTCTGTCACACAGCAGTTGAAACTTGGAACCTTTCACAACACAGTAAATCCATAAAGGAAAGGAAAAATAGATTACAATGCTGATTTAAAAGTTAAAGATGTCCATGGTAAGACCAAAGCTATATAAGAAGGAAGAAAGATCAGTCAGCAAAGTATTTGCAGCTCTTCATGCAGATTTAAGCTTTCTAGCAAAAATGTAGTTATTCAGTTTGAAAGACAAAATGTCATGAACTTTCCAAAGACAACTCTTCTGAAGTTACCTTTGTGAATTGCTGTTTCACTTGTAAGCAGAAATGTATCCTTAGTTCTGGAGTTTTTTTCAGGCAATGCCCAGCAGGGGTGGATGGCATGAGATGCACTGAAGGGGACCATGTTGTGTGATGACAGAAGGACTAGTCAAAAGAGCACAGCCTTCAGGATTATATGTAAAGAAACTAGGAAATTTCCTAGATTTAATTGGCATTAAAGGGTTGGGACAGAGTCTAACAGTGTTTTAAGAAAACAGTACTGATTCAGACATCAAATTGTTTGGAGATATTGCTTCTTTTTAGTATTTAGAAAGTCTGAGAAAGAGAACAGCAGTCTACCTGTACTTAAGTCTACCATGGTACAGTTTGCCATAGAAAGTGGCAATGAAGATGCGTCCAGTTCTCCCATAACTGACAATTATAATTCAAAAGTTGACTCAAACTGAGTTCAATCATTTTAATTTCAAATTTAATTTAAGAGTTTTCTTATCTTCCATTTGTATGAAGACTACAAAAATTCATAAAAGGAGGTCCTGTTCCTCCTGATTTGCTATTAAAAAAAAAAAAAGTGTATTTTGTCAAAGCTGTCTGCTTCCTCTGGTACCAATTTAAGGAGGGAATTATCTACACATGAGATGTTGAAATTGTGTTTTTCAGTTCTAAAATACTGTAAAAGAGAGCAGCCGGATGGCGACAAAAGCTAAGTTTAAGGTATCAGTTTCCTCCGTAAAGTAGAAAGACCCTGCTCCCTGTTGAGATTGCAGCAAGCCTTAGGATCCCTCAGACAAAGAGAGAAAAAATCTTCACAGCACTCTGAGCGGAAGCTTTGAAGCATCTCGTACAATTATTAGAGTGGCTGCCTATTGTGCTTACATCTCCAGTCGAGTTGCCTCAATGCATCAGCTGTGCAAACACAGATAGAAAAAGGTGCTGGAAAATATTTAGCATGTTTTTCTCTGTTCCTCAGAGAGAAACTTTTGGTCTTTCTTTCTTTTTTTTTTTTTTCCCTTGAAATGACATGCAGGGTAAAATCCATCCTTTTATTATACCAGTGAAGTAAGAAGAACTTAACCGGAGATTATTTATCCCAAAGCATATAAATGTTTAATGTTTTTTTTCTGAAAACTTCCATATAGACTTTACTATGGTCAATTAGACTAATGAGGCTATTTCATGCATATAAGAACTACTGAAATCTTGATTCTCATTTTTTCATCTAGAGGTCTTCACATTCAGTCTGTACATTGATTTTGAGACTCCAAACTCCATTTGAAACTCTGTAGTATTCAAAATGCTTGTGTGACATCAGTAACATAATTACAAAAGGAGTAACACTTGGCAAAGTAGGGAGGCATTACAAATAGATACACAGAATCGTTACACGTTCTCATATACTCAAAAATTAATTTTCTTAGAACATTATAATGGAAATTATAAGGAACAATCACAGTCATTATCAAAATACTTTTTTTTTTTTTTCTAAAAAATGAAACAAGCAAGAATCTAGTATGGTTTTTCTATTATTCGTAGCCGTAAAAAAATCTGTCTGGACACTCCAGCTAACTGTCTAGTGAGCTTTTCCGTATAAATCAGGACTGAAATCCATGTTTCTAAACATCCTTCATCTCTCAAATAATCATAGGACTTGAAGTGATAGTG
>WHYT01016791.1:12514-175345 GCA_009806455.1 Tetrax tetrax
GACCCCTAAGGTGATGTTGGTTCTGTTATCATCATTCACGAGCTCTTTTGCTAATCACATCAGTTGTTATATGAAAAGAGAGCGAGTGAGGTGATATCATCAAAGAGGAACCTTTCACTCTGTCAAGATTTTCCTTTTCTTGGTACAGTGGGAGAGAAGCCTTGACTGTATTTATAAGGGGTCATCTGGAGCGCCCACCTAACATCCAGTAACTCAGAATAATGCCAGACTTACCCAGGCAGACTTTTCACAAGCATCAGCGAGTTTCCTGTGTTCAGACCCATTTTATATCTATGTTCAGAAGCTTTATAAGGATAGCTCTTGGATTGGGTCCTTGCATTAACCTGTTTGGTGATATTATTAATACCGTCCTGTACTCAGTCAGAAAATCTCTTCCACACATTGAATTTTTGTTTACAAACTTTTTTTTTTTCAGAAAAAAAATCTCCATTTTTTGAAATGGTTGATAATTTAATTTTCAATGACTTTGTGGTCTTTTTGGATATGCTTAGATTATTTAAGGCCCAGCTTTTGTCTGAATATCATGGTAAGGTGTCATCCATGGGCATGAATGCTCGCTTTTGCTGGAGAACTCGGAGAGAGAAACTTTATGGCAAGTAGATACTTGGTTAAGAATTTCCATCCTTGATTCTGTTGAATTGGATTGCTAATTACACTATGCTCTTGATTTTGCTCTGGTTGTATTATTTCAAACAACATTCAGGAAGCCCCCAGGTTAGCAGATTTTTTATTATTATTATTTTTGTCCTGATCAGAACAGAACAATCGAAACAAATAAACAAGCTCTTTACTTACAATAGCAATCTTCTGGCAATCACAAAGTCCACATTTCTCAGAGGTAACTCTGAGTCATTCTTGTTGCAAAAGAATTTGCATTTAAGAGTTGGTAATGAAGGAGGAGGATGTATTATTGACTGTCTTTAAAGAGCGAAACATGAAAGAGTCTAACCTCTTAGTTATATTTCTTTAACTAGAGACTGAGAGAAGGAGAGGAAAGAGTAGCTAGAGACACAAAAGCAATTTAAAATGAAGTCTTACAAAGGAATTGTTTGTAGCTAATTCCGTTGCTGTGGATACCCTGTTTGTTGTTTGCATTCTTACTGCAATTTGTTAAAGGGGGGAATCATTCATTCCAGTGAACAGCATTCATTTTTGAAATTGTTTTCTGGCAGTCAGCACATGAGGTTAAACAACAGCCTCTGGCACAGAGGCCTCTTACTTTGCTTTAAATATCTACAAAATAAAGACATTTATTGCAGGTAGTAGCTTAAAAGCCTTTTTATTAAGGACAGTGATTTTAGTAAAGAATCAGTCACCTCTGTGAAATTCATCATCTCATCCCAATGTAAACATCAAAAGTACATTACGGGTGCATGCAAGGAGTGTCTTATAAAGGTGAAAAAATAAGAAAACGCTGATGTATGAATTATATGTACTAAAAGGGCTTTCAGTGCACTCATTAGAGAGGAAGAGTCTGATCTGATCCTGGCTGGACAATGTTCCATCCTTTGCCCAGTTTTGTGAGCCTGAGCTGATACTGTGATATTGCCAAAAAGGGGAGCAGTACATGCAGCTCAACTTCTTAATTCCTATGAATTATCAGTATTAATTTTACAGCTATTAGCATGCAATTTCCTAACTGAATACAAGTTTAGGAGAGAGTTGGAAGCTGAATGAATGGCCACAAGGGTGACAAAATGATCTGCAGAGAAAGGTCCTGATTTACATTTAATCCACTTAAGTCCAAGAGCAAGTCCAGGCTCATAAAAAGTGTGAATGGGAATTTTCAGAAGTAACACCCAAAATGAAACTCCTTAGACACCAGTTATAAGTATTAATGAGTATTATACCAAGACAGGATATATCCACCTCTACTACAAAATTGGTTAATTTATCCATACTGTGCCTCCATAATTAAGACCAATGGTTGATACTAGGAAATCAATTATCTCTGGTTTAAAAGAACTAGTAAAATAGATCCTAATGCAATACCAATGGAAAAAAAAACCAAAACAAAACAAAAAACAAACTAAACAAACAAACAAACAAAAAAACCTTAGGAGAATGAGCTTTTCTACACCTAATTCAGTGAAGTCAGTTTAGTAATGATATAGGTCAGGCTTGTAATGTACTAAAAATAAAGGTCAAAAAAAGTGAATGAGTTCATGCTGATAGTAATAAAAAACCTCATCATTCTCTTTCTTCTTTTCTACAACAAAGTAGTCCTATAATTTTTTTACATTTATTGAGAAGAAAGCATATAGTCATCCTTAATCATTATTCCCATTTCCCTATAATAGCCTAGGTAACATTGTAGCTAAATATCTAAACAATAATGTAAAATCTACCTACCCATAGTAGTAATACAAGTTATAGCTGAAAATAAGCCCCACTTAGAGGCCACACATTTAAATGGTAGATATATAAATCCTCTTTCCTATTATCTCAAAACCAGTAGATTGGTGGACAGGGGTATCAAAGCAATAAAATCCTTTCTTCAAAAGACCCTCAGGTGATGCTATAATCGAAAAGTTGCAGAAGGATATGAACATAGCATGAGCTGTTACACTCTGATACACAAAACTAGTCTCCTGCTCTAAAGATTAGTAAGTATCTCATCAGTTTACTGAGCATGAAGAACGTTGGGTAACAGAGCTGGAAAGATGACCTTCTTGTGGTTTTGTGACATTGTCAAATCCTCTTTTAATTCTAGCTGCATATTTGAAATCCTTTCATTTAACCCAAAACCAAAGAAATAAGTATTTTTTTTCAATATTAAAAAAAAAAAGAATAAAATAGAGTTCACCGTTCACTTACATTTGCAGTTGAGACAGATGCGAAAGCAAAAAAAAAGTCATTCTAGGTAACACAAAAGGTAAAGACAATGAAGAGAATCTGGTTGCCTGAACATGGAATTGCCTTTGCTACAATACTTAGAAGTAAAAACTTGCTTGATCTTTTCCAATGACTGACAGAAGATAGTTTACAGAACTGCATACTAATGATAAACCCTTAAGAATTTGTGGCAGTTGCCCATCTGGCTTCTTAACTAATTTATAGGCTATCTTGACACTGTTTAATGTTACATTACCTTCTAATATAATCATTTAGAAACCTAAAAATAGTCTCCAATGTCTTGAATACCCAAGCTACTAAAAATTTAATAAAATGAAACACAAATATAATGCAATTAAAAAATCCATATTGCACATTAGTACAGCAACACATTGAAAAAATATGGAATATAATTAATTTAAAACAAATTAAGAAATACGTATTCAGTAAGATGTCTTACAGTTTCAAAAGCATTTACTGTAGACCATGCAGTTTTACAAATATAAATGAATTTAGTGACATCTCATTAGAAGACACAACGGAATCAATTTCTTATTAAGAAAAAGTAGCCTTACAGCTGGAATACCCCTCCACTCTCTGTGGATATAGAATATCACCTGAATTTTACATGACCTAGCTGGAGGAGTACTTGGTTTTTTCCATCCTTTCCTGCTATTTTTCCCATTAAATTCTGCTAATTTGCTAGAGATTGTACTTTTGCTGATATTTTGATGATAAGATATTTTTGCTACGATCTTACACGGATCAGCTTAAAGCCTTGTTTTTATTTTCTTTCTTATTCTGGTCTTCAAGTATGAAGATACCTTGATGATACAATGACAAATGAACAAATATCTTGTAGATATTTCAGCTTTTGCAGACAATTTAGCTATCACAGAAAAAAAATATCTGCACTTAATCTTCCCAGTGAAGACACTACTAAGCATAGACACGTTTAGCTCCTGCTGCTGGTATCATGGGTATGATGAAAGAGATTAATTTCTTCTTGTGTAAGTTGCCAGACCAATGTCTGTTTCTTTTCAGTGATATAGCCAACTGTCCTCTGGGAAACCCTTCCTTTTACATGGTACATGTTGATATCAGCCACCTAAGATGATGTATACAGTACTACTGGAAACTACTTAAGTTCCCAAACTTATCTGGAATTACAGTCACTACTGTTGTTGATTTGCAGCATTACTTTATTTTAAATTTAATGTTTCCCTTTAAAACAGGCTGATTCCTTCACTTGCATTGACTTTCAACCTGAAAGAAAACCCAAACCCTCTGAACAAGCAAAGCAAGTTCTTGACAACAAAAAGGAGAACACATAAAGGTCTAAAAGGTCAGTTCAGAAGGTCCCTGACACTGACTTCTCAAAGAGGGGCAGAAAACAATGAAAGACACCTGTGACCTGTGGATAATTCAGCTGTCACTGATGGAGCCATCCCATGGCCTGGTGAATCAGAGGCCTGTTAGAATCAGAGAAGGGAAGAATATATTAGAAAACACTCTGCTTCTCAAATGCTGTCTCTCTTCCTTGAGATACTGACTCCAGTTTTACTTAGCAGTAAAAAATAATTTTAAGGATTATTTCAATATGTAGAAGTCTATCTAGTAACCCTCTGGACTTCTGTGCTGTTTTAGGATCTATCTTTGTGTATGGCCTTACTGTAGCTATTTGTTATTTATAAGAAGGATGGAATGATCTTCAGCTTCCTTAAGAACAAAACCTCTTAGTGAGAAAAAAGATATTTTTGAAGTGATCCTTCTTTTATTCCTGTTTGCTTATTCTCTTAGAGAATCAGTTGAATTGTCATGATAAATCTACATTATAACCTTTTGCAAACTACACATTATACAAATGTTTTGGTGCAAGCAGCAGCCTGCCTTTTGATTGCTGCTTTCCTTAGCATGACCCATAAAAAGAATCTTTTTATTGCTTCATGATTACTTGATAGATTCATATTATAAAACCATCATTTAAACAATATGTTTGGTGATCCCATGAGAGTTGTGTTGATAAGTTTCCATAGAAACAGTAAACAACATATTAAACAGCTGAAATAGCTGGCTTGGGATTCCATCAGTGGGTGGTATTGTTGATAGCGCTGAACTCTACTTTTGGTCTACAATAAAATACCAGAGGCATCTATGATGAGAAGCCTTTAAATCTTTTAAATGATCTTTTACATAATAATTTTTGTGCCAAGGTTTTCATGTTTCTGACAGAACAAAGGCGTATGGCAAAGTCCCTCAATAATTATAACCGTGTAATATGAGAAGATGTAATTATAGGTTCTCTTGACAGATTTAATGTATTTCAGGACCAAAAAAATTACATCTTCTTAAACTCGGAATGACACTTCATTCATTCATATCTATTTCTAGAGAACTAGACATCCTACTGTGGATACTTATATTATGGCCAAATCAGATGTGATCCTTCCTACTAAGAAAAATAGCAAAAGAAAAATTTCCAGGTACTCAGATGAACTCAGGTATTTCTACAGAGCTACAGATATCATTGCAATCTTAGTAAAGCAGTGAGAGTTTTTAAAGCAGCTATACTTAAAGGCCTTGCTTAATGCACCCCAGTGGCACTGAATCTTCTGAATTCTACCGAAAGCAAGTAACATAGCTCTCCTCTAAACAGGACATTCTTTCTCTGCAGAAAGACTACGTATTTTTCCTATGGTTTGCATGATCACTTGCTAAATCTGTTATGACAGGCTACTTATCTCAGTCCAAAGCTTTAAGACCTTTGGATCATTTCCTCAACTTTAGACACTTCAGTGATAAATCCACTATACCTAGCAAGCATTTTATAGCACAGAGGAAAAAATATTACAGCAGGTTAATTTCACAAGTGCTGCTTTTACTTCAAGCCAGTATCTCATCATAATTGCTCAACTAAGACAGCTATGTGGCAGCTTTGCATATACGGAGTTGCACAAGGAAGCCTGGGCCAATGTATTTAGGTCCCTAAAATAAGTGGCCTCATTTTTGGAGATGGATAGCACCAACATCTCCTACCAATGGTAATGAGAGCTGTGGTCTCAGCACTTTCTAAAATGAAAAATTATTTTGAAAGAGAAACTTTCGTGCCTTTATAGGTGGAAATAGACTCATGACTTTTAAGGCTGTTTTACATCTATCATTCAGGTGCTCTTGAATACCTGTGAAACCTTATCTGGTCTATTGTTTTATGGCAATACTCTGCTTCTGCAGTTGAGTCTGCAACTTTCAAACTATTGGCTGTCTAGTAATGAACTGTATTTATCACACCAATAAGTCTTTTAGGTAACCGGTGCCTTGAAACCAAGGGTGCGAAGAAACTATTCAAACCCAATTTTTTTCAGCTGATTTGATTTCTCAGAGCAAAGTTATTTCTTAACCCAGTCTGAGTCAGCCCTTTTTCTGTGTGTAGAATATGTTCCGCCTCAGACTTTCATATTGCCCTTTAAAATTTTGGGAGGCAGAGATGTGTCAGAAAATGTACTGTACTCTTTGAGAGCTGTTCATCTCAGTGTGTCAGGTTAGAACCTCATTGCAATTTGGGCACAAAGTGGAGACAATCAGAGTCATCTCTTTCCACTTCCATAAACCTGTTGTTTTCCAGGTCTGCATAATTTGCAGAAAGTAATGTTATATTGTCCAGAATGGAACATTTTGTTCCAAAGTGCTGCTGTTACCTTTATCTGCTCTGTGGGGAAGCAATGCCTTTCCAGCTTTCAGTCATGGACAAAAATTTACAGCACTAGAAGCAAAGATATGTGTTTGTATGAAGAGATACACCAATGTATCTTTGCTTTGACCTACAGCATACATACATGGTTTCCACAGCTGTGGTATCTGAGAAGCTTTTATGTTTTTCTGCTTACATCAACACTGGGACAAAGTGGTAATTATTACTATTTTATTTACAGGAATCTGAAACACAGAAAAAGGAATGTAAGGTCACACAAGAAGTCAAAATAGAAGCAAATAACTAAACTCAAGTTGCTGGGTTGCATGCTGTTTTTTTTCCTTCTCTTTCTTCTTCAGATATAGAGGTGCTTATTTGAACACAATGTGAGGAAGTTTGAATTTTTTTTTTCTGTTAAGGCAAATCTTTCTTACACTAGCCTAAGCAAAAGAACTTGATTAAACTTGGTGTTCTATTTTTTAAGATTTTAAATCATGGAATTAAAAAGAAAGTCAAGATGGAAGGGACATCTCAATGTCGTCTGGTCCAACCCCTGCTCAAAACTGGGCCAACTTCAAAGGTGCAATAGCTGGCAATACAAACTCTGCTTTTTTAAATTAATCTGGTGAAATAGGTTTAATTAAAGTGGATATACCCTGTATATGGTGAAGACCTAAGCCTATCTCCAGAGAAGACTCATTCAATTTTAGGATATCCGATAAGACTTTCAAAACCTCCTTCTATATGAAACAAAATGGAAAAAAAAATCACTTTGTCAAGTTTACAATAGGTTACTCCTTCTGATAGACTTCAAGTAACTCGATTTTGCTTGTGCTTTCACAGTCAGTGTAAAGGTTGTCCTAGCAGCCCTCATCGGCACTATATAATGCTCTCTACTAATTTTTGGCAGAAATGCAAATGTGTGGTTGTTCCTGTTTCAGATCAAATGTATATCGCCACGTGACCTGGTAATGCACACAGATTAAAGTTTGGGTTCTTTCTGTGCAAATGTTATAAATAAGCAAAGACAACCTTAGTTATTCTCATGCCAAATCTCTGCTTTCAAATCATGTCCCAGTTAGAGTGGATTTATCTGAATTTTTCTTTATACATACTGGCCCTGCAGTGGTCTATAAACTTCACCTGTCTCTAATCCCCCAAAACTCTATCCTAAAAGCAATGTGCTCTTTCTCTCAGTGCTGCAAATTGAGGAGTGATTAATGCAGCACTATCTCAAGCAGTGGGATCTTCCCATCACAGAGAAATTATCACTTGGAGTGGACTAGCTTGCACTAAGACATCAGGTGGGAGCGTATAATGACAACAAAAGGTCCACACTAAAATATGCACTAGTAGAACTGAAAAGATCTGAAAGTAAGGGCAACTGCAGATATATAAAACAGGGTGAGAGGTACTCAGAGAACAATTTTAAAGAATTATATTTACTAAGAAATGGACAGAATGGTATCAGGAAATTGATGGATTAATGAAAAGGTGAAGAGAGAGGAGTCCATACAACTTCTAACAGTTTAAAGTATAACTAATTTTTAATCATTGAGTGGTCAAGGAGCATTATGGATCCTGAGTGTAAATAATATTATTTCCTTTTTATTCAGCGTGGGTTTTTTTGCTTTGACATTTTTTTAACATTTGAAACTTAACATATTTATTAAGATATTTCAGTGGAAAAAATCTTTCCCAGTAAAAATCCTGTTCTCCCCATCCTTCTCACAAAAAAAAAGGGGGTTTTAATAGGAAAAAAAAAAAGTTTAAAACAAGATCAGTAGTGTAAAAATATTTTATGTTTATACTATCGATACAAAAAAAAATTTTTTTAAATAGTCACGACAACATGTATCAACACTCCTTTTTCTTACAGTTAAGAAAATTGAGACAATATTATTTTTACACCTAACATCTTTTAGAGTTTAGCTAACTATACTGATATACACACATATGAACACACAAGACATATTTTCTAATAGAGAATAGCAGTCCAAGTGAAATATTGAGAAGTGGTCATTTTTCTATACTGTTATGAGAAGGCACTGAAGCAAAACAAGTATTTTTCTTTTCCCCCAAGAAAGTCTAATTATGTCCATGCTACAGGTCTAACTAAATCGCTAATTTTTGAGCAACAGGAAATAACTTTTCTTTTGTGACATAAAGGTTCATACTAATTTTGTCTTACTTCAAATGGGTAAAATGTACAAGTTTAAGTTAATTTTTGAAGCTACTTATGGAATCAATGTAAGAGAAAGTAAGTAGAACTAGCCTCCAAAAAGCCATTTGAAACTGACTTAGCTCCTTGATACAGGGTGAAACATCCACTTAAGATGCCTGTAGAGGATCTGTGTCTGAAAAAAAAAAATATCAGACAGTTAAATTCCTGGTATTTGGTTTGTTCAAGTAAGTAGTTGCATCTAACTCTGTATGTATAAATGGAAATGCTCCTGAAGGGCTGTATTGAATATCTATCAGGTATCCTGTCATATAAAGGGACAACATTAATGAATATAGATCCTTTGAAGTTCACAGAGGCACTGGAAGAGAATTAAAGTGCCAGCAAACTTGTATCTTCTCTTCTCATGTCAAGAGAGACAAGTTTGACCTCAGGTGTGTGAATACTAGTAAATAGACCTCCAGCAAAATTGCGCTTCCTGGAAAAAAAAAAAAAACAATTTGAAAGGAGGCTTATTTTAAATATATAATTCTCCTACATGTTAATTATCTATTGAATTTCAGGGAATTGGGACGATGTGCTGTATGGATTCTTCATGACAGCAGGAGAAGGAACTCAGTCTGAAATCTTTCATGATTCCTTTGTATTCCTTAACCCTAGATCATCTGACTTTACCTATGCAAAATCCAAATGGATTTACACAGTACAATCACACATAGATCATCATAATGTCAGTGACTTAAACTGGAATGTGGTTAAATGTTTCTGAACTCCTTACAACATGCAATGGTTTCTCAAAAACCAGCACCCTATTCAGAGAGTGCGTTCAACAACTCTCTTTAGTACAGCTGATGTATCTGAAGCAAAAAAAGAATGAGAAAGCAATGGATAATGCAAAAGAATACATTTTCCATGTTGAAATTCAATGTGTTCATGCCAGAGGCAAGTAATGTCATAATTAAATAACCAGATATTTTCATTCATATGTAATTTTAATTTTGGATCCAGTCTGATTCTAGAGATACCTATATATGCATTTCTACATCTTTCAAATAGCTGCAGAAGTACATATATTCAGTATGAGCTCCACGATCAAGCAGCAATTTCTGGGTTTGATGCCACAAACCCTTCTCCCAAGTACAGCAGAGCAACTAATTACACAAGTCAAGATTTAGTCTCCAGGATCAAGGGTTGCTGTATTTAGCTCTCATTCTCCTTTGACAGGTCCACTTAATTAGCTTTTTTTCCATTATTTGATTAGTTGATTTAATCTGCATAAATATTCATTTTAAATTTACTGTTTAAATAGAGGTACCATTATTGTGCTTTTCAAATTTACTTGTAAAGTGATCTTTGATTTTAAATATGTTTGCATTCATAGCTTTTTGCTACTTTAATTAGGTGAAGTTAGAAATAATAAAAAAAAAAAATGTGGCACTTAGTATGGTAATGGGAAAATATAAAGGATTTTGAAATGGGGCAAGTCACTAAGTGGAAAGACTATAACCAGTAGTAATCCCAAACCGCTAAATGGTGTATTCATCAAAGCTCTATACCTCAAAGTGTTATACAACGGAGATAAGTAGCATATCACCATTTTAAATATACCTCAAAAGTCTTTATAAATGATGATGAAAAGCCTGTTCTCCTTGCTGGTTTCTTGCTTTTTCCTCCGAGGACTCTATTATTGTAATCATGTGGAAGTGAACTCTCCTCTATTATGCAAAGCTTGTCTTAGGTACAATGTGGGCACAATGTGCTCTAGAGAGTTAAGCTATTGTTGATGGCAAACCTTTTCTATTTTAAACTCCCCAGTAAATCACTTCTTGCTTTTCTTTACTTCAGACAAACCAATTTTGAAACCTATATAGGGTTGTGGTGCCTCTGGAGTTAAGAAGTTGACTTTCTTTGGCTCTCATAATCTAATGGACCTTTGTCATTCTCGTTCACAAAACTGGGTTGCTAATTGACTGAGGGCCGTTTTGAGACTTCCAGTAATGACTGCCAAATTTAGCTTTTGTGAATTCTTCCATCCGTTGACTGCGTGCAGAAATAGACCTCGCAACTCTGCTGGATTGTAGGCGGTCTGGATGACTCACCAGCGTCTCCACCACCCATGCCACAGTAGTCACGGAGGCTAAGCTCAGGACCAACAACAGACAGTGTGAACATTTTCTCTAGGCTGGGTCTTCACTTCAAGTGGAAGTGTGAGCATCTCAGAAGTGTGCAGGTACTCATACACTTCTGAGTTATACAGTCATATGCTTCTGGTCTCAGCTAGCTTTGCTTAGCTGGGATAAGAATAGACAGTTAAACATGGGAAGATACTGGCTGAGAAGTTGTGTTATCTCTATCCTTAGAGATTTGTAAACCCAAATTAGACATATATATGTTTTCAATAGTTTTGGTGTAGCTGGTAGATACTGTGCTGGGGGACCTGGGAGGTCCTTTCCAGCAGGTCTTTTCACCAGTATCTGATTCAAGCCACTCACGTAAGTTTCAGACCCTGTGAGGAGCTTATTTAGTCCACATGAAAACATATACTAGCTCTTTTTGTCTCACGTAGTTATTACTTGCTGCAATTGCATTCTCCAAAGGCAGAGAAAAGTGATTTGGAAAATCTCTTCCACAGTACAGAGCTATAGCACACATCTAGATTAAACCATTTGACTCCTTTTTTACAGAACCAGTTTCAACATTTCCTCAGCATATTTACCTTCCTTAAGCTGTATCAGACAGGCTCTGTACTGTGTTCTGTACAAATGTACTGTGTTCTGTTTCAAATATTGTTCCAGTGAAGCTGAAATCAATGGGACAATTTAAGAATAAAGGGCTGTCTGACTCTTATATAAAAGTATTTATTCTAGTTCATTACCTTTTATTGGTATTTCCTTATTAGGTTATCAATCAAGGTTTCTGCGAAGGTCCCTTCCAACCCTAACCATTCTATGATTCTATGATTCTATGACTCACTTTAATTTTCAAAAAATATATCTTGCCAAATACACTGTCTTCAGATTTTCCAGGGTTAAGAATTCCATTAACTCATTACATTGTACTATTGACACTGAATCTTGCTTAAAAGTCAGCATAACAAATTCCACATTACTAGCTTAATAAAATACAAATTAACTCGGTTTTATTATCACTGAAAGATATCTTGTTCAAATGCTCTGTGTAAGAAAAGATTAAAGAATGTAAGATTTCTTATTCTGTTTCTTGCTTTCTTCCTCTCGATATATTATCTCAATGCATTATCTACCATAGAGACAGAATGTTTATGTCTTATCCTAACAGTTCCTTGTAATTTGTAAAATTTTTGAACCTTTTAAGGAAAGAGTTTGGAAGACAGAACAAGTTTAGGAACCAGTCTTAGACTACTTGAAGAAATCTCTTCTAAAATATGTGTCACACTGTAGAAAGAGTTTGGTTGCCACTGGATTCGATTAAAGCCTAAGGAAAACATCTATGCTCATTTAAACTTCAAAGACCTCTGTAATATTTAGGCTACGACATTTTCATAAAAGTGAAGATAACCCCCCACAAACAAGCAGCTGGCAAACAGAGTTCATATTCGAGATTTGTAGGTAAGCTTGCAATACATTAGAATATCAGTTAGTTCAAGCTATAAACATCTTTCTGTTTAAAGATTTTTTTTCTTTTTAATGTAACAAAAATTCATATATTTTGTTAGACTTCTTGGAGATATGGTACCGATTCATCACTTCAGGAAAGGATATGATATAAATAACATCTAATTTAAGTCAAAGATTTTCTGAAATCATGCTCTTTCCTCCAGCTCAGGCATGATAATAAACATTGAGAAATAGTACCCGTATTTTTGTGCAGACCCAGAGATCCACTTGCACCCCTTTAGTACGGTACTCACTAAAATTGGGAATTAATATAATACCTAGAGGTCTTTGCTCTTTTGGGGTCAGAAGAGAGTTACTTGGTCATCTCCACTTTGAACAGCCTGATCTTCAGCGGTTTAAATTTTAGTAACTTCACCCTCTGACAAGATGTAAGATTCCCTTTCACAGTCTTTACTCAGTATTGAATTTTTGAAGGATTTTTTTGCAAATTAATAGACTGATGCCCCTGAAAATCATCTTGCTCATGTTAGAAATGCTTAGGTGAACAGCCTCAAAGGAACAAATCCCTTTGCTCTTACCCACTTACTGTGCAACTGGGTTAGGATAGTGTCATGTCCTTTTAAACATTTTGAAAGCTGTCAATGTTCAGTTAGCTACTGTGCTCCTGTACCAAACTTGATTCATCTCCAGACAGTTCAGAACATGAGCTATGCGTGTCTGTCATGTAAATATATCAGGTAAATGGCAAACTGTCCCTGTTCTCCTTTGGCCAAAGCAAACAAGCCACATCTGAGAAGCAGTAGTGCACAGGTTCTAAGTAAGAATATCTCACCAGAGCAAAACTTACTGTAGCGTGCAGTCTATAGTTGTGAATGAAGATGAACACTTCTGGTAAGAGAATGGTTCCCCCATGCTGGCTTATGGATTGTTCTGCATCCATAGACTATTAGTTTGCAGAATGGATCCTCAGGGTCTGTCAGTTGTTATACAAACTAATCCCCAATTAGCATCTTTATTCAATTGTAAGAATAATGAAAAAAAAAAAATCAAGCTAGAATAACCACTAAATGGAAAAACAAGTTCACTTTAATTAAAATGTAATAGCAGTTGTAAAGAGCTTTAAACTGAGGGGGGAAATTCAATAGACATTTATTTTATTTGGGAACTTCAGAAAGGTAATTAAATGCACTAATTTCTTTTGAGTCCTCCCTGATGATCTCTTAAAGTCAGGGCCTGGTCTGTACTACTGCAATCATCAGATTGATTTAACAATATTTATATAACGAACATGTGTTCCCAGAATTCTGATAATAGCATCAACTAGGCAGTAGCTTTTGGAAATGCGTTCAGCCTGTAGGACTGTGCAGGGTCTCAAGCTTGCTAGTATAATTTACTTTTGCTGGTATGAACTTTGGGATTTTGGCTTTATAATGTTTTGTCCAGCTTACACTTTAGTATCTTTGGTATTTAAGAGGGACTGTTAGCCCAATAGCATTTGCAGAAATTTGGGGAAACCAGCCTTCTGTGTTTCTTTAAAGAAATATGATTTTATTTTACTGGTCAAATTTCAATCAATCTAAAAGTTGTGTGTCCAGAAAGTGGAGTAAGCTTGTGATGATATAATACATACATATATATACAAATATATATAAAATATATATATATATAAGATAATGTGTAATATAATAACATTAAATATATATTATAATATACTGTCATATTATTCATGGATACATGCACATACACACAACCAACCTGTCCATATACATATGTGTGTGTGCATATATAACATAATCTACTGCCTGGTGCCTTATCACATCACTTGAGATCAGATTCATCCAGAGGACATGAAATCTGAAGAGTAATTAACAGATTTCACAGATGACAGTCTATAGTGGCTTGGGGTTGACAGCTGATAGAGTACTGACCCTTTCAGAAGCTCAGCATTTATTTTTATTATCTGTTTGGCATACAGTTGGCATTCATCTCACTACCTTTAAAACTCATACTGTGTATTCACAGGCTCACTTTATATTAAAAGAAAAAAAAAAAGAAAAAAAAAAGAAACAAAAAACCAGAACCAACCAAACAAAAGCAACTATTTGCCTTATTCAGATGACTCAGACAAATCAAGTACTCATAATGTCTGTATCTCTTCATTTATCATCACTGGAACTTCAGGGTGATTTGCTAAGCTGTAGATGTCTAAACAAAGGTGAGGTCACCTCATCTCTTTTCTTTAAGATAGGAGCTGATCATTCCTAGATGCTAGTGCAATACCTCATTAAAAACTTTGTCTAGAAACTACTGGAAAAATGATAAAATAATAATCATCATCATACCAATTGTACTTAGTCCCCTAGCTACAATTAGAAACCTATCTTTCATTGATCTGTCTTTGGTAAGCATTTAGAAACCTCTGCCTCCATAGGAAAAAGATCTCCACTGAATCAGATTATTTTAATCAACATTTTCTGACACCACTCACTCCTCTGGTATGGTGTCACAACAGTAGTAATGCAGGCTGCCTTTTGTTGATCTCTTTGGTAATTAGTTTTTGAAGGTTAATCCCACTAGGCATTCCCTGTATCAGCTTGGAGCTTAATGACTTTCTGAGTTTTAAAGCACTATGTGCTGGAGACAAAATACTGCTCAAAGTTTAGGTCTGTCTGATCCTCCAGCATGCTGACTCGATCAAATTCAGATAACCAACACATCAGGTTAACCCAGTTAATCTGTTCCCGTTTTCCTGTCATAGGCTCCCTTCTGACACATGGGGAGCCATAAGGTCACCTGTGCACCCAGACACTTGCTGTCTCTCACAGAAAATGAACGTATTTACACCTCGGTCAGATAGAATTGGCTTTTAATGGAGATCCAGCTCAAAGATAAACCTTGACCTCCAGCAAGGCCTGAAATTTATTTGGAAATAAAACTCAGCTCTTAAAGTGCCTAGGCTAAAACTATTTGGCCGTGGGGAGTGTAACAGGTGACAATGCTGTTTGCCCATTTCTGCTCTTTTAGGACGTGTCTTCTCTTGGCCATTGTTTGAGACAGGAGACGGACTGTTAGTCTGATCCAATGTAACTGTGCTTATTTGCCAACAGTCTCAATAGCAAGAAGTCTTCAGAGCTGCACCATCACATTTTGCCATAATGATGTCTCTATCATTATTTGTCTGGGGATTGTAACTCAAAACCCTAGTAGAGAATAAGGGCCTAATATGATATGCAGTGTGCAAAGACCAAAAATAGTCCAGAAACAATGTGAAAAGATGTTGTACCAATTAGAATTTGATGCATTCTTGATGCACAATGGATTGATTTTACATAACTTCAGTCTTACAGAAATTAGAAAAATTGGGGTTCATTAACTAAAAGTGAGTATCCAAATTTGAGAACATCATCCTTCTTTTCTTTTTATAGTAGTCATTGGAGAAACAGGTATTTTCAGGGGAAGATTTCTTCTCACCTCTAAACTGACAGTTAATGGAGATCAGATGAATCATATTCTTAGTTCCCCTACCATCAGTGGAGAGAGGAAGGCACCTTAGATGAATCATCCTACCTATACTAAGTGCCTGTGTAAGGACGGAGTAAGTTTTATCCCAGAGCTATCTTTGTATCTTCCCTGTGTATAAACATATCCTTGATAACTAGCTTATATTAGATGTTCAGAAGTAAATAAATCAGTCTGTCAGGGTTCCACACATTATGCATGTATTTTTCAGGGGAAAGAAGAAATTTGTCATGCAGTGACAAGTTTACCTTCTGGAGCAAAATTTGGGCTTAGCTTATCCCTATGACACTAAAGTTAGGCTACATAGTTAAATATCTTACACTTGTAATACAAAAGGAATATTTGCAAATACACATGCATGCACAAGTACCTGCTCAGACCAATGTAACTGTGCTGGGGCTCAGCTGCTTTCCATTAGGGTTAATGACAGCCAATGGAAGATATCTGCAGGATGCACTGGTTCTAAGAGAGATGCAGAGATTTTCTATTTATTTGTTCCCTTTCAGGAGAGTGTCTGGGTCATTATTTTTTAGGAAGGGCTGTAAGAGAAAAAAAGAAACATCAAAGAGATTTCATGAGAGCTCCAATGAAAGTGTTCACACCTCAGCTAGATGTATTTTTACTGATTGAAATATGCTTATTGAGTTCCTCACCTCATAGACCTTTACTCTAGTAGTTACAAAAATGATGTTCATTTACTCCAAAAGACAGTCTGGCCCAAGTTCTCCTTCCTTCCCTGACCCCATCTGTATTGGTAGCCCTTATCCCCTCAGGTAGCCAGGTAAGCAGCCTGGGACAGGTTGCATACCTAGGGTGCATCCCCAGGGACAGCTTCTGGACAGATGGAAAGTTGGTCAAGCATCCTCAACCTGAAGTGATTAGAGACACAAAAGGATGTTATGACAGGGCCTCTTTATTATTTTTCAATGGTCTTGGGGATCTAAAGAGGCCCCAGTTGACTGGAAGCTGGCAAATGTCTCAATTTTCAAGAAGAGTAGGAAAGAAAACTCTGGTAATTACAGGCCTGTCAGTCTCACTTCAGTGCCTAGTAAAATTATAGAGAAGGTTATTCTGGGAGTTATTGAAAAATACTTAAGAGACAATGCAGTCATTGGTCATAGCCAGTACAGGTTAATGAGGGGAAAGTTCTCCTTAATCAAGTTATTTTCCCTTTATGATAAGGTCACTCATGTAGTTGACCAAGGGAAGCCAGTAGATATAGGGTTTTTTTTTTTTAATTTTAGCAAAGCTTTTGATACTGTCTTTCATAGTATCCTTCTGGACAAATTTTCCAGCACACAGCTAGACAAGTCCATAATATGTTGGGTGAGAAATTTGTGGATGGGTCAGGCTCAAAGAGTTTTAGTAGATGGGGTTATGTCAAGCTGGCAGCCAGTCACAAGTGAGGTTCCCTAGGGCTCAATTTTAGGCCCAGTGCTCTTTAATATTTTTATAAATTATCTGGACACAGAAGTTAAATGTACCTTAAGTAAGTTTGCCAATGATACTAAACTAGGAGGAGCTGTGGACTCCTTTGTGGGTAGGGATGCCTTACAGAGAGATCTGGATAGGCTAGACAGCTGGGCAGTCACCAATCATGTGAAATTTAACAAGAGCAAGTGCCAAATTCTCAAATGGGATGGGGCAATCCTGGTTATACATACAAACAAGGGGACAAGAGTCTTTAGAGCAGCCCCACAGAAAGAGATCTAGGGGTTTCGGTTGATGGCAAGTTGAATATGAGTCAACAGTGTGCCCTGGGAGCCAAAAGGGCCAGCTGTGTCCTGGGGTGCATCAAGCACAGCACAGCTAGCTGGTCGAGAGAGGTGATTGTCTCACTCTGCACTGCACTGATGCGGCCCGACCTCGAGTACTGTGTACAGTTTTGGGCACCTTAATATAAAAACATCAGACTATTACAGTGTGTCCAGAAAAGCGTGACCAATGTCGTGAATGGCCTTGAGGGCAAGAATTAAGAGGAGCAGCTGAGGTCACTTGGTTTGTTCAGCTTGGAGAAGAGAAGGCTGAGGGGTAACCTCATAGCACAGTCTACACCTTCCTCAAGCTGGGCAGCAGAGGGGGAGTTGCTGATGTCTCTCTGGTGACCAGTGATAGGACACGAACAGAATGAAGCTGCATCAGGTGAGGTTCAGACTGGACATTAGGAAAAGATTCTTCACTGAGAGGGTGGTTGGTCACTGGAGCAAGCTCCTCAGGGAAGTTGTCACAGCACCAAGCCTGTAAGAGTTCAAGGAGCATCTGAATAACGCTTTTAGTCATATGTATTACATTGAGGTAGTTCTGTGAGGAGCAGGAAATTGGACTCAATGACCCTTATGTTTCCCTTCCAACTTGAGATATTCTATGATTCTATGAAAGCGATAGAAAGCATTGTTTTGAAAGCTCCTGAGTTAGAGGAAAGTGAAACCATATCCTCTGTGTTGTCCTTCGGCACAGCTATGTGAACTATCTGGAAGGAATACTGGGAAAATCCTAAAGCCACTGGTATGTGGTCTGTGAAGAGCACATGCTGTGAACATGGCAGTTTCTCCTCTGCTTGGCCTTCCAGGGTAGGAGCCCTGCTCTACAGTGTGCTAAAAAATTTCATCTCCCATTGAAATTAAAGGGAGTTGAGGGTGCACCAAATCATACCCAAGTCATAATCAGGTACAAAAATAATTTTAATATAGGCTTACAAAGGTATATCCAGAGATGGACGGAACCTTACTTCAGGGTGATTCAATGGAGAGGATCTATACAAAATGCATGCAATGCATTTATTCACTTTATCAAAACAGTTTTTTTATTATCTGAAGATCTGAATGAATATCTTGGATCTAAATTCATGACCTGCGTATATAGTTACACAGAACCCATAACTGAATCCTTAAAGCAAATTATATCTTTTTTTTCCTTTATTGTCTTTTTCTTTCCACTTCATTTTCTTTTTTCAAGAGTAATGTCCTAGTGATGTGAAAATACACATAATAGCAAAAATCTTATTAATTTAAGCAAGAAATTTTCTTACAAAACTTACAGAAATACTGTGAGCTTTAATTATTAAAGTGATTAAAGGATGCATCAAGGTATTATTCATTTTCTGAGCTTTTCTTCAATTTCATTCATTTTAATTTTGAATACTTATTAGCTGGATAATTAAAGTTATTTAAAGAAAAAAAAACTGTTTAATCAAATACCATTTTTTTAAGCAATTATTATTGTACATTTACCAAAAAATATGGTCATTCCACAAATTATAAGAAAAATTCTGAATAAAATTGATGAATAAAAGCCTCATATTTTATGATGCAACATCCATTGACTTCAGCAAGCTTTGAATTAAATCCAAAGACTTGGGGAGGAAATGTAGTAATTTAAAATGTCTATGACTAAACACTTATGTTTCTGTTTATGATATTAGAAACACTGCCACATTCTTCCCAGTCTGTAATATGGACACGTGGTAGCAAATCTATACCAAGGTGGAAGTGTTTTTGCTGGGTTTTTTTCTCCATGTATACAGTAGGATCAAAATGAAATAAAATAAAAAGAAGTAATTATTTATTCAAGATAATTTAGACTAATCTATCAATCTCCTTTCCTCCCATGTATATGCAGAATAAACTGTTTGTTCCATGCAATTTTATGTTAACAAAAATAAGGACAAAACTCGTTTTCAAAGGACATTGTGCCATTAGACAGCAAAGAAAAAAAGGAGAGCGAGACAAAGGAAGAAAATAAAAAAGCAAATGAAGAAACATTTTCAAGTTTATTTCATGGAAAATTCACAGGTTAAATACACAGGAAATTAAACAAAGGAACCATCTTTGAAGAAAAAAAAAGAAATATTTTCCATTTTATTTGCATCAGATAAATATTTTTCACATGCAGTTGTTACAGTTGTCCACTAATGAGATGCAGAACTATCTTTCTGAGACAGAAACATGACTTTTCTGTCAATATGGCATACTACTGAAATTCAAATGGTTCAAAATCAAATTGATAGAAGTTATTGTCATGAGTATATACTTTAAAACTTTCAGTACTGAATTTATTTCATCTTAGTTTCCACCTTTTCTATCACATTAAAAGAACATGTGTTTTTAGGAGTTTTAGTGGTTAGCATAAAACCAAAATCCACAAAGAAACTGAGCCATGCTTTATCTTGCCTTGGGAATCACAAGTAAATGAAATCTGATTTCACAGCCAAACTATCTTATGTGTAGGTTGTTATGTCCCTGAGCACTCTATATAGTGTACATGATTTCAAATAAGTTGCCAATTTGAATATATTTTCTTTCCCCTCTGTGCCTGAAAAATTCAGTCCTGCAGGCTAAGTTAAGATGGGAGGTTTGTCTGTATTTGTAAACACTGACCCTGTGAAAGTGAAGTGGATAAAACGTTTTATGTTGCTTTGCCTACAACTTGGCTTTTGATGGGCTGGAGCTTTACTCTTCAGGTCACTTTTAACTCTGCTGCAAGTTCATGCTGGTTTTAAGCGGCCTTCACATTTCTACCAACAATGAGATAGAGCCAAATATAGGCTATAATGAGGCCAGCTCTAAACAAATAATTTATTCTCAAGTCAATAGACTTTCAGTTTCAAAGGAGCTATTACTGCTTTCATCTCCATATGTTTCTGCAGTTTGTTCTATCCACCTTTCCAAGTCTGGGAATTTCTTCTGTTTCTGTCATCAGTGACATCTCTCTGTCTTTTCTCAGATCACTTGATGGGAATGGCAAATTCATGTCCTCCCCTTTGGGAAAGGATAACAAAATAAAGCATTGCTATTGATCAAAAACAAAGGAAAAAGGAGGGTGAATGATAGTTACCTTACTCAGTAATATGGTGTTCAGAGAGAATGGGAATGCCTTCCCATTTAAGTCTTTAATTTGCAAACTTCTCAGGAAAAACATATTCTTATTATACCCATGTATTAATTCTCATGCAAATATATACTAGACTTATTTTAACACTGTGGCCAAAACTGATAATTTTCTTTTATTATACATATATAGACATTTCTATTTAGTAATGTAAATGAACGTTAAAGTTTCATAATTTCCCATGAACATACATTTTAAAGATGTTGTTGCTCAACTCATCTAAACCATCCTGTTGCCAAAATTGAAAGTCGAGCTCAAACTTGACTTAAAATATAGTGCATTTTAATACATATCACTCAGAAAAAAATAATGAAGGAAACAAACTGAAAACTTTCCTTCTCACATGATATTGAGAGTACTAATAAATGAAGATGCTTTATCTTAAAAGTCTCTTCCCCATGGATTGGTTCAGTAGAAATTCAGTAAAATTGTTACAAGGAAAAAACAAAACCTCATTACAAAGCTTTCATTGTGCCAAGTATGATAACAGTACTCACAAAAGTAAATCCTAGCTCTTTGTTCACAGTTTTGTGTGCAATTCAGATAAAAGTTGAATTTTTTTCCCCCCTGTCAAGAGTCTGCCCTAAGTACATTTTTGGAGTGCACACTACATTAGATTTCAGCCTTAGGATCTCCTTTGTCTCACCTAACTAGGGCCATTTAAATGCTGATAAGCCTAAACTAATTGTCTTGGCTCCCTTTTTAATCAATTGACATAGACAGGCATCTCCAAAGCATGATTTGTCCTGCTTATCTTGGAAGCATAGGTGCAGAAATCTCATTACCATGGGATGAGTTGCCTTTTCAGAAATACCTCTCGCTCTCCTTTGATTACAAAAGAGCTTAAATAGTTTGGTTAAATTAAACATGCAACTTTCAAATGACTCCAGTAAGATGAGGTGAATCCCCTTACCCTTTCTGTGTGAGACTAGATAGATGTTACTCTTACCATTAAGTTCTGAACTCTGTGGGTAAAATGCAGGGTTTTAGTGGGACCAGATTGTGACCCTGGCTGTGATCTTGAGTTTTTCCTTGAGATTTGGGCTTCTGAGGAACTTGAGATGTAAAGGAAGGCTCTGGTTTGACACCAAGCAGAAAGAAGCTGTTAGATGGGCCTCTGTGAAGACACACTACCATGTTTTGTACAGCCCTAGTTCTGATACATAGTCAAAATTCAGCAGTTAGTAGATCCTTATGCTTCATGTAGTCTTGGAGGCATAAAATGTGCATGGCAAATACAGCCAGTAAATCTTATTATGAATTATATAATATGCATGAATTTCAGCTACATTATGATTCAATGTTCTATTTTTAATGGCATCTTTTGGCACAATTTTAGTTGGGCATCAGGCCAGAGTCTAAAAAAATTAGGCTATACAAGATTTCTATTTGTTACTATGAGGTCTGAGTCTTGTTATCAGGTTCTGGAAGTGGGTAGCATTGTTTTTTTCTTTAGTTGGGACTTTTTTTTTCCTCTCATATGCATGTTAAGTGTTTCAATTCTTGAAGTAATTTCAATTTGCAAATAAGAATTCATTAAATCTTTGTTCTTTAGTTATTTCTTAGCGAAAAGGAGAAAATCAACCTTTGAATTGTTTAAATGACACTACATGAGGGTGCTTCAAGGTCCTGTTTTTTTATTGTTGTCTTCTGACCATATAGGTTGAAGGAAGTTTGAAGCAAAATTATCCCGATAAAACTCTTCAAGATAAAATGGATAAAGGATTCTAAATCTCTGAGATCCATAGGCTCTGACTGCTAAATCACTTTCAGTACTGTTAGCATCTTCTAGCTTTAGACATCTGTATTATAGGAATATATTTTTCCTCGTTAAACTTATCTGAAGGTAGACATCTAATCCAAACCTGATAAAATATGATTTAGGATTGGTTAACTCTCGACACTGATTTTAAAGGGACTTCAGATGACTACTTCAGATGCAGATTCTTTATGTGGTCAGACAAAACCTCAAAACCTATCCTATGAGAGTAGCATAGATGTCAGGGGAGACAAATGCTAGCCTCACTGATCATTTCCAGCTTAGGCATAGGAATTTTATTAGCACATTTTGCATACATTATGAAGATCAGCATTATGATTCCATTTTAGGGATCAAAAAGCTCAGAGACAGCTCAGAGAAGTTGAGTGATATGTACGAAGGGGTCAGGCCAGACATTGGCAGAGACAGGATTACAGCCAGTGTCTTCTGGAGCTCTGCTCAGCTGTGGTATAATTTGGGCAGAACCCAAGAGAGGAAAAATTAAAACATCTAAAAAAATTGACACAAAACAGACATAATTCATTCTGAGGACTTTTTACCTTTACTCAGCCTTCTAAGGGGACTTTGAAATGGAAGCTATATATTTTTCTTTATGCAGTGATTTCTTCTTTTTAATATCCTTTACATTCACCAATGTAATGTAGCCATCATCACTTAAATATTAATTAGGAATTAATTTGTTTCCAGACATAAACTGAAAAGTAGAAATATTCATTTTATTTGGCTTTTTTTTTTTTGTACTGGCTCACAAATAGCTGAACATAATAAATAAAATATTTTAATTTGTAAGTTCTTACAAACACAGGTTAGCAGTAAATACTGAAGTAATTTGCTTCTGACTTTGAAGCAAATCACTTTCCTATCAAAGCAAACTCATCTCTGCTGGAATGGTGCTCTAGCTTCTGGGCAAGGAGCTAGAGTTAGCTCAAGCAGATCCTCCCTGAGAAAATCAAGCTTGTGCTACAACTCCAAGTTTGCCTAAAAATGAGAAGTGCTCAGATCTGACACTTGTATCTATCATAATAGAGTAACAAAAACAAAAGTGAACTCACTGAAGACTAGTGAGAGGGAGGGAAATGCCACCGGCCTCCCTGCCTGCTTGTATCACCACCTAGACCCTTCTGGGGGTGCATTTGCTGGGAATCAGAAGAATTTATATGATATCCACAAAAAGCTGTTTTGGATCATTTCAGCAGTATTGATACTCCATGGGAGATGACAACTTCATAAATTTATGAGTGAGCCTGACTAAAAGGGAGAGGTCAACAGGGTGAAATAAAAGGACTGGAGACAGGTAGGGTTGGAGTTCCCCAGGTATTAGATTGATTTTGCATACCTTCATTAATTATTCTGACCAAATGAAATGTAGGAGTGCTGTATTAATTTTGGCTATCAGTCTGTTGGATGGATACATGGTCATAGTTCATAGGTGAGAATCTGGCATTTGTGAAACACAAGGAGAAAATATCCACATGCAGAAATAATTGTTTTTAAAAATCTAATTTTGCCGAGCTGATCAAAATCTACAGCTGGATTTGTGATGTGAAGTAAAATCCTAACAAATTATTCAAGTATGTCTTGCTGCAGCGATCATGCTCGGTACTGCTTCCTTTCCCATTCTTGTATGTCTCTCATTACATTGTTAATACTTAAAAAGAGAAATGAATGTGTACAGTTAGTCACTGGCAGAGCAAACAATATGTGCTGCAAACATCTGGCTGGACTTATAAATTGCGTATCATGAGTTTCAATTTATTCAATTTATTCCTTTTTTCATTATCATAGTTTTAATGCTTGTCTTGTGAGTATATTGAAAATTTCAGTCCCCAAGGCTCGAAAATCTGCAGTTTTGAGGATGACATAGTTAACACCTGCTACAGAGAGGGTAGAGGTCCTATACCAACATCAGTGAAAAATACATGAGTAGAGACCAAAGTGAGCGGAGGGAACCAAGTGGGAATGTGAATTTGAGACTTGCAGAAATTTGGGACCTAAACAGAGGGTAGATGCCATGGCTGAGCTTAACCCAGCTCTTCAGTCCCCTGGGTCGCACCTGGGAGCTCCTGCTGCCTGCTCAATTCATAGTCCTATAACAGGTAGTTTCTTCTGTCTCTGCCTCACTGTGGCAGAGCTGATTTCTCCCAGCATCAAGATTTTGCCTCTGCAAGAGGGAAGGTGGCCCCCAGCTATTTTCAGCCCCAAAGAATGCAGTAACGACTGCTTCACTCAGCAGCATGATGCTCCTGGCAGGTTGTGACACTGTATGCAACACTTCTGCAGGGGCAATGGACAGGCTGAATGCAGCTATTTCTCTCCAAAACACAGGGAAGAGGAAGAGGGAGGGTTATCATGTCAATGTTCAATTTATAAAAAATGGGAGTGTGGCATACGACCACACCCTGACATTAGGACATGAGGGAGAATAGAATGGATAGATGTGTGAAAGGGTACAACAGGCACCTGTTTCAGTCCACTCAGCAGAGTTACAGTGACAGCATGAACAAGAGGATTTCTTAGGGAGTCACAAATAGTTGACCTAATCTTCCTAATTTAAACAGCAATATAGAATTTCTAGTTTAGGATTTTCTGGGGGTTTTTTTTGTTTTTTTTTTTCCTTCTCCTAACCTCACTGGAGAGAAAGGGTACATCTCCCTCGAGCAGACGGGCAGGGAAGGGAGCAATGTTCATTGACTTGTCATTTTTTCAGCAGCTTTTCAAAATCTATGAGTCAATATTCATAGGAAGATTGACACCGGAGGAACTAGCTTGAAAGTCTGTCTTACATTGCATCCTAAAGGAAGGAAAGCTACAAATGATATTATGTGAATCTGGAACGGCACTCACTCCCAAAATGTCTTCAATATGGTATATTTGGTGTCCTTTCCTCTTCTGACTGCTCAGAAGTCTGGTGGACCAGCTGGAAGCCTCCTGGAGATTGTTCACCCAACAACGTTTTATGTCGGTCATTTTCATGTCCTGTAAAATCCAGTCTCCAGAGGCACTCAGATCCTTGTATATGGGCTCTTCATATGCGTAGTAGGCAAGACAAGCTGTGAATATACAAATCTCAGATGCTTTCATCCTTTGAGCGAGACTGGAAGTTGGATGAATCCTGGCTTAAGCCTTTTATCTCATGCCAAGTACTTCTCTGTCTGTGAAGCTCATGGCATTTTCTGCCATTCGCGCTCAAGTCCTGAAATGAGATTTAAAGTGCATCCTCTGCTTCTATCCCTTAGCACCATTTTACTTGCAGTTTTAATTCAGATACACATCAATCCTATTAGATACTCTGAATTATGTTTTAATTAAATGTGGCACCCAAAAACGGTTCTGTTGAAGTTAGTGGCAAATCTCTTATTGCCTGTAGGACGAAAGGATTCAAAGCATTTACCGAATGCTGTTCTGATCACTGCTGTGAACTAAAAGTGACGAAGGCTAAAACCAGCTTTATTCGGGTACCATGAGCGTAGACATTGAATTATATCAGGATTCAGCAATAAAACACTAGAGGGCTTAGGTCTGGTGACTGAACCATCTTTGGGTGCAGGGTGTTGAACTGAGAAGATTATGGCATCTGTTTGTGCCAGAGGAATCTCTGATCTTGCAGCAAGATCATATGGTTCAGAATTCACCTGCACAGATCTAAGTATCCAGCTCCATTTTAGACACCTTACAATGTCTCAACTGGCCTTCAGTTGCTGCTGCAGAGACTAGATGTCCCAGATATTTCAGAGTGTCACTAATACATGAGCAAATGTATTGAAAACTGAATAGTGCTCTTTTGTGACATGAAAACACCTTCACTGACATGCATGAAAATAGAAGTCAGAAAAAAACAATAGACAGACTACTGCCTTTGTCTTAAACGCTTAAACTTTTATGTGACTGAGAAAGAAAGACAAAAAAAAATAAACAAACCAAAAACCAAAAACAAAACCAAGGAGAGCAAAGATAAACCCAGAACTGATGTAAAAATTAAATTTGTCAAGTATAGACCTGTTAAAATGTTTAAGTTTCTATCATATAGGGACTTCTAAATAGGAAAAACTGTTCTGTTTCTGGGGAAAAAAAATTAAAAGAAATAAAACAAGATGAAAAGAGTAGTTTCAAATTTTCCACAGGGAAAAAAAAAAAGAAAAACTTCAATAAGAAGTCTTGTAGAGGATCATAAAGGATGTCTAGCAAGTCAACCTCAGAAATTTCCAGCTCAGTCATGGGACCTGGACCAGCCCTGGAAGACTGATAGAGCTCCAAAAAGCCACACCTGCAGTCAGACCCTCATAACTCAGAAGTTTACTTTGGGTCAATTCTGTGATAGTCCTGTGGGTATTCAAACTGCCTCTGTACATCTGGAAGGTCAGTGCTACGTGATTCTTAACCGAGAGCCTTGCACCTCTGAAGACTCCAAGCCAAGGCTGATGGTGCAGCTGCCTGCACTGTGATCCTGGAGCTGTAGACCTGACATTTTTTTTTACAGACTCTGACGACAGACTGTACTTGTGAGAGACAGCACCCATTGCTGAGCTTGGATTCATTTCCAGCCTGTTGTGTAAGTTGTCATGGTCTCTGTTTCACCAGAAGCTCACTAGATTACTTTGGACTAGATGACCTTTAAAGGTCCCTTCCAACCCAAACCATTCTAGATTGAAGTTGTTTCTATAAAATATTTTTGTTTAAAACCTATTAATATAGTACCTGCTCAGTGGGACCTTATATTTTGCTAAGATGTAGTGCGGCAGTACAATTTGGAGAAAGGTAGCTCTACCTTGTGAAATATCTCTCCATTTTATTTGGTCTTTTCTGCATTGTAATAGAAAAAACAAACAAACAAAAAAACCCCAAAAGTCACACTACTGATTATTTTGAAACTGTCTAAGGCTTATCCTGTGTTTTACACCCTGAACGTCTTGGCATTTGTAGTTCAACCTGATCAGAGCCTTAGGTTCTGGAAGCCCTAGACTGTCCAGTATTGCCCTTTCCATTTCCTCAGTATTCTTCCTCACTCTGTCATTCTGCTTCTTTGGCGAAGACTGGAGGTATTCATCCACCCCTCACTTCTTGTTATTGCATGGGATTCATTCAGTTCTCTCTTCTAGTTTCCTTTCTCTTTCACCAGAGGGACAGACAGTGGAGAAGTCAGAGGACATGGTCTGATTAGAGTCTTTCACATTGAGGAATGAAAGTCTAAGAAGGCAAGTTCAACTTCTCTGAAAGGAAAGTGACCTCTGACATCTCTCAATACCTCACACTCAAGAGGTGCAACTAATTTGTTATTCATCAGTGACAAGCATCTCAGTGGATATTGTGGTTTAAGCCCAGACAGCAACTAAGCACCACACAGCCATGTGCTCACTCTCCCTCTGTGGGATGAGGGAGGGAATTAGAATGGTAAAAGTGAGAAAACTCATGCGTTGAAATAAAGAGTTTAATAGGTAAAGAAGAAGCCACACACACAAGCAAAGCAAACCAAGGAATTCATTCACCTCTTCCCATCAGCAGGTAGGTGTTCAGGCATCTCCAGGAAAGCGGGGCTCCATTACACGTAATGGTTACTTAGGAAGATGAACGTCGTAACTCTGAAGGTTTGTCCCCTTCCTTCTTCCCTCAGCTTTATATGCTGAGTGTGATGCCATATGGTGTGGAATATCCCTTTGGTCAGTTGGGGTCAACTGTCCCAGCTCCGTCATCTCCCAGCGTCTTGTGCACTCCCAGTCTACTCGCTGGTGGGGTGCTGTGAGAGGAAGTAAAGGCCTTGACTCTGTGTAAGCACTGCTCAGCAGTAACTAAAACATCCCTGTATTATCAACACTGTTTCCAGCACAAATCCAAGCCATAGCCCCATACAAGCTACTATGAAGAAAATTAATTCTATCTTAGCCAAAAGCAGCAGCTAGAGAACAGGACCTCAGAGTCAAAACCAGAAGCATCTTAGCACTAGTTCCAACAGACTGGAGTAGGAGATTTAATTTTTCTTATTCTGTGTTGAACTCTGTGAAGCTAAGTGATTTGTTTTGAAGTTCCTTTTAAGAGTCTTCTAGTGGTTTAGAAATCCTCATTAGCAATCAAATATTTTCCTGTGGCCTTCTGGAGCCTTACCTTTGGTCTTTTCTTTCTCTATATATTGACAACCTCTGATAGAGTGAAGAGCTAGAAGCACTTAATTTGATTTTCAGAAGTTTCTCTGTAGTTGATTCCATTCTTGTTCTACTCTGTGAAAGCAACTTGTAACCCTGAAGAGTTGCTCTTCTGGCTTAGTCCTGATATATCCCACAGTTTCTTATAACCCAGCTTTCTTTCATATTAAGTCTTTCTGCAGGCCAGTATCATCCATATAGGCTCAACTGTTGTAAGTGTGGATGTAGCAGCCAGATTTATCAGCCAGTACCTTCTGAGCATGCAGAAACAGTAGCTAATGTTACTTCTTGATATGTAACCTCCATGTGTATTTCTGGAGAAACAGAGTAGTTTTTACTGCTTCTTCATCATTGACTGATGGCACTTTTCCAGGTTCTCTCCCCAATGGCTCTGAATGTGCTAGTTCCCCGAAAATTGGCTCCATCCTGTTGTGATTTTCCTACTCAAAACAAGTACAAGCCCACAAAAACTGAAGATGTGCAAGAGTTATAAACTGTATGTGTTTACATGACTTTGGCATTGAATCACAGTTTTAAGTTGTTCACACATTTCATGTTACTACAGTCTAATACAACTTAAAAGGGAGCAAATTCATTTTTATTCCAGCCTTGAAAGGCAGCAGTCTAACACCTAGATCTTCAAAAGATTAGCCATTGATTCTTGGAGATTTCTCTGTTTCAAATTACTGTGACAACACAAGAAAACAGATAAATTAACTTTTACATCATTCATTAATTACATAATTATCCCATGGTGGATCGTTAAAGAATAATGTGCTCGTAGGGAGGAGCTTGTTCTTAACTTTCTGTGTCCACAGTTAGTTTATGCCCTGAAGCAGGGAACGTACAACTTTATAACTTACGTTCTCTGTAAAATAATCGTTACTTTTTCTAGAGAACACAAACCTTTATTAGAATCTTATTTATGTCCAGGATGGTAACATTTTGAGCTAGTGAGCTTCAGGGGTTATTATTATCTATTAAAAAAAAAAAAAAAAGAATATGCTTTCTGATGTTTTGTTTCATTTTGTTTTAATTTATTGTGTAAATGGGAGCACTCTCACTTCAAAAAAAAATTTCAGACATTCTGTTGTACATTAGTCAGAGGTAAAGATTTCAACTAATACACATCCCCCAGACAGCTGAGTCAAGGTTGAATGTTAGATTTCTTGTTCCTTAATCTTGGCCTGTTACTGACTTGTACTTTTGTGCTGTACTGATGAGTGGCGTTCCTCAGGAGTCTGTGTTGGGCCCAGCCCTGTTCAACATCTTTGTCGGCGACAGGGACAGTGGGATAGAGTGCACCCTCGGCAAGTTCACCGACAACACCAAGCTGTGTGGTGCTGTCAACACACTGGAGGGGAGGGATGCCATCCAGAGGGACACTGAGAGACTGGAGAGGTGGGCCTGTGCAAATCTCATTAAGTTCAACCAGGCCAAGTGCAAGGTCCTGCACCTGGGTCTTGGCAACCCCAGGCACAAATCCAGGCTGGGTGGAGAATGGATTGACAGTGGCCCTGAGGAGAAGGACTTGGGAGTGCTGGTGGACAAGAAGCTCAACATGAGCTGGCAAGGTGCCCTTGCAGCCCCAAAGGCCAACCAGATCCTGGGCTGCATCAAGAGGAGCATGGCCAGCAAGTCGAGGGAGGTGATTTTGCCTCTCTACTCTGCTCTGGTGAGACCCCACCTGGAATACTGCATCCAGCTCTGGAGCTCCCAACATAAGAAGGATGTGGACCTGTTGGAGAGGGTCCAGAGGAGGGCCACGAAGATGACAAGAGGGTGGGAGCACCTTTCCTATGAAGACAGGCTGAGAGAGTTGGGGCTGTTCAGCCTGGAGGAGAGGAGGCTCTGGGGAGACCTGATAGCAGTCTTCGAGTACCTCAAGGGGGCCTATAAGGAAAGATGAGGAGAGTCTCTTCCGTTGTGACAGGACTAGGGGTAATGGTCTCAAAATAGAAGGAGATAGATTTAGATTAGGTAGCAGGAAATAATTTTTTACAATGGCGATGGTAGAACACTGGAACAGGTTGCCCAGAGAGGTGGTGGATCCCGCATCCCCAGAAACATTCAAGGCCAGGCTGGACGGGGCTCTGAGCAACCTGATCTGCTTGGAGATGTCCCTGCTTCTTGCGGGCGGGGTTGGACTGGATGACCTTTGAAGGTCCCTTCCAGCCCAAACCATTCTATGATTCTATTTCTGCTCCCAGGGCTGTGTACAGCTGAGTTTATAGTCCAGAATTTAGCAATCTTTAAGACTTCAAGCATAATTTTTCCAGTTTTGCAAAAAAAAAGGAAGTTTCTCAGCAAACACTAGCAGTTTGTAAGAGGAAGGAGGGTTAGTTCCCAATTAATAAAATTAGACATTTTATTGAATAATAGCAGAGTAGGAACACTGCAACACCAAATCCTAAACAGGGCTGTTCAAAATGAATACGTCAGCAGCTGGATCACTCTCCGATCTCTTGGTTGTCTATCATTCATAAACCAGGATTCTTCACTGTAGTAGATCAGCTAGGTTTTTCCTTAACAAAACTGGAGCACACACATATTTGGCTGGGTGTACATAATGCATTGTATAAAGACAGGTCTGTGAGGCAGCAATCAAGTCAAGGACTGCTCCAAGTGCAGAGAGGGTAAAGCCCACTCCTTAACCATAAGCAGTATGGGTGCAAACAGTTTTGCAACAAGAGGCCTAGAAAATAAACATAATTTCTTCTGGAACAGTGTATGAAGTCAGTATAGACACGCTGATAAACACCATGATCCTGAGGAGAGCTCTAGACTGGAAGATGCTCCTTTGCCTGATTACCTTGGGTGTCTCATGTGTCTTCATTCCAGATGAAGATTGTGTTGTAAGTTGTTGCTAAACATTGGTTTGATACAACACACTGTGTCTACTGAGGTATCATTCACTCCCTGACTGAGGAATACCTGCAATAAACTTCATATTTTTAAATGAAATTACAATTAAGGTAGTTCATTTGAATTTAAGATTTATCAGGTTCAAGAAAATGTCAGTCATTGTTCAAATGAAAGAAGTGTGGTCTGGGACAGTGTATCTAGTCAGCAAAAATAAGTTAAAATATTACATGTTTGTGTGTAATACAGATCCCCTATTTTCAAAGTGGAAATAGCATACCTTCATTTTAATTTTAAATACAATAGGTACACAGGGGTTAACTCTGATAATGATGTTTGGGAGTTATGCAGATAAATATATATTAGCATATATATTAGCATATAACACGATCTGTGACTGCAACACCCACACATCAGTTCTTATATTTACCACAAACACTCTAACTAGGTTTCCCTTCCCAAACTATTCTCTAAGTCTGATTTATTCCATGAACTGTCATGGGGCCAGGCTGGCTTGTGGGGTTATAACACAATACAATGTGTATCAGTGTTCCTATTTCTCACCCAGAGAAGGATTATAAAGACAAAAAACCAGTTTCTTCTAATTACGCCAGCATGTTTGTACACACTGGGAAAATTTTTGAGACTGCAGCTGCAACAAGAGTTGTAATAAAGGTAAATGATGTACTCTTTAAATATGTGCAATTACATTTTCCCATGGAACATCTTACTACTTCATGGATATACAAGTTACTATGTGAAACAAGTAAGGAAAAGAGTTGCCGTAACAAGTAAACTCTCTGGATATTTCAAAAAATAGCGTTAATGTGGTGAACTCTGGGTTCACACAGCAATGCAATCCATCCTCTTATGAACGAATGTGGATACCAAGAGCAGTATTATTGATGTTTGTCAAGAAATATCAAATGGACCTAGAAATTATTTACATGGAGCCTCTTTTAAAAGCAGTTTTCATACAAATGAGAATCTGGCCCAAACTGAGAGAATAACAGTCTGCTGTGTTGCCCAAGGGGAGAGATTCTGCATGGGGCCCAGTGCCTTTTTGAGTACGCTCAACTTACTGCCTACACCCTCTTATTTCACTCTCACTCCTCCTTTATTTCTCAGATTATGGCTTGGAAGTCAGTTGCCCACTGTTCTCATTGCCTTTTCTATGTTTTCCTTCTTTTGATTTCCCTATACTCGAGGGAGGGAAAGCAAATATAGCACTGCAATTGGCTGACAAATTTTGCCTTTGCTTCCTGATAGCCGGAAACATGACGCTGATTTTCAAGGTTGTCACTAGCTAAAGGAGGAAATAAAGCAGCTCTAATTAAATTAATTACCTTTGTGCTGTCTTTCCTTCACATTACATTTACACAAAAAAAAAAAAAAAATCTGGTGCATACAAAAACTCAACACGAAACACTGCCCCTATGAAATCCTCTATTTTTACTAATTTGAACATTTTGAGGCACAAAAGAGAATGGGAAGAAGCAGGTTTATAAAACTGAAGAATTCCCTCTCTTGCAGGTGAATGAATAAATTGGTCTGTCTAAGTTTGTGATTACTTTTCATCCTCACAAAACAAACGAGAAGAGTGAACATAAGCATTTTTACCTCTCAAAACTATTTCTTTTCCCCCTGAAGCAGGCACAGAGAAGCTAGACACTTAAAATCTATGGATGCAACTCAACTGGAAAAGCAATAACATAGCCATGAGTTGTTCTGGTCACTGAAATTGCTTGAAATGTGTCACTGCAGAAAAGGCTACACTGCCGTTATTTATGTGACAAGACCTTGTGTAGCTAAAACAATGTAATTTAAAATTAACTGTTTTGGAGAACAGTATGAGTCTAATTACGGTACCAAAAAGCTCAGCACACTTTACAAAACACATCTGGTAAGTTGGATAATTTTGAGACTGGCAGGCCCTCCTTGGACTCTGGGCTGATCTCAATAACCAAGTGATGAAAAGCTACCATAGGTACATCAGCCATCTTGGCCACCAATGAAGAGCAATCGCACAGAGGTGGACTGTGAAATATATATGTCATCAGTGCTAGTGCTACCTCTCAACACTACTTGATGGATGGACTGCACCGAGTATATATATCCACTAACTTTGCTAACTCCCCGGGAAGTGGCAAAATTATTTTTAAACCATTTACAAAAACTGTGTGTTTAGGGTATTTTAGTCTAGTCTACAGTTGTATTACCAAATTCTCCTTTATCTTTGCATACATTTTTTCTGATGACTTGATGTTAACTGACTACAGATTTCGTAATGACAACTTCTAATAACTCTGGAGCTAGATTGAACTCTCCATGCATATAGCCAGACCAAGTTATTTGGACCCTCATCACAAACTCAGAGAAGTTTGGGAAGTTCACTTCATTGGTTGATGATTCATTTGTAAAGAACAGATTTACTGAGGAAAACAAAACAAAAAAAAAACTGTAGATAACCTATTGAAACCACCTACTGTGGCATGTACTCATGTTGTAAGGTGAGCACAACATTTTTTTATTAGTATAGTTCCCCTTTCTCTTCCTTGCTTTTGTGTCCGGTTCTGCACCAAACTTAATGCCTGTTCTTATTTGTACTACTTATCTATTTTACTTTTTATTCTTTAGTTTTTAAATGAAACTTTTAGACTTCTTGTCTTCCAGGAAAGAGAGGTTGTCTTGGAGAGCAGTGTTTGTGAGACTTTTAAAAGAGCAACTTCAATCTCTTTAGGAAAGTATGGGGGTTTTTTTTCCTTTTTTTTTTTTTTTTTTTAATTTCTCAAGGCCTTCTACAAAAGGTACTTCTGATAATATTTCAAAGTGTTCCCTGAATGGAATCCAGTTTTTATTCAGCCTTTACATTGGGATGATAGTATAAAAAATTGACTTTGAACTCTTTCAAACACACACACACACAAATATAAAAGTATTGTACTTTGTAGAAATCTCAAATCTGAAGTGGGTGGCACCTCTTACATCTCTTATCATGCTAATGCATGACAACTAAAATGCGCCATGTTCCTATTTCTATCACCATTCAAACATTAAATAATGAGTTACCAGAGCAACCAACTTGTCATGCAGTGGGTACTGCAACAATCACTCAACAATTCCTTTATCTAAACTTTGTAGCTGGACACCCACCCGACATGAAAAGTATGCTCCACTGTGAACAGTGGGAAGTCAGTTCTGCCTGTTTTACCCAGTCTGCATTTTGTGTTTGCTTTTGGATAAATGAGTAAACAATCATGGCTTACAGAAGTGAGATCTACTTTCCAGAAGTCCACTTTGCACTGACATTCAAAAGAACTGTGCATGCTCTATTTGGTATGTTGCAAATAGCCACTCGGTTCATCAACATGTTTTGTTAAGCATTCCTTTGCAGATAGCTTAATTAAAGTAGCAGAAAATCATCTAATGGTGGTAACAGATACTCCTTGAGCAGGGGGAGCTGTTCATGTACAGCACTTTGAAGAGTCAAGAGCTTATTGTGCAGCTTCTGCAAAGTACAAATCCTCTGTAAGTGTTGAATAGGATTGCTACAGCCTCTGTCAGCAACCTCCCCTCTTATGCCAAATATATTTGGCTGGTATCTAGTCATGTTTTTCTAGATGAGTTTAGGGCACATTCCATATTCAACAACTATTGCTTGTGTTCTGTCTTCAGCATACAGGCACAGCTACAAACAATATGCAAACATAAAAACTATGTGCAATAACTAACAGGGGAGTCATCAGTTGCTCCAGGCTATTTGTCCTTAAATGAGTAACGTTACATAAATCTGTATTAGAAAACCAGAATCAAATTGCACAGAACAAGGGGCTTGCGTGTCAGCTGCCCCAACTTGAACTTAAGGACAGAAACTCTATAACATTTAGCTCAGAATGTCATTTGTAAACCAGAATAGATTGAAGCATGGCAAGGGTGCCGTGCAAACAGTACAGATATGGGCCAGATTATGTGTGTGTCAAATCCAAAAGTATAATTTGTAGTCAGTTAGCAAACAGGTAACACAGTCCCTTAGAATGTGTCTGGTACTTATAAAAAAAAAGTAATCTTTAGATCTCTGTTGTATTTACCACTGTGCCTGAACGAAGAATTTCTGCAGCCAGATGTTTACAACACAAAAGACACAGCAGCAGCGCTGCCTGAAAAGTTTCTCTTTCCGTCCACTGTAGCAATTACTCTGAGTCCTGCGGCATGCTGCAAAACATTGCATACACACGTAGCATTTTTTGCACAGGGGCACACACATTTTTGTAGGTTACCAGCAGCATAGATCAGTTTCCCACAGATCTAATGCAGCAAGGAAATTCTAAGGAAAAAAACAACGGGGTAGTAGCACTCAAAATCCATGCCTGAGCTCTCAAGGTACGTCACCTCTCCAGAGCATATTATCTCTCTGTGCTTCTAAATTCAAGTTCATAGGGACCAGAGAACAGAAATTAGAACACAGGCTGAGCCACTGATCTTTTCAGAAAAGAGATCACAAATAAACGTCTGAGAGTTATTGATCTCTGACACCAGCACAAGTGCTGAGATTAATCCTCTGAAGTCTGACTCGAGCATGACCATGGCTAGGAGTACCGTCGCAGGGCACTGCAAGCTGGGAGGAATCCAGGCTGCTTGCGCTTACTCTTGCGTGTGTAGGGTGAACTTCAGTAGGTCCTGATGCTTCAGTCTGTCTCTGTGTCCTGTGAAACCAGGACAACCTGTGTCTGCTTTCTTTGCTTATCGTCATCGTAACATAGGGTAATACAGGCATGGACAAGAACAGCCTTTGAGTAGGGGGAATGTAACTATGCCTTTTTAGAAGATAAAGTGGGTACATTTCATTTAAGTAGATTAGCTGTTTTTGTGCTAGATGGCCTTTAATCTTATCTGATACCCTGTTTTTTATCTTTGAGGAGTCCCATTCTAATCCCACTGATTGCACTGAATGGTACCCTGCTTAGCAAGGAATCTTGCTGAACTGACTTATACATTTAAGAGGTAACACAACTTATGAATCACCCTGACATATTGAAGATAATAATCATCTGTCAAGAGGGCAGAGAGCTTGCAACCAGGCAGCCTCTTATGAATTAAAAAAAAAAAAAAAAGCAGGCTTGAAAAATACTCTAAAAATATTACAATTGAGATTACACAGCAAATCTCAGTCAGTAGACAGAGGAGAAGGGAAGAAAAGACATATAAGATCTATATGAAAGTCTAAAGACTGGAATAATATTTTTATCTAGATAATGTCAAGTGAGCAGTGTGAAGACTTGTTTCCAGAAAATTTATCCTTTTACTCAGCCACACTACTGCAGGGGCTAGGAAGAACTGAGATCAGCCTAAATAGCTGTAACTATGGCTAGTGGGATAAGACAGAGAGGATTCAAAAGCCAAAGACAATGTCAGGTAAAAGGGTCAAGATGTAGTCTGTGTGCAGTAAGTGCCTCAATCCCAGCCTGTTCACTTTGAAATGGCATCTGCCCTGATGTGTTTGCAGAAGTCAGACTGCTGGGAAGCTGAGAACACAAGCATCATAAGTCCATTGCACATATACAGTGCTTTGGATCTCATGTTGAGGTCAATAGTCTACGTAGTCTTCTATAAGGAGCTCCTCAACAAAGATTGAAAGGTTTTTAAAAGTTAAAAAGCCAGGCTTTGTTAGAGTAAAAGCTCGGATAATTAACTTACTAAATTGAAAAAAAAAAAGTGCAACAGTTAGATCAAACAGAAAAGACAGAAAGAGTTTTTGCACAGGCCTCTCCTGACCACAGCTGACTTCTTGCTTTCACCCTCAGTGATCACTAATTTGGGGTTGGATTTGGAGCAAGATTAGAGAAATAATTTAAGTGTCTGTATGTAGCTGTCAGTATATGAGCTGAGCATCTAAGCTCCATTATAGTTAATGCAATCTAACTGGGTCCTAGGGAGCATTTCAGATCATGAAAGGAGACACATAAAACAGACTTCACTTATGCAAGCAGAAACATCAATCTATTGCTGTTTTAGATACACGGAAGTATGTAAGATATTCAGTTAGAGCCAGCAGACATAACAGACCTGTAAGAAACCCATGACCTTCTAGAGCAACAGCTGGAGGCCAGGCAAGGCTCTCTTAGGACACCTCAGATGGCTACCACTGCTTTCAGTCTTTGCATCTCCTCTGTCATAAACAGGCTTGATAACTTCCCCTAAACAGGACTGATCTTCCCTGTCCAAGATGTTTCACTTAGCCCACTTACTACCTAAAGAATCTTTAATCTCTAGCTGAAAGCACCAAAAACAAGACTGAAGGAATCCAGCAGTCTCCATCACACTTTTGATTCTCACTAGTTACTATCACCCGAACATGGTCAGACCTAGCGACTGCCAGTTTTAGTAAAAAGTGCAGATATTCTGCTAGAGAAGGGAAGGAACACAAATGTAACTTCCCACCAATTACAAATAGGTTGCACTGTGCATTTTGCCCCATAATCTCTTTTTACTTCTGACTGGTATAAGCATTTCAGGAATTTGTCTAGGTAAAACCAAAGAAATCTAAATGCTAATGAGAAGACACTGCTACAAAAACTGCTGTATCACCAGACTCTTTTGAGCATGTTGAATTTAGCATTTTCTGACAAGGCAAAATGTAATCTCTCTCCATGACTGGATACAATGGGAAATCATTAAACTTAACAACTGTGCTCTGGATCAAATAATTGGTTTTCAAAGGAAGCTGGCTGGAGCCAGAAGATTCTACATCCTCTAGTAGTTCCCAGAAGAGTGGAAAAACACCAGTCCAAAAATGAGCCAGGTGCTACTTTGAAGAGATATCAACTAAGACTTGCTGTGGTCAGAGGAAGGAAGCCTATACAGGAGAAAGGAGGAGATACAAAAGCAGTAGGAAGCTGATGTCCTGTATTATCACAGAGAACTCTATTCTGGCCCAAAGGCAGCATCCAGAATGATGAAGCTATTGAGGCAAGAATACATGTGGAGGATCTATAATTTTTTGTGCAGGCTACTGTATCTCTGACTCTGTGTAGTAAATAGCAGCAGTGCTTTAGAAGTCGGTGAGGAAAAAAATATTTCTAATTTAGTCTCTAACATGTTATTGAAAGGTTAAATAACAAACTAGGGCCCTTACATCCCTGATTAAATACTATGGAATGTACAAAATCCATCGAGAGTGAGGAAAGCAGCGTTAACTTTTTAGCCTGCTGGGAAAAAAAATCTACTGCAGAAGGAAGGTGTCAGGTAAATTTTATCCAGGTGGTGATTTTTTGCACAGTTTGAAATACCATTTCATACACCAGTCACAGCTGGAAATAAGAAATTAGACCTTTTCTGGCTATTGAAAAGTTAATTGGAAAGATACATTGATTTTAAACCCGAAAAGGCTGGAAAGGGCTAGGTGCAGAAGAGGAAGGTGATTTATCAAAATTCAGCTTACCACCACCCCAGTTTTTATTACTCTTTATCCAATTCTTTGGCAGAATCTTTTTCTTTCTTCTCCCTCTTCCATTACCATGCTGCTTCCTGCAGAAGTTTGCTGGTGGAGTCTGGGCCCTAAGGTACAAAGTAGGTAACTGCCTAGCCCCAGCATGCCAACATCTCGTGGGGTTCAGCGGATGGATCTCTTCCATATTCAATGAGGGCTAACACAGCCAGACAAGCAGCAGCAGTCCCATTTGTGGAGTGCAAAAAAAAAAGTCAGTAGAAATTGCTATTAAAAAAGTATGTTACCTTGAGGTTTAGAACTAAACACCCCATTTGAAAGCCCGCTTCTGTATGAAGAGCACATATCTGCATAACAACCCATATAAGAAACAGCATGACCTCCATTTAATTTAAATGGGAGAGAGAGGAGAGGAGAATTTAAATATAGAGTGTTTGATTTTTCCATTCACCTTTTTAAAGGATGACCAACAAAAAGCGATCAACAGAAGCTTTTTCTTTTTTTTTTTTTTTTAAAGAACAGAGCACTGTGCTGATTAAATATTAGCTCATTAGCAGGGAGCATTTATTTTGTGGCAGTTTGTTGTCTTTTAATAAGCAGATGACACACAGAGTTTTCCATTAGTGACTTAAACTTTATCTTTCATATATTTTTAGCATTTCCATCTTGGTTAATTCCATTTTTAAATGGCACAAAATTCCCTTGAAAGAGCAATCTGTCTTTGCACAGGATCTGTATCAGCTCTCTGTAGTGTATCGATCTGAAATATGATGGACTGCAAACCTAACTTATAGCTTTAAACCACAGAATTGTGGCAGGGCTTTTCTGGAAAGCATAACCCAGCCATTACTCCTGGAAGCATTATTTTTAAAGAAGACATGATATCTGAAGAAATGCAAGGCCAGCTTAGGCCTTTTCACACATGAGTGACAGGTAAGCTCATCAACCAAATCCCTCTACTAAAACACAAAGCTGGAACTAAAATTGAGCTTTCAGCTAAAAAAAAAAAAAGTAGAAAACATAGATCAATAGCTTGAACTGAAGAAAAGTGGATTCATTTCCAGTATATTCTTCATCCCTTCTGTGGACCAGTGAGCAGAAAGCCCCATCACACAGTTTTCCATGTAAAGACCTGGTCCTACAGAGTTGCTGCCACAGTTGCTTCTCTCGTCCAGTACATACTTGTCTATTTGTATGTATTTTTTGTGTCCACTAACAGTCGACCTTGTTTGTCCATCCCACCAAATGTCTATGGAAAGACCGAATGTTCACCAAAACTTTGAGATGGTTTTGCCTAGTCTATCTTCTGCAGTGAGCCTTCAAAGAAACCTGAAAACACATGCTTTTCTGCCAAAGAAGTGGAATATTTTACTTTTTAAGCCAAGAAACCTCAAAGTGCATAAGGTTTCTCAGAAAGCTGAGAAACTAACAGGGTTTATAAACAACTCTCTCCCTCTCACTTTTGTCCCTCTAGGCATATCTTTGCCCTCGTGATTGTTTTCAGTTAATGCAATGACTTCCTGAGGTGTAAGTAACTTTCCATGATTGCTTCTTGTTTTCAGGAAGCTCCTGTGTTTCCCAGCTGCCCACTGATATTCCCATCCATTCTCTCCCTGCAGTCACACCCAAAGTCTCCCTGGATTTCCTCCCCTCATTTGCTCCGTGCCTATCAGATAAAGAGAAACCTTCCACCCAAGTGATCTTCTTACATGGACAGAAAACAAGTGTGAACAAAAAAGTACCATAGTAAGAATTTTCTGTCGCATTGGCCGTCGCTGTTTCTGAACACCCACACAGCTCTGAACATCCCAAAGCCACCTGCAGCTCAGAGGGCATTTTTCTTTTATGACTTGCTCATTCAGTCAAGTTAGAGACACCACCTGCATTACCTATACTTACTGTTCCCTGTCTTTGACTGATGGTTATTTACTGTGCCTAAGTTGCAGGAGTTAGGCATCTGATCAGCTAGGTAAGGACCTAGTAGGCTCTGTTGTGGTAGGGCAAGGGGTAATGGTTTTAAACTAAAAGAGAGTAGATTCAGACTACATAGAAGGAAGAAATTTTTTACAGAGTGGTGAAATACTGAACAGATTGCCCAGAGAAGTTGTAGATGCCCCGTCCCTCAAAACATTCAAGGCCAGCATGGACAGAGCTCTAAGCAACCTGATCTGGTTGGAGATGTCCCTGCTCCTTGCAGGGGAGTTGGACTGGACGATCTTTAAAGGGCCCTTCTGACCCAAACGATTCTATGATTCTGTGACCACTGCTGTCCAAAAAAAAGGTTTTATTTATGGTTGCCTTAATCTCAGCAGTTCCTAGCTTTGTGTCACTCTTTTAACATAGGATAAGTTTTATTCCTGTCGGGGAGTGGTTCCTAAAATGCCTCTGTCTGGCTAGTGTGTTACTTCCATATTTTCTTCACTAATTCCAATTTGCACAAAAATTTATTACCTCAGCTGGCCAAACAAGAGACAGATAAACTTCTGGTTTTGGTTTGGATGGTCACTAATGGCTATTCATGAAATGTGCACTGACCATACAGGTATGCAATGCTTCTTTCAAAGGATGCTGTATCACCCACGTATTGAGTGTGATCTGAGAGATTCTGTGTTTCCAGAGTCATTTGTGCATTTGCTAAATGTCTTATTTTGATTTTTTTTTAACTCTATATGCTGTTAGAGTCAATAATTATAATGGAAAAATAAAATAACAGGGTATGGGAAAATACTTGTTCTTACATAGCTATCGAAAGGAAGAAGGTTTGGTTTTGTGTTTAAGTGAAAACGTCAAGGGAAAATATCATAAGGTTATTGGGTTTGGTTTTTTAGTAATTGCAAAATCTGTAATTTAAAATGTGTAACTGCAGCCTGAATATCTTAATTAATTCTTTCCAGGCCTCTATTTTCAAATGATGTCTGGAAAATAAATGTAAGCCAAAGAGGACACATTAGAACAAACCTAACTGAAAATTTTAAGTCAGTTTCCAACCTGCCCATCAGATGAATGATTTTATCAACCCAAAAGATTAACACACCCACAATCCTCCCAGAGAATGAAGAGAATTAAATTAAGTATGAATATTTTTAAATATGAGCTACTAAGTGACTGACTTCTATCTGATGCACATAATGTTCTACCTACAAAATTCTCCTCCCTCCACCTCCATTTTACAGTCATCCAGAGAGGATAGGAAGAATGTTGCAATACATTTACATTATACTGAAAAGTTAAAAAAAAAGAATAGTTGTAAGAGATTTGTTTTATATATAGGTCTTCTTTCTGCATACATACCACTGTAACAAAATTGGCCTGGGATTTATGCTTCAAATTAAAAATTAAAAGACAGCTTAGAAAACAATCACAGTAATGGTTCCTTTTATTTCTCTTTCCCTTCCTTCCTCTCATCTTGTATCCTGCATTGTAAGAGAGAACAGATGGTTAAGTAATCAACGGGGTGTGAAAATATACAGTAATGTTGCTTCACACATCTGATAACAGCAAAGGCCCACTTATGGATGTCTCTTGCAAAAAAAAAGAGTTGACAGGATTTTTAAATTGTTAGGATAAATTCAGCTTGCTATACGTAAGTAATTGAAATTGACCTAATTAATGAATTATACTAATTTTATTGTGCCAACTGAATTTACATGCATCTCTATGTGAAGAGTTAAGACACATACATCATCTGGACCTTCCCTGCCACAAAGATCCTATCATCTCTGGTAAACAAATGAAGAAAGGACTGCTGATAAGTAACTGGAGTGCAGAGACACAAACGCCTCAGAGGAGGTTTTGATGCCTGCCTGTCACTTTGACTGTGAAAGTATAAAATTTAGAACCTCAAAATCAACGGTGCCAAACCCAAAGGGACCTCTGTGACTATGCGGAAATGTCTCTGGTGCCTACATTTCTCCTGCTGTGTATGCAATAATCCTCAAAGCTGTGACACTTCCAAGCTGCTTAGTGCCTGGAGGCCATCAGGATTAGGCTCTCCTCCGCCCATTTACCTCCCTGAGCCCAGGGAAAGAGCCAGTGGCGGTGCCAGGGGATATTCAGAAACAAAATCTGATGTTATATCTTTTTATTTTTCATATAGTCACAAAACACATGAGACTGCAGAGTAAGGCTCTCTCCTCCTTGCTGTCCTTTTTGCCCTGTGAGTCATTCATTTCTGTGCAGTAACCTGGGCAGTATCTCCGCTACTATAGGAGAAAGGGAAGGGGATGGTACCCTTTGACCCATTGTTTGACATAAGGGGTTGTCTTCTACGGCGTGGCTGAGTTGTTTCAAACCTCCTTTTCTGAGAGGGGCAGAGGCTGATGGTAAAGACAGTTGTCTAACATTTCAAATGAGATAGTGAAAACACAGCAATCTCTATTCAAGATAAATTATAAAAGGATATCTGCCTCTGTCTTTGCCATTTGTCTCCTGTCTGGCTGTTTCCATATCTCAAACTTCTGTGCTCAATTGCCGACTCATGGTTAAAGTCCTGACTGTGAATTTCAACTCCAAGGTGAACATCTACCTTTTAGGCTACAGGGGCTGAAACACATGCAAAAGTCTTGTGTTGGGGAGTGAAATCTGCAGATTATACCCATGTCTTTCACACATAGACATGTGATGGTCCCTATGAATTTTAGCTGATAGCCCAAGTTGTGGCACATCACTGTCCCAGCTTGCTCAAACATGACATGCATCCCTTTTTCCCTATTGTCTGCTCATGACAGGATTTCAATGGCTCGTGGTGTCAAGGCAGACATCACTTCAAAGCATTTTGTTTGCTTGAAGGAAAAATAATGTTGATATGATCAAGAATAAAGCAATAGTCCCAGAAGCTGCCAAGAAAGATCCACAAAACACATGCATTTTGTTGTCTTTCAGACTCTATTTTCCTAGAGAACGTCAAAGGTTTTTTTAACAGAACATTGAAATAATATTGCTTCAGGTAAAGGTTAGGCACAGCAATAATGAAATCTGGCAAGTGATGATGGCAAAATGCAACACACTGCATTTCTTGATGAGAACATTTTTTTACCTTGTCTTTGAAAGTGGGAGGGCATACGCAGAAGACTAAGGCAGAAGCACATATATCTGGGAGAAAACATATTCCAAGAGTCACAGAAGAGAGTGAGGATTCAGACTTTCCTGGAGAGAAGGAAGAGTCATATACAAACTCCAGTGTAGATTTGATGTGTGGTTTTAGGCCTGCCATTAATCTTTTCTAGTTCTATTGGTTTCACTGAAAAACTTGTCAAGGTGACATGCAAACCCTGAAGGTTTCAAAACAGAGGACACATGCACGCACACAGGACGCCATTTATCTAAATCCTAAATATCACAATCTTTTTAAGGCAGTCTTGTGATTTGAGGGAACATAAATCTTGATTTTAAGTTCTTGAAGTGCCTTGAGATGCATATCCTTACTCCTTGCAATCTATTCTAAATTTGTATTCAATAAAATAAAGGAGAAATGTGACAGAGCTGACCTATTGTCAGTTTGCAGTGGAACATGGGTTAATAGAATCAATAATTTTGTGAATGTCTCTGTTTTTTTCTGCCAAGAGACTACCACAGATTATTGATCTAACTGACCTCTCCTCTAAATGGGTACAGAATGGATTTTACTTCCAACCCTCCAGCTGAGAGTTGGAGAGGAGAAATATAACTCAATATATAAACTCAGTAAGATATAGAAAGATGTCTCAATGATCTGTGAGTTGAATTTTTTCAGTGATAAGTGAGTCCAGGAAAATATGCTAAATTTGGAAAATAAAACCTATGAACATTGTTACATATTGAAATGACATAATATCTCCTTAAAAACTCAGTGGATCCCATGCCCTCTGCATTTTCTGATATAGAAGCTATCAAAAATTAGTCAAAGCAATTTGTCGAGTATGTATACTTTTCATAAATATGGCTTATGTGGGCCTAGATATGTCTGCATGGTCTCTTCAGAGAAATACAAGTAAAAAGCAACAGACACAGAAAACATATCCATTTTAAGCAGATTTTTTTTTTACCAAATTGATGTCTTTTTTTTTCTTGCATCATAGAGAGAAGCTGTACATGATGAACATTTTGACAGAGTTATGTGATGTAAAATACAGCCTCAAAAGCAGTGGGTTTTGTGCAGTGAGGACAAATATCTGGAAATCACCCTTTTTTTTTTTGTTCCATAAAACTTTTAAAAAATGTGCTTATAAAAAGATTTGGAGGAAAAATGTGTTCTGAGCACCAATTTCCTTGGGCACATTCCTAATCTCAGTGAGGAAGCTGGAATACAAGGTAAGGAATAAGAGAATTTTGTTTGTTTCCGACTGGGGTGCCAGGAAAATGAAAACAGGGTCCTCTGCTCTCTCTAAGGCCTCAGCTGAATTCTGGCAGTGGGGAAAGGAGAATGTCGTGGTGGGAACAGCAAGATGCAGTGAATATGATGCATATGTGACAAGGTATCTTCTGTAAAGCTTGAAGGCTGGCATAAATGCCAGCAAGATCATAAAGGATGATAAACTTTTCTGAGACTACTACCATGTCATTTCTGCATCAAAAAACATGAGTATTGTCACTTGGTCCTTCCTGCTCCTTCTTATTTATCTCACACATTACTGCTCTGAAGACGCTGCTGGTTAATTATTGAGGAATTTATGTAAGAGTAAGGCATCTGTGAAAAACAATAGGTTGCTCACTGTTTCCTACAAGGATTTCATGTAGCGCTGAGCAGGGCAAAAGACGTCCTCCCTCAGGCTCTAGAGTTTCAGACAAATCAGTCAGGAGAACAAAAGCCTTGACTTCTCCCTCCTGGTGGGTCAGAGGTAGACAGGGAAGTGTTCCCAGGGAGGCTAACAGGCTGTCACTCTCCATCAAAACGTCATCCACCCTCCATGAATAAAACACTATTTTGAAATCTAAAATAAATGCCAGATTTTTGTCAGCATCTGCATCTCAGCCTCCCAGACCATTCTGCTTTTACTCTCTTGCATTGAACAGTATTTGCTCCAAGCAGAGGTCTCATTTCATTCTTTGTTATTTAACAATATCATAATCTTTCAGCTGATTATAGACGTAACCCTTAAGAAGAAATCATCCTAATGTAAAACTTCATACATATATACTAAGAGGAGACCGAAAATGCAGTCTGAAAGTTTGTTAGTTAAGTCCTTTGCTTAGATGAGGAGCACAAAGTGCACTCCCCATTTCTCACCTCTCCTGATGTACAAATGAAATTTTCTGCATCAGGTAAATCCAGTCCCCATTTTTGCTTCCTCTGCAACATCCAGGAACAGAAGATAAAGGAGAGGTTGCTGCGTGCTAGGCCACTGATGAATAACAGACTCTGAAAGTTGTAAAAATAAAGCCTTGTTCTGCACATAACCCTCCCCTTGCCTTGCTAGCAGCTCTTGGTGCTGTAAGTAGTTCATACCGCTTTGAACCTCAGTGGTTGGAAGTTCATGCATCTCTTAAAGCAAAGGGCAACCTTATGCTCCAGATCACATTTTGTGATCCATACTCAGAGGGGCTGCCCAGGGCAACAGCCAGCAACGAACAGCTCCAGTTTCAGCTGCAGAGTGCAAACAGAAAATAAATCTAACAAGCACTGGACAAACTGGAAATAAATGTGCTTTAGAACATCTTCTTTTCCTATTATCAGCCACAGACCAATTAAAGAAACAGCAGTACAGAGCATCAATGATACCACAGTAACTCACTGACGCACAACACAATTGCCCCTCCTGGAACCTCCACATTTTTCCAGGGAAAATTCACACTCTGTGAACAGTTTTATTTATCTTAGGAAGACTGAGAGAGTGCATCCATCTAACCTGTTTTAAATCTAGGAAAAGGACTCTAGGAAAACCTCTAGGAGAAAGGAGTCCTTGCTGTGAAGTAGTTACTGTATTCATAGATTGCAAAAAGCAGCTTTAAAACTTTTTTTGCCCCAGTTAATCAGACAGATCCCACCTCAGCTCAGTGACAGGTGGAAGCTGTCTTCAAGAGCTGGAAGGTACCAGTGGAGTACTCCACAGGAGATGTCTTGGGTACCGAAGCATCTTCCCCCTTCCTTCCCTTTTCGTAGTGGTTTATACCTCACAGTCATAGAAAGTCAGGTTGGTAGTCCCGCTTCCTAGTCAAAGCATGGCTTTGACAGGTTTCTCAGCGTCTCTGGGCAACCTGTTTCAGCATCTGAGCATCACTGAGAAAGCATTTTCTGTGAACTTTGCAGACTAGAATAAATGTCCCAAGTGACGTTTTTTTTTTTTTCCTTTTTTATAACCGGGATTCCACTTGCTGCCACTTTTGACAACTACCTCTTGATTCTTTCATCATGTAGCTCAGTGCTCAGGGCTTCTCTGAGAACTTTGTTTAAGTTGTGGAAAACTGCAATTACATGTCCATTAGCTTTCTGTTCTCAGAATGCCTAACCCCAACAGACAGAGCACGCAAATAAAGACTCCTTGGGTGTGATTCATCCGATGCATATGAATGTCCATAGTGCAAGTGTCTAATTGTTTCCACAGATGATAATTGGAAACTGGGTTGTTCCACTTATACGTAGATGTCCACACCAGGCTTGCCTAAAGTTAGGTGCAGTGAGTCCCATCCATTTTAGAGAGTGAATGGTCTGGGTAATGTATAGAAGAAGTAGAAAAATTTAGGTGCCAGTCTCATTGTGACTTTCAAAATCTATTGAAGTGAGATTCATCCCACCTCACTACAAGCATTTTCAATGCATATGTCTAAATCAGAGCTGGTTTTCTGAACACCTTTATGATCAGCGGACACAAATAGATACTTCTAAAGTGTAATTTGTTGGACCTATATTAGGTGTTAAGAGAAGATGAGAAGAGTGATGCTCCTTTAGATGACAAAAAAGGGAGTCCAGACAACTCTCTCAGGTTTGTCTGTGGACAACTTATGTCCCTAAAATTAAGACAGATTAATCTCAATGCTGCATTTCTCAGTGTCATGTTATTTCCAGCATTAGAAATTTTATCGGTATTAATTCAAATTTTGTAAATAAACAGTCTTAAAATTCCAGCACTGAGTTTTCTGATTGTATATATCTGTCTGATTCAAAGCTCACTGAAGTCACTAAAAGCTTCTGAAATGACATAGATGAAGCTTGGCTTCTGCAGTTTGCTGAATTAATTGAATAACTTGCATCTAAGTGCATTTGTGCCATGTATAAATTGCAATCCATTACAGCCATACTAACATTCTGCAAAGACTCAGACTAAGTGACCTGGAGGGGTTTTTGCCATCAGGCCTTATTATGATGCAAATAAGCAGGCCTATCACTTAGACAATTCCACAAGACAGCCTCTTCATTCAATATGCTGATAATGATGTATTACCCTTCATCTGTGCCTGCAACGGGTGATGCCACAGACAACACACGTTAACATAAAAAAACTAAGTGGAAACCCACCAAATCTTCAGAACAGACTGAACAATCTTTAATTCAGACTACTAGGAAGGAAAAAAAAAAAAAAAAAAAAAAAAAAAAAAAAAAAACAAAAAGTAAAAGGCAGAGAATATTCACTGAGAATCTAAACACAAAAAATGGAGGAAATTCAGAGATATAATCACCTGTGTGAAAGCAATTTGCATCTTTGGTTTCCTTTGCAGGCACAGCCATTTCATTCTTGCTGTCACAGGCAGAGACTAAGTCTTCCATACGATATGGATATGATAATCCTGCTAAATAGTTTAAGAGTGAGCTCAATTTCAATCATCTCAGAGCATGGACAGAGCAACTCCAGCACAGATCCAACACAGCAGTGCAGACCTTCCTGAAAATTCATAGAAAAATGTTCCTGAAAGACACCTTAAGAAGATCAAAGGTTGGCAATTTTGTATAGGCAGTACAACAACTTATACCTTATTTTCCCAAAATCAGTGTTTAAGAGTACTTGTTGATTTTCCGTCTAAACCTGGAACATTTTGTCTCTCAAATATGTCTTTTAAAGTACCCGTGGTCCAAACATCTAGTTTGTCAGCCCCTACTATGAAATATCCAATATCTTTCACCTTCTGGCACTTGTGTCTGTAAATTTAAGTCAAAATTGAGGCAGGGATGAATCCCTAAACCAGCCCAACAAGGCTACAACCAACCTGTAAAAGACAGGATGCAATGAGAAGGGGGAGATGAACACTGACTGTGCTTGGAAGACATGAATTTCTTTCTCCACAGTGTTCATAATTCCTCTGAAGGAATTACTTTTTCTGTGTCTCAGTCTGTCAGCTTTAACTAATAATAATAAGCTACTCTATGCCATGCACACGTGGGGCACGTACTCATGAAGACATGTTCTGTAGTTGCAATTAGCAGCAACATGTAAATACTTCCTCTAGATGATATCACCATGCACATGGAAAGGACACAAAGCAAGTACACACTGAATATAAAGAAAGGAGATGTAAAAACCTGAGCCAGGGGACTTGACATTTATTTTTCTTTTTGTTGACAAATATAGAATCATAAAATCCTAGAATAGTTAGGGTTGGCAGGGACATTTAAAGATCACCTAGTCCAATCCCCCTGCAAGGAGCAGGGACATCTCCAACCGGATCAGGTTGCTCAGAGCCCCGTCCAACCTGACCTTGAATGTTTCCAGGGATGGGGCATCCACCACCTCTCTGGGCAACCTGTGCCAGTGTTCCACCACCCTCAATGTAAAAAAAAAAATTCCTAATATCTAATCTGAATCTACCTCCCTCTATTTTAAAACCATTACCCCTCATCCTATCACAACAGGCCCTGCTAAAGAGCTTCTACTCATCTGTCTTATAAGACCCCTTTAGGTAATGGAAAGCAGCCATAAGGTCTCTCCGGAGCCTTCTCTTCTCCAGGTTGAACAACCCCAACTCTCTCAGCCTGTCCTCATAGGAGAGGTGCTCGTGGCCCCCTCTGGACCCTCTCCAACAGAACCATGTCCTTCTTATGTTGGGGGCTTCAGAACTGGACACAGTACTGCAGGTGAGGTCTCACCAGAGCAGAGTACAGGGGCAGAATCACCACCCTCGACCTGCTGGCCACGCTCCTCTTGATGCAGCCCAGGACGCAGTTGGCCTTCTGGGCTGCAAGGACACAATGCCAGCTCATGTTGAGCCTCTCATCCACCAGCACACCCAAGTGCTTTTCCTCAGGGCCACTGTCAATCCATTCTCTGCCCAGCCTGTATTTGTATTTCTCTGCCCAGCCTGGGGTTGCCATGACCCATGTGCAGGACCTTGCACTTGGCCTGGTTGAACTTAATCAGGTTTGCACGGGCCCACCTTTCCAGCCTGTCAAGGTCCCTCCAGTATCCTTTCTCTCCAGTGATGTCATCAGCAAACTTGCTGAGGGTGCACCCTAAATATTAGGATTTCAGTCCAAAATATTATACAGAATAAGGTCTCTGAACAGTCTAATTATTAAGGCATTTAGGCAAAGTATTTATAGCAACTGAATACTCAGGCATAACTACTGAAGCCTCAGATCTACAGAGGTCAAAACCATAAGCTTCTTGGTTTTTTTTCTGGAGTGAAACTTCAGTTATATCATTCAAATAAACTCAATTTTCTTTGTTTCTCTTTCTCTCTACCCACTCCCCCATCCCTCCCTTCCTTCCTTCCTCCCTTCCTTCCTTCCTCCCTCCGTTCCTTCCTTCCTTCCTTCCTTCCTTCCTTCCTTCCTTCCTTCCTTCCTTCCTTCCTTCCTTCCTTCCCTCTTTTATAAAATATTCATCACTATTATATGAGAATGCTTTAAAAACATGAATTTGTACATGTGCAGAACACTTTGGGAGGATAGAGTGTGACATTAACCTCAGAGGGAGATCTAAGGGACTTCTGGTCTGCTATTACAGGAGTCAGATAATGAATGCTTTGACCAGTAAGTCTTATTTGGTGCCATACCACCACTGGTGGTCCATCAGCAATTGCTGTACTTGAACATGCAGCAGCCCCACAACAGAAGGATCCTCCAAGAGGCCAGGCAAGATAGACAACTGTTTAATCTTCTTTGCAGCCATAGTGGCTACACCAAAGGCCCACCAGTATTCTTTGAGTCCTGGAAGCATCCTCTTCTGAGGGAGCCTATGCCAATGATACATGGATCTACTCAGTTCATCAGCAGGGTGCTTCTGCCACTTGTCTCCTGTTAGGCTTAGCTCAGCCTCCAATAAAAAAATAAAACTGTTATCCATTAACAGAAGCTGAATTGGTGACAGTAAAGTGAAAAAAGTATCCTAGCTTGCAAGCAATCTAAGTTAAAGATGCCAAGGACTTAGAAACACTTCTTTATTCCCACAGAACTAGCTTTACATGCAAGTTTAAATGGTCAAAGCACAATCCTCATCATTTTCAGTTCTGGCACCAGCTACTGTCAGCTGTAAATGCTCATCTTTTCCAAAAAAGAATAAAACATATCTCTGTTCTCTAGCTAAACAAGTGGAGTAACAAATATGTAAAAAGAGTTAAACATGTGATTAAGGTTGCAATACATTTCCTTTAATTCATCCAGCTTAAAGTTAGGAGTTCACTCTAAGCAAGCTCAGTAACCTTAAGAGAGTATGCAGTCAACAAAGGCATCTCTCACACATGACTCTTTACATCTTAGATGCCTCTTCTAGGTAAGATAATTAATTACTAGAGGCACTACTTTTCTCTGTTGGCTATAGAGAAACCCACAAAACTAATTTAGGCAAGATTCTTGACTTCAAATCAAGTTAGATGAGGTGATCTAAAATATAACTTGTATTATACAGTAACCTTGTAGCACGAGGAAAGACAAAATTTCCTCTCTGTAAACCTCTGCTCTGTCTACCTGCAATCCTCTGCCTCATTCATGCATGTGTTCCAGCTGATAGGCTTTCTGGGTGAATATATTTAATGAGAACTCTCCAACTCATATGAACCTGTTAAAGGTCTCTGCTAATTTCATATGGTATTGTCCAGCAGCACAAGTAGCTTTCTAAAGGGAGAGATCAGAGAGAGAGTTAGGACTGTGTGATTTATTATCTGTTTCCTACGCTGTTATTAACTTAGTTAGGACTTATGGCAAACCTACCCACTTGAATTTAGTAAAGAAGCGCCCACTAAAGAGGCAAGCACTACTGTGGCCTAAAGTGGTTATTCAGAGACTTACAATATGTGATAACCTGGTGTTTCCTGAAATTTATCCTGCGCATCATTGAACTGAAGCATTTTGAGGTACCTGGGACTTATGTAGAAATGATATTTAGGATGTCTGGGGATTTTCACTTCTGGAATACTAAGAACAAATTCTGATCTTATTGACATGAGTGTAAACACAGACTAAATTCACTGACGTCAGCAGTGTAAAAGCCATATGTTTCTCCTCCTGGAGCTGACTTCAAATGAACTCAGAACTGATGTGCAACATGGACCTCCCTGCATACAAATGAGATCAGAATCTGTTTGTTAAACCTTTACTGGTTGAATTTACTCTTGGAGGACTTTACATTGCAGAGCCATAATAGAGAAAATAACTTGGGACAGCCCTGCTCAAAAACTGGTTCATTCACAATGAAGAGACTACAGGATACTTCAGCCAAGATTAAATGAGAAGGGAAAAAAGAGTAGTAAGCAAAGGCCAGACCTGGATAATATATCATCCTTACTGCTCACATGCTCTTCCCTACCTAGCCTGTGTTTAGAATAACAAGTGGCCAAGCCTTCATTTCCATCAGATTTCTTTCAGTCACAGACATTCAAAGTACAATAATAAACATTTTTATAGTAAATCATCGGAAACATTACATTCTTACCTTTCTTCAGCACTTTGAGGTTCATGGGCAAAAAAGTTGCTAGGCAGGTGAAATAAAGAACTGTGATTTTTAGATAATCAAATCATGTTTTACTTTGTTAAGTTCTAAATTTTTATCATGTAAACTGTAGTAAAACATCTTAAGCAACAATTAATTTTTAAGTACCTATTCAATCTCACTTATTTCTGCTCATCAAGAAAGAAAGAAGAAAAATTAATAGCTGTGACAGTTGCTGGTTTGGTTATACTCATGTAGATTCATTGCATGTGTTGAAGAGCACATTGTGCAGCCTATGCAAAAGCACTGATTTCCAATGGCCAACCACCCTTAAACACTCTAACAGCTCTTTTTTTTTTCACTCAGAGATGCCAGCCTCGTAACTCAACACATTTCTCTAGCCAGTGTGTCTAGAAATTATTATGATAATGTACAAGATATGCTGCCGTCACACTTCATCACTTCTTATTATGTACAGCATCAGCTACTGACTTAACGGCTTTATAATCAAACCTCTTGTATACAGCATGTCTTTGGCTAGATAGAAAAAATTGCAGTGCAAGTTTTACACCTGAGCCACATATATATGGGGGTAATCTGTGTCACCATTTTTCTTTAACTGATCTCCTTTAAGTTAAGTATTGATGACTCCTACTAACCCATACTAAGCAAAGAGATGTGGGTGGCCTGAAGACCGACTGACTTAAATGAGGCAGGAACAAAAGATTGATGTGATTCATCGATCATCCACGCTAACCCTCATGCTTGCAATCTTTAGTCCAATGAGCCTTTCAAACATCTATTCCAAGTCCTTCTCACCCTTCCTACCTTCAAAGCCACCAGATCTTTATACAAGAAATCCAAAGATACAAAAAAACTATTCCAAAACTGGAAAATAGCCTGAGAAATCTAGGGTATCCCTGATTTAAAAGTATGGAGGGTGTAACCATTTAGAGCTATTACTGAATAAAAATCCTTCCTCAAAAACCTCCTAAACATAATGTCCTGGTTTTATTTAGTGTGGGGGGGTACTACGGTGGCAGCTTTTTTATTAGCTGCTAGAAGTTGTTTCCCCTTTGTCCAGTGGACTTGGCCGAGCCTAGGGTGAATCAGCTGTTGGCCAGGGCCCAGCCAATTGGTAGCACAATGTTCCCTGACAATGCCTCTGCGATAACATATTTAAAGAGGGAAAAACAGAAAAAAAAAAAATTATGTGAAGAAGCTGAAGCAGGGGCATAAGGGGAGGTGTGAGCCTTGTGGGCCTTGCGGCCCTCACCCTCTGGCCTCCTGCTGGGCGGCCATCTGGGCCTGACTCAGCCCCGCCCAACTGCAAGAAGTGGAGAGGAGATGTGAAGAGAACCTGAGAGGCGTCTGCCTGAGCTGACTGTGAGGAGCAGGGGAGGAATGTGAGGAGTTCTTCCCCCAACGACAAAGCAGCAGCGTAAAACAACACATGATGAACTGACCGCAACTCCCATTTCCTTTTTCCCCCTGTGCTGCTCGGGGCGGGGGGGGAAGGTAGTAGAGATAATGTTAAGCTCAGGAAGAGGAAGGGGTGGGGGAAGTTATCTTGTTCTCTTTCTCATTATCCTGCTTTCATTTTAATAATAAACAAATAGTTTTCCCCGTTTTGCCTGTAACGGTACCTTTAAGAATCTCTCCCTGTCCTTATCTCAAATCTCTCCCTATTCCCTTGGAGAGTGGGGAGAGTGAGAGAAAGACAGAGCAGTCAGGTCCTGAGTGGGGCTAAACTATGACACACAGGGAAATAATTCATGCCTTATTCTCTAAGCATTCATTGGTTCTATAAGGGGCAAATTATTGAGACATTTTTGGTTTACCTCTTATGTTGTTACCTCCAATATTTTAGACTCCTGTAACAGCAGGTGATTCGTAGGGTGAACCTTGAGGCACACTGAAATAAAAATAAAAAAAACCAAAACCACAAAACAATCTGATTGTGGGAAAATTCACTGAGTGACTGGGTTACTGCGAGCAGATGTCATTCACCATGGTCATGAGACACTTCTTGTTGGTGCTTGAAGCAGTAAGCTTTCACTCAATATCTTCTCTTCAGCTATGCCATGCATCTTCCTTCTAAAGAAGGAATGGAAAAAATAATGGCAGTCGAGTTATTTAGAAGACAAAAAAATACATTCCCAGCCTTGGGAGATGAGCAACAGTAATGTGGATTATTGTGTATAAATATATCACAATAGATAGCAGTTATGCATCCTTTCGCATCCTCCTACTTCCATTTTGGAGAATATAGATAGATTAAAAGTCTATAACTTCCTCCCAGACTTAATTTTTTCATTCCGGGTTCATCCCTCCCCTGTCATTTTTTTCCCATAAACTTGCTAATCTTCATGTTGGAAAAATGCAATGTTCTTATCTGTCTCATTTGAGAAGCTATTTCAATGTTTGTAATGTCAGTCAATTTTTGGTGTAAACATTTCCATGATGAGTTTGTCTATATGATTTTCTGCCAGAATTATCTTCTAACTTGAATATTTCTACTCTATTTCTACTGTAAAATATTTTCTCCTCATGCCAAGATATACTTATATGAAGTAATTCAGTTCCCTCTCACCAAGTTCTGCTGATTAATCTCTTATTTTTTTACTGTTTACTATTTGCGCAGTCATTCAAAGAGACTTTTTCAGTCTCTGTTTGCTATCTGATCTGCCCACATGGTTCTACATCAGGTCATCTTCAGCTTTGTGCAGTGGTCTTAAAAATCTCATTTGTAGTAGTGAAAAAAACAGCCTGATTTGATACATCCAATGGTTCCGTTATCCCTTTTCATGGCCTCACTGCCTTAATAATTCAGTTTTCTCAGGAGCAACAGGGTTCCTAAGGGTATGTAATTTCTTTTGTTGTCACCCAGCCACTACAGAGCAAGTTATTTGATGACTCTTTAAATCAAGGACTTTACACTGTACATAGTTTTTATTTTTCTGGCTAAAAAATCTTTCCTTGTATGATAACCTGTTCCATTGCCAATAGCTGCCAACTAACAATCACATATACCAAGGGATAAGGATATACTTTGTTGAGTATACTCAACAGGTCTGTTTTCAAGACCAAACCTGGAGGAATATAACTAATAACAGCTCTCCACTCACATCTTATTCGCACATCCATGAACTACTTGGAGTATTTTTTCAGATTCAGTTATTTTCAAATTATGTCGCAGATGTGTCCTGAATCTATAACTAAGTCAAAACAGAGTTATTGCAATTGTACTTCTATGTCATCAGCTTTACTTTTCAATGGCTCTTCAGTATGTAAGACAAAGAAAGAATAGATTAATTTATGTCTTTATTTCTGAGTGGTATTCCAGCATTCAGGAGTGAAAGTATAAGTGTAATACCGTCAGATTGTATGTTATTTCTGTGTTACACGTGTTGGAAAGTGCCAGTCCAAAGCAAAGGTAGCAACATAGAAATGCTGGCTTATTCCTCTTTGCCTGCTCTGTTATATTGCAGCTGCTGCAAAGGACAATCTGACAAACTTGAGGTTACCTTTGACTACATGATACATTTTTAGTAGCTACTTGAAGATCCACAAGGAGCAATAATATTGTTACATCAACATTAAGTGTGCACCTCATGCCCCACAGGTTAGATCTCTGTTTTAGATTTATAAATAACTTAATCACTACATTTTTTAATCTGCCTTACTGATATATTAAAGTCAATTTGCCTTAATAAAATGTATGTATCTGAACAGGCCTTGTAGGAAAGATAAATGGTATAATAAATTTGAGTAAGAGATTCAAGATGCACAGTTTGATTAAATACTCATCAAAATCAACAGGAGTTCGTTAGAGTTTAAGAATCTGACTTCTTTAAATACAAAGTTGTCAGTAGCTTGCTAGTTAATCTTTATAATAGATTTTTCACTTTTGGGATGCGGTTTCATGACCAGTTTAACCCAGCCTATGGATGGGCTCCTAGAAAAAAGGATGGTTCTGCTTTTCCTCACATTCTTGAGCTACATGTTTCCAAGGCTTCTCATAAGGCCATGCGATTAAAAACCTGTCATGATTTAACCCCACTCTATGGTATAGAATACTTCCTTTGTCCAGTTTAGATCAACTGTGCTGGCTAAATCCCTCCCAGCTTCTTGCACCTGAACATTTGCAGAAGTAGGGAAGCTGAAAAAGTCCTTGCTCTCTTAGCAAGAACCAATAATATCAGTGCATTATCAGTGTTCTTCACATACCAAATCCCATACTAAATTCAAAACACAGCAGCTACTGGGAAGAAAATTAGCTCCATCCCAGCTGACACCAGGACAAAACCACACTTAGAAAAGTTTATTTGTTTTAAGCCAGACTCCAACTTCCTGGTCTGACTGACCAAACACATGTGCTGGTATTAGGAAAGTGGGTGACAAAATGCATGGCTGGGGCCAAGGGGAAAAGGGAAAACTGTGTCTATCAACAGTGATGAAAATCAACGTGAATTTTAGATAGCTTTATATCAAACTGGCATGTTATTTCATCATTTGGTATTTGTTATTATGGACTGGAATCCATTTAGCTATTATTATTCTGGGCAATGTTAAAGGCAGACATCAATTGCAGGCAACTGATGCAGCAGACGTCATACACTCAGACTAAAAGAAGGAACAATCAAATGTCCCCTTTTGCAGTGAAAGATGAGGAGCTCCTGCCTAAAGCACAGGTTAGCTCGTCAGTGCTTCAGCAACAGTTAAAACATGTGAGCCAAAGGGATTTTCCCTGAGGATTGATTGTAAATGGCAGGGCTGAGCTCTGGATCATCTGCTTTGTAGTATTTACATGTTAGAGGCAAGACAAACCAGAAACCTCAGAGAACTCAGAGAACAGGAAAATCGCTCTGAATATCTAAATACTCAGCAAGGAAACATCTCTTTCTAAAATCATTCCCCTTCTTCATGGAACAAATTGGAATTGCCCAAAAATTGTATAAAGTCTCAGACCTGGGTGCAGAAGGATGAAATCTTAATTGTCCAGTTCTTATAATGAGATCATATATCCCTATTATTTCTTACTGGTCCATATGTTTCAAGTGATCTTCATTTGGTCTCTCTGAGCTCATTTTTTAAGTCTGTTTTCCCACCCTTAAATCCTGTATAAATCATTCTCTGCTGCTTATCGTAAAATGAACTAACTGGTCAATAATGTACCTATTGGTTTCACTCTTCTCCATTCCCTTCTGATTGCCTGATCTCATGTTCTGACAAGGAGTATCCATTATTTAAAGGTACCTAGTTCTTGCCTTACAAAATCAAATCTGATTTTTGGTTGGTTGGTTGTCTTTGCTTCATGGAAAGAAGTTTATGCTTGTTTGGGAAGTCAAGATGAGGTGCAGCAAGTCCAAGCTCTTATCTGCAATAATTAAATTGTTCATTCCATACAAGTTGACCTTTCTGAGGTTTGCCTTTTGGAAGCACTTCAGTGTTGTATTTTATTTGGGTGCAGCTTAGGGCAATATTTAAAATAATCTCTGGGGGATTTTTGTTGGTTTTTTTACAACCAGAAACCAATGTTTTGGGGGTTTTTTAATCTTAATTAGTGTGTACTGTTAATATTAAAGCTGTTTGACAGTTTTTATCAAAAGTCCACATACTGCTTTCTCTGTCAGTCTGTTATTCTCACAGTGTTATAGCAAGCAAGATAATGACTCTTTAACAACATTTGTTGTGGTTTTGCTTAGTGAGGGGGGCCTAAGGTGGTAGCTTCTGTAGGAAACTGCAAGAAGTCGCTCCCCTTTGTTTAGTGGACTCAACGGGGCCTAGGGCGGACCCACTGCTGGCCAAGGCTGAGCCAATTGGGAGCAGAATGTCCCTTGATAGCACCTCTGCGATAATGTATTTAAGAAGGGGAAAACACAAAAAAAAAGAGAAGAGAAGATGTGACGAAGCTGAGCAAGGGCAGAGGCGCAGAGGGGGAGGCGCAGGCCTCCGGGGCCTTGCAGGCCTCACCCTCTGGCCTCTCACCAGGCGGCCAACTGGGCCCAACTCAGCCCAGCCTGGCTGCAAGAGGTGGAGAGGACAGAAGATGGGATGAATAAAGTGAAGAGATCCTGAGAGGCTTCTGCCAGCCTGTTGTGAAGAATGAACTTTTCTTGTGAGAGAAACAGCTGCAGACACCAAGGTCAGTGAAAGAGGGGGAGGAGTAATGTGGCTCCTGGCCAAGATTCCCCTGCAGCCCGTGGTGACGACCATGGTGGAGCAGGTTGTCCCCCTGCAGTCCATGGAGGTCCACGGAGGAGCAGAGATCCACTTGGAGCTTGGAGCCCGTGAAGGACCCCACACCGGGGGAGGTGGATGCCTGAATGCGGCTGTGGCCCGTGGAGGGCCCGCTGGGGCAGCCGTTCTGGAGAGACTGCACCCCGTGGAAGAGATAACCCACGCTGGAGCAGTTCAATGAAGGACTGTGGCGTATGGGTGGGACCCCACACTGGAGCAGGGGAGGGATGTGAGGAGTTCTTCCCCCAACTGTGAAGCAGCGGCGTAAAACGACGCATGATGGACTGACCCCGATCCCCATTCCCTCTTCCCTCCCTCTTCCTCGGGGGCGGGGGGGAAGGTAGATAATGCTAATGTTAAGCTCGGGAAGTGGGAGGGGTGGAGGAGGTTTATCTTGTTTCTCTGTCTCATTATCCTGCTAGTTGTAGTAATAAATGAATAGTTTTCCCCAAGTCGAGTCTGTTTTTGCCCCTGACGGTAAGGATTTCTCCCTGTCCTTATCTCAAACCTCGAGTCGTTTTTCTTAAATTGTCCCTCTTTTCTTAAATTATCTCTCCCTGTTCTCTCGGAGGGTGGGGGGAGTGAGAGAGAGACTGCATAGTCTGGTCCGGATTGGGGCTGAACTACGACAACATTTCAATTCCTTGACCTTTCAAAAAGAAGCCACGTTTTCATTAATTGCAGAGTTTATGCAGTTCCACTTCAGAAAACTGTCTTTACCACTCCGCCACCTCTGTAAAGGAAAGAAAAAAACCATAATCTTCTGGAGCCATCACTTCCTGGTCTTAAAGGTTCACTTTCCTTTAGACAGCTAAGTGAGGTTCCTGAATTGGGAGTGTAATCAAGTTAAATTGCTGCTATAGATCAAGGAGAGGAGAGAGGGACACATTTCCAACGAGTAACTCAGAGCTCTAGTGCTTTGAATTGAGAGGTCTTTGTCTCTCTGTGTACAAAAGCAGCCCAGAGACACCACGCATAACAATACCACCAGCTTTGCAGAGAGCATGGAGCAGAGAGAGGGCTTGCATAAGGCTGCCCAGGAGTGACTGAACAGGGTCCCAGCCTGCTCTGTTGGAAAATAAAGATTGAAGCTATAGGCTGTACTGCTTCATTCCACTCTAGTCATAATTAAAGATGCTTTGTAAAAAAAAAAATAGTAAAAATCTCCCAAATGAGTCTGGAGGCACGCTTCATATATATTTTAGCAAGATTAAGATATTCAAATCCTTTAAATAGTCTAGAAATTGTAATCTTATATGCACATTAAACATAATACACTAATAAAATTATCTTTAGATGAATCCTGGTCAAACATTCAGTGGAACTAGAACTGAACGAACATCACTGAACCAGCAAATATGAACAGTCTTTGTGTATTTTTAGAGATCCCTAATAATCTCCTCCCAGATGGAAAAATGTAGTTTTAAAATAGCTCTACTGCTTGGGCAAGCAAATAACATCCATGCAGAACATATGAGTCTATATTTTGCACCTTATGCATTCTTGCCAAATTCACTATTTAATTTAAAGTCTTATGAAGGATGAAAAGAGTATTTATTCAAATAAAATGAAGGGAGAAGCAAAGTTGTAGAGAATTCAATGGCAAAATTTCCTTTGACTTACAAGAAATCAGAATATTATTACTCAAAATATCTTGTTCCTAGAACACGTGCTGTCTACTCATTTTAATTACTTAAGTGATGCAAGGAGTGATAATTGTTCTTTGTTCCTCTCATGCCCTAGTCTATTGAAGTGGACTAGATGATTCAGCCAGACTTCCACTAGAAGTTCTATTCTGGTCCTGAAACAGCTTTAAAAATTGAATTTTAAAGAACAAAAAATGTCTCATTGAAAAATATTCACTCAATTATGGTTCTTACATGTGACAAAGGTCCAATTTGCCTAGAAGCATATGGGCCAATCACTTAGGATGGCTTCAAGACCACACACAAAAAGAGAGTTTAGTGCCACACACAGTAATGGCATTGTTACCTCGACTCTGTCTTTTCCTGTACGATCACTATAGACATGCTTTGCAACTCTAGGCATGTTTCACTTATGTTTCAATTCTAATGTGATCAAAATTAATCTTATTTTGAGCTACTGATTGGACCAGATGACCTCCAGAGGTTCCTTCCAATGTACATTATCCTTTTATTCCCTTTCCATCATTGCTTTTTGTTGCTACTCTTTCTTTGTTGTAAAGTACTTAATTTGTTTATATATATATTAGATTAATAATATTATATTAACATTGTGCACTAACAACCCCAAAATTCCTCACAACCCTACCCTTGATCCAGCAGTAAAGCCCTGTGATAAAACTGAAGTCAACAAAATCACTCCAGATATTTCCTAATGTGGCCAAGTCTGCTTAAAATAACAGTTCAGTAGGTTATTTATAGCACATAAACAATATTTTAGATACTTAGAAAATGTCTCTCATTCTGCAATTTTGTGCTTATTGGCTTTAAAGAAGAAACAAAGACTTGTGTTTCTGGTCCCTTGCCATCTATCTGTCTGTTTTTTTTTTTTTTTCAAGTTGTTACTTTGCAGACTGAGTTGTAATTTCAAAAAAGGTGTACGAGAGTGAGGCTTCAGAGATGCCTTTTGCTTTTCAGCAGTTCTGCCCATGATGTCCAAACAAACTCCCAGCCTGCTGACCTTCTGTCAGGAAAGTACCATAAACTGACAAGATAGCAAAATCCCAGAAGTTTTTATGTTGATATCAGACTCATAGCCATGCCATCATTTCCTTAACTCCCCGGTCAGCCTGACACCTCTGCCTTCGCCTCAGCTGCTCACTTGAGTGAACAATTTTTTTTTTTTACTAGGAGAAAAAATATGTGAATTGATAATTTTAATGTTTTAATTACAAACATATAAAGTTAGTGTTCATGGTAGCAGCTAAGGCTAAACTCCTAAGTAAAGGAGATTTTCCACACTGCCATAGGTGTGCAAGACTCCATTAGGGGAACTTGGAGAGATTTCTTGAATCTTATTGCCCTTCTCTGGATGCGCTCCAGCAACTCAACACCCTGCTTGTACTGGGGCCCAAAACTGCACACAGTACTCGAGGTGCGGCCTCACACCAGTGCTGAGTACACGGTCACTTCCCTACTCCTGCTGGCCATACTGTTCCAGATGCAAGCCAGAATGCTGTTGGCCTTCTTGGCCACCTGGACACACTGGCTCATGTTCAGCCGGTTGTCCACCAGTACCCCCAGGTCCCTTTCCACTGGGCAGCTTTCCAGCCACTCTTCCCCAAGACTGTAGAGTTGCATGGGGTTGTTGTGACCCAAGTGCAGGACCTGGCACTTGGCCTCGTTGAACCTCATACAGTTCACCTCAGCCCATTGGTCCAGCCTGTCCAGGTCCCTCTGCAGAGCCTTCCTACCCTCTAGCAGATTGACACTCCCACCCAGTTTGTTGTCACCTGCAAACTTACTGAGGGAACATTCAATCCCCTCATCCAGATCATTGATAAAGATGCTAAACAGAACTGGCCCCAGCACTGAGCCCTGGGGAACACCGCTTGTGACCGGCCACCAACTGGATTTAACTCTTTTCACCCAACTCTCTGGACTCGCCATCCAGTCAGTTTTTAACCCATCACAGGGTACTTCTGTCCAAAATATGATATAATCCTTAAATTTATTTTATTTGAAAATAATAATAACAATAATAATGCCAATTGTCAACAAGACTAAAGTAACTGATAGAATAGTCTCTGACCTATAATGTGCTACAATGTCTGAGTAATCATCTCAACTTTTGGGTAACCTCTCATTGCATTTAATAGGACTTTTGAAAGGTTTAAGCAAGCATGCATGACATATTACAGACAAAAGAAGTACTTGGATTTTCAAACCACTATGCACAAGCATTTTGTGCTTTGCAAACAATAGAGCCTGTGTTCACAGCTCACTATTGCTTCAGCTCAACCCTATAGCAAATATTTCAGTCCCACAAATTAATCAGAGCTGCACAATTAAAAGCGACACAAAATGATCAATTAGAATCACTTGTCAAACAAAAGGGAGCTACTGTGTAGAGGGAAAAGATGGGAAAGTAATAGAAGGAAAACCAAATTCTGATAACACAAATTAGGTTGGGAAATCTGTCCCACTAGGAAACAAATAATACCAAGGGCAGCATAACTGAATAAACTGGATGAAGCTGATTGCAAGCATGGGTTCAAGCTTTGCTTGTTGAGTTGTATCTAGTGCAGTTTCTCTGAGGTCTAATAGTGTGTGAAGTCACCCTCAAGCTCTCCAAGACACTATGAAGATTTCTATCTCTCCTGAAAATCACCTCTCGTACACCTTCATGATGGTTATTTTTGGGACTTCTTCCTTTCTCTCAACTAAAGTGGAAATTAGCCAAAATGTTCCAAAAATGCCAGTGTGGATGGACACACAAACAAAGCAAGAGTGATCAAATAAGTCCTATTCTTCTAGAAAACTTGGCTTAATACGTATGCTGCAACTGCGCAAGACAGAAAAGCGAAATATATATACTGTCTTTAAATAATCTTAAACATTTTTTATTTGGTCACCCTTCTTTTCTCTAGCAGTTAGTACCTGTACCATTAGCTGTCCTAGCCCCACTTGTGCTCCAGTTCTCCTCTCCACTCACTTTTTGGCTTCTCCAGAATGCCTACCCCCCATCTATCCTCCACTCAGCGCAGTTAGTCCTACCTCTCCATTTCCTCTCCCTCTCAAAAATAAACTTTTGCAGTCCATTACCCTCTGTCTATTCCCCTCTCAACTGCCAGAGAAAGAGAAGGAGAAAGAAGAGAGGAAAGAGGCCAGATCAGAACAGATTTTTCCAGAAGCTTTTCCTACCCATTTATAAAATACATTCAGCTCTGTTAAAGAGGAGATCCACACACACTCCTCCCCTCCCTTTCACCACCTGACTTTGGTATCTACTGCGCTGCACAAAGGTGAATATTTTGCTTCTCTAGTAGACCAGAAAGGCAGCATACTTGACTTCCATCTGACATTCCTGTAGAGCACTGCCTTTGACTCCCAAGTGAGTATGCTGTCTGTTGACATGTGACTTATTCCTAGTTGACAGCACCGATGCTTTGCCCAGCTGGTCTGTGATGTTTTGCTCTGAATCCCATTAGTGCAGAAGACAAGACCTGGTGAAGCCAGATCTCAGAGAGACCACAAAGGACATAAGCAGCAATAATACCAGTCTTGGTTTCTACATTTTTTCAACTGCAGCTTGTGTAGCATGTCTGATATGGCTTTAAATGAAAAAGTTTAAATTGCCATGGCAGGAGGATACAACTTAGCTGTATAAGTTCTTATTGCACTTTTTATAGCCACCTCTCAGTTACCGGCTGCTGACCAGTTTTGAGTACAGTAGTTACGACAGCTGCATTCAGAGCAGTTACTGCAGTGTATTTGTGCTCTGTAAGTCTTTATGGTGCTTGGGACGGCTTCTAATCTACTACTGAATGTAGTGAAATCTTACCCATTACAAGGTGTGTATGTGTTGGTGATGCATTCAAGTGAGCTGGAGTGAATTGTAAGACTAGAACAGACCCTAAGGAAGACACCTTGCAATCTCTCCAAAAACACTGAGGTTTTATTTCAAAGGCAATACTGAATGGGAAATAAAACAGGTTTTTGCCTACTCTGTTATTTGAAAAGAGCATTGGTCACTTCTTGAAAGATTTTCTTGGATATATGTGTGTTGAGAGGTGTTACTGTTTCCTTCAGGAAGTTTTTCACACTAGAAATTGTGAAGTCAGTCTTTGATGTCATATGGACAATTGAAGATGTGGCAGGATTATGACAACAGAGGCAGCTGTCATGAAAAGCAAACTTTGTATTGTCTTTATCTGCCCAAATAAAATACAAATTTTGAAAACGTAATGGGGAAACTGGTACTGAATCCTGATAACACTGAAAATTTGCTGTAACCTTCATTAGAGCTAAGTTTTTAAAACTTGATACTTGCATATGCTCATGTAACAGCTGGACAAGTTATGAAATATTGCTTTTCTTGAAAGTCTAGGTAATACACTAGTCAATGTTTCCAGTTTGTACCTAGGACACTTGTCAGATTCCCCAGTCAGACGCTAGTAGTAGGGTAACCTAGTTTTTATCATGGCACAAGTGTGTGCCTCAGGTTTTATATATCCATACTGTAGGAGCCACACACAGCAAAACCCCCGCCAAACACGTGCCTTTGGCAAGCCAGCTGTGTCAGTGCTCAGGTGCATACAGAATAGCCTCATGAGCATGTTCAGCACTCCTTGGGCAGCATTTTTGCTGGCTGCACTGGTGTCTGTGCTGCTGTGGTTATTGTGCTTACCGTCTAAAGAGCTGGTTAGATTAAATCTGGCATGGAGTTATCTATACTGGTGTGCCCACCTCAGAGACCAACTGTGGAATATGCCTGCACCAACGCAACCCAACTCTGGAAGAATTTATTTCAGTGCTTTATGTAAAAACATATGACAATAAATGTCCCATTGGCTAGACCTTTCCCATCAGTCACAGAGATGTGAGGATTCTGCTGAATGCTGTAAGACATGTACTGGAGTTCCTTTAATCAAGTGGATAACTGCCATTAAGTTCTGGAGGAAAAATCCAGTAAATTTGAGACAGAAAATTAAGAGTGGCTGTTAGTAGCTTCGATGCAAATAGCAGCACAGACTGAAATACTAAAAGCAGTCCTTTCATCCTATAGATTTTGAGCCCGGGTAGTGTACTGCAATGCAGCGTTTAACAAGGACATGGACAAAATTGAAGAGATTAAAGTTATGCACTTCTCAGAACAGTGTGTCTTCAGTCACTGTACAGCACATACACATGGGCCAACTTGTGTTTACATGGGGTGCTAGACATGAATAAATAAGTAGCATTTTTTTTTTGCTGTTTTTTTGCATGTTATTACAAAAATGAAGGTTATTAATGTCTTTACTAAAGCTACAAAACATGATTTTGTAGGAAAATTATATATTTTATTAATATTAATTCATAAAAAAATTTGATCACTTTTGCTTTTTTATAATAAAACTCATATTTCTAAGGTTTTCTTTACCCTTCTGCATGTTTGCTTTCTGGCATTAAAAATGACAGTGTCTTAGAATCCAAGCCTCTGAAAACTCAGGCTTTCAGAAAATATCAAAAGTGAGTCATGAGAATAAGTCACATGTGTTGGAGACAAGAGAAATACAACATTGTTGAGCACCTTTTTAAAGTTCTAATATGTGTGATGATACACTATTTATCTCATCATATTTTCTAAGTATTTGATAGATATTGGAAATGCAGAATACAGTAAGAGCTACTGTCACCAGCTACTATGGTGACAAATGCTATCTGTCATCTTAATCATACATGATTAGCTGATAAAATTGGTCCAGGAGAACTAATTTATTAGGATTTTTATCATTTTTTACAGCATAAAAGTGTTAAAAGCCTAATAACTGCTATTTAAACAGAATGAATGCCATCAGATGGCTCTTTTGCAGCTAGATAAAACTCTTTGTTTTTCGTACATTTAAATTTTGAATCATTTTTTGTAATATTGTTGAGTAGCTGCAGTTTTTGTGAATGTATTAAAATCAGTAATAACAAGAATCTATGTTCTCAGGTAGTAGAGGATATGGATTAAAAGATTTTTTATCTCTCAAAACGAATAGAGGTCAGGAATGTTTTTTTTATGGATGTGTTGGTTTTGTTTAGAAGGGGGGGCTATGGTGGCAGCTTCTGCAAGAAGCTGCTAAAGGTCTCCCCTTTGTCTGGTGGACTTGGCTGTATAAGGGCAAAGAGGGGGAGGCACGAGCCTCTGACCTCCCTCCGGGCCGCTGTCTGGGCCCAACTCAGTCTGGCCCGGCTGCAAGAAGTGGAGAGGAGATGTGAAGAGAACCTGAGAGGCATCTGTCTGAGCCAGTTGTGAAGAATTTCTTGTGAGAGGAACGGCTGCAGATGCCAAGGTCAGTGAAGAAGGAGGGGGAGGAGTAATGCTGCTCCTGGCAGAGATTCCCGTACACCCCGTGGTGCAGCCCATGGAGGAGCAGGCTGTGCCCTGCAGCCCATGGAGGACCCCACGTCGGGGCAGGCAGATGCCTAAAGGAGGCTGAGGGCCCATGCTGGGACAGCCAGCTCCTGAGGGACTACAGCTCATGGAAAAGACAACCTGCACTGGAGCAGTTTCATGAAGATCTGTAGCCTGTGGGAGGGACCCCATGCTGGAGCAAGGGAGGAATGTGAGGAGTGCTTCCCCTGAGGAGGAAGGAGCAGCATAAAGCGACGTGTGATGAACTGACTGCACATCCCAATCCCTATTCACCCTGTGCCACTCAGGGAGGTAGAAGAACGTAGACATATTTGAAATAAAGTTAAGCCTGGGAAGAGGGAGGGCTGAGGGGAAATTATTTTTATTCTCTTCCTCATTATCCTGGTTTGTTTCTAATAATAAATATATAGATTTCCCCAAGTTGAGTCTGTTTTCCCATAACGGTAACTTCAATGATCTCTCCCTGTCCTTATCTCAAATCTCGAGTCTTTTTGTTATATTATCTCTCCCCTATTCCCTTGGAGAGTGACGAGAGTGAGTGAGAGACCGTGTAATTTGGTCTCAAGTGGAGCTAAACTACAACAATGGAAAAGATCTATGCTTCTAAAAATTCCTAATCACGCAACTGGTAGAATGAATATTTTCACCTATATCCGATATGTGAAAATGCAAATGTGATAGAAACATAAAATATGTGCAGATTGGTAGGACAGCATTACCATGAAAACAAATGGTAAATTACCTTTTCAAAAATCAGGAAACAGCTTTCATAGAACCTTAATTTACTGAGAGATAACTAAACATGAACAAGACCTTTTGGCTGAAACATTGGAGTCATTTACCAGTTGCTAAAATTTGCCTTCAGATGCTCAGCACAGCAATTGAGCCAGGGCCGTTCTACAAAATAGCTCCCTTTATTCAAGAAGTCAACTTTTGCAGCATGTTTTATTTGAGTATCTGCATAAATTCCCTTGAGATTTTGCTGGTTTTGTGTAGTGGCGGGGGGGTACAGTGGCAGCTTCTCTGAGAAGCTGCTGGAAGTTTCCCCTTTGTTCAACGGACTTGGCCAGCTCTAGGGTGGACCAACTGCTGGTCAGGGCCAAGCTCATTGACAACAGTGGTAACGCCTCTGTGATAACGCATTTAAGAAGGGGAAAATTAAAAAAAAAAAGCAGTGAAGAAGCAGAAGTGAGGGCAAAGAGGGGGGGGTGCAAGCCTTGTGGTCCTTGTGGCCCTCACTCTCTGACCTCCTGCCGGGCCACTGTCTGGGCCTGACTCGGCCTAGCCTTGCCACAAGAAGTGAAGAAAGGAGATGTAAAGAGAACCTGAGAGGTATCTGCCTGAGCCGATTGCAAAGAATTTCTTGTGAGAGGAATGGCTGCCGATGCCACGGTCAGTGAAGGAGGAAGAGGAGTAATGTAGCTTCTGACAAGATTCCCCTTCAAACAGGAAGTCCCTTGCCCTGTAAGCCTTGGGCCTGTCTAGACAGGACCAGCTGCAAAAAATGTACTCTACAGTGCAGCTGGGGAGCATGGCTTTATCTGGAGGCTCTGGTGGAAAACATCAGGAGAAACCCCAGGTCAACCATTAGGGTTTTGGAGCTGGGAGTTTTGAGGATCAGAAGCCCACTACGCTCCAAGTGAAAAGATATACTAGCAGCATTAGGGGTTTTGAGTGGCTTCAGAAGTTGTTGGTACAGAAGCATATCTCCTCTTGGCATCACAATTGCCTGTGTTACACTGGATGTTCAAAGGAAACATCCACTCTGCTCATCACGCAACCAGTGCTGCATGGAGTAAGTGGGTAGGGTTGATAACGCAAAGAGCTCGACTTGGGAAACCCAGTTTCCCAGGAATCTTGTCAGAGATCATAGACTGACCAGAAGGCAGAGATTTTGGAGCATTGCCTGAGCAGGTGGCTCATGCCCAAGAGTCACCAACACATAATGAGTTTTCAGAAGATGAAAGATGCTTTTTTTTACTGATGGATCCTGTTGTGTGGCAGGAAACCATCGTAAGTGGCAAGTTGCTGTTTGTAGTCTCATACAACAAACCATTGAAACTTCCGAAGGAGAAGGTGAGTCAAGTCAGTTTGCAGAAAGGAAAGCTACTCAACTAGCCCTAGCGATTGTTAAGCTCAAAAAGTGGCCAGTACACTGTCTCTATACCGAATCCTGGATGGTGGCTAATGCCTTATGGGGGTGGCTACAGCAGTGGAAGAAGACCAATTGGCAGCACACAGGTAAATTCATCATTCCACTCCTCGCCTTTGTGAATCACATATTGAAGAATTATCATTAAAATCCACATTTATCACACAATCTTCACAAACTTCACTCAAAATAACAAAAAAAGCCCCCCAAAACTCCACACACCTAAAATCAAAATAATGTCATCACAACACCTAATTACTGCTCAGCAGTAGCCAAAACACTGGTGTTATTATCAACACCTTACTAGCTACAAATACAAAACACAGCACTAGGAGGGCTGCTATGGGGAAAATTAACTCCATCTCAGCCAGACCCAATACAGTGGGCTGGTCAGAGAGGAGTATAATTACACAGATAAATATTGCCAGCATCTGGGCTAACTTCATTATTTTTTTTCTAGTTAGACAGTAGCTGAAACACAGTTGAAAGCTACTGATGGTTGCAGGAAGCCTCTCTTTATTATAATATTATTATTTACTTTTCAATAACACCTATAAGATGCTAGTGGTTGATCATACACAAGAAAATCAATCCCCGCAGTGTTGGAGTACGAGTCCCAGTGAAGAGCTGAACTAGCATATTTTTGCTTATTTCCTATTTGGGGAATACTTTCCTGATCACATCTGCTATTGTGCTCCCATTGAAGATTCAATAGCAGAGAAGAAGAGGGTTCAGCTGTAAACACCAACAGCATTAAGAGCTCGATGCTTTTTCTGCCTTGAATAACTTTGGTGAACCTAGAGATTTCCCTTAGTATCTATCTACCACTTGCTTTTACGAATGTAACGAGACACAGAAAAAATGGGAACAATAATGCTGTCTCTCAGGGCTGGCACAAATTAGAGGCTGTTAAGATGAACTAGCCGTAAGTCTCTGATTGAGTCACTCATGCATTACTCCACTTCAAGCCAGCGTAACTCTGATGGAATAAAATGTTATTCATATATTTATATGAACATTAAAATATATTCATATATTCAAAGATATTTATTCATATTACAGGAGCACCAAAACATCTCTTAATGAGCATGAGGCCATTATAGAAAAGACTGCGATAAAATAGTGGAAAAATGGTCTCTACCACAAATAATTTAGTGTAGAAGTACTGCATATGAGGGAATCAAGTCATCTGAGATTATAAAGACAGTAGGGAGATTGTAGAAGATGTAAAAGCTAGCTAATTATCCTAACACTATAAGTAAGACTATAACTCATGTCTTCTGGCTCCATGACTGTGTGACTCAAGGTACAGCATCTCTGATCTGTTCCCTGGCTTTTTTTTTTTTTTTTTTTTTTTTTTTTCCCTCAACCATTCTGTTGTTTCTGAATTACTCTCAAACATAGAAAGAGTTGAATTTCTTTGGTTAGCAACCACCTTTCTTAATCTTACTTTCACAGATTTTTCTGTGACTTTAATCCTTAATTAACTCCTGAAAGAATGTCATAGTCTCAGTGGAAGAGGTGTGAGTGACCGGGAGGAGGAGGACGGAAGGTGCTCAGAGGGTTTTGGATGCTGTCAGTGTGGTGCGGATGTGCTGGTGAAGCACCCCATAAGCTCTGGCTTTCGGACAAGTATTCTGAATTTGAACGAGAATGAGCAAGAGAGCTCATTTTGTACCCAGATTCAGTTTGGAAACATCCCTGCTAAATTCAACCCAGAAACAATATGCATTGAAAACAAGATTCAGGATCAATGTAAAATAGTTTCCAACTCATGCATGAGGAGGAGTATAATGGAAATGCCAACACAGGGATAACAATAACAGCTGTAGTAGTGAGCGAGTGTTATGGCTTCTGAACAATACATTACGCTACAAGGCTACCTGCCTCAACGCTATCATTTCTGCCAGCAACGATGGATTGTTTTGTGAAGTGAAGGACAGATTTCTGAGTGCTTTCACAAAAACACCATTGTGGAAACGTTCCCTGATTTCTTTTTATCTGCTTGTCTGAACTTGTCTTCTTTAATTTCCCTTTACCATTTAGAGGGAGAATTATTTGGAGTAATATGAGGTAAAAGCTAAAACAATCTAACAAAAAGAGTTTGAATATTCAGAGAAAAGAACAAAAAGTTAATTCAAAGGCAACAAGGTTGGAAATAGGATAAAATAATTGCCCCACAGGATCGTGGTTGTAAATACTAATGGCTTCACAGAACTGTTCAAAATTGTTTCAGATGAAACTTTTCAAAAATATACTTTCAGCTCCACTGAATGTTTCTGGAACGATTCTCTTACGACAAAAGCCTTCATTTTTTGTTAAAAAAAAAATACTTAAAAAAATTTTTTTGGGGAAATGTGAGATTTTTACTTGAAAAGACAACTTATACTTTGCAGGTTTTGTTTGTTTGTTTGTTTTCAGATATTTTCTAAAAAATAATCCTATTCTGACATCCCAAATTGCAAAATTTTACAGCATTTTCAAATAACTTTCTTTGTGCTATGACAAATTCTCCATGCTGATTTGAGGTGGAAAACTGAAGCATATGGACTTATGAAATATCATATTGTAGTAATTTTGGTTTGAGTAACATTTTCATAGAAACATAAGAATGACAGAATATTAAGTGGTCACTTACTTGTCTCTTCTCTATGAAGCACAAAAATATAAATCTAGATAATATTTAACAAATGTGGTTCAATATTTATTATAAACTTTCAGCACTGGAGATTCAGTAGTTTACCCAAGCATCTGTTCCAGGTCCTTACTAATCTGATAATTAGACATTTTTCCTAATCTCTATCCTACAACTTTATGTTGAAAATTTTGCCAGAAACATTTTGTTTTTGATTAAGTCAGCACCTCTTACAGCACACACATGGGATGTGGAGAAAAAAATGGCCATTATCCTCTTTAAATAAATTCAATTTCTTATATCATTATGCTTCCACTTGATCTTCTTTTTATTGGATAAATAGAATTCTCCCAGTCTTTACACATAAACTATACTTTCTATGCCTTGTCTCTTTTGGAGATTGTCCAATTTATTTATATCTATCTTAATGCTTGTTCTTAGACTAGGAACAGTACACCAGCTGAGGTCTCACCACTGCTTAGTATAGCAAAATAATTACTTCCTTTGTCATGCTGTTAATACAGCCCAGAATTAGATTTGCCTTTTGTGCAACTGCATTATCTTGTCGACTCATATGCAGTTTATGAGCCGTGATGACCTTGGACCTCTCTTACTGTACTGCTGTTCCTCCAGTTATTCTCCCTTTTGTATTTAAGCACTTCCTCCACAGACATTACTATTCATGGCACTTGTCATTATTGAATTTCAGCCTCTTGGTTCAAACACTTCCTACAGTTTAGCAGAATGGTTAAGAATTCTCATCATTCCCTCTAAAGTACATACAACCCTTCTCAGCCTGTCACCCAATATCTTGTACGTGTGCTTCATTCCTTCACCCAAGTCACAAATAAAAAGGTTGACCAGAACTGAGACCAAGGAAGGTATTGGGGGTGCACTACCCAAAATACTCTCCTGTTTGATGTAGAAAGGACTGAAAATAACTCCCTATGTGCCATTTCTCAGCCAGTTACACATCTACACACAGTGACTACTTACTTTGCTGGTATAGAATGTTAAAAAGGTTAATAAAGTCAGAATACTATACATTTTCTCCTTCTCCATCTGCTAAGCAAGATCATTAATCAGAGAAGTGAATTAGATAGGTTTGACATGATTTTATTTTCATAGATCCACACTGGATATTTTTAAGTATTGCATTTTGATCTAGTTTCTTATCTACTGATTATTCAGCAATCTGTTCTAGCATCTTCCTAGCTATCAAAGTGAAAATGACGGGCATATCAATTTTGTAGGTCTTCCTTCTTTATGTGTGAGAGTAGGTACCACATTTTCAGTAAATTCACACTTTATTTAACCTACTAGAGAGGTAGCCACATTTTCAAAATAGCTAAGCACAGTAGGAAGCCACACTGTTATGCAGAATTTCATCATAAATGTTGCAAAGGGAAGCCTGCACTTGAAAAGCCATCTCTGCATCATTTTCCAGTGTCTTGCAATACATCACTAGCGGTCAGAAATCACATTCATATTACCTCACCTGAGTTTATTTATATGATATTAATCTCATTCTTCCCTCTTCTCTCTTTCAAGCATCAGGGAGGTTTTCCACCACTTCTCATGCAAACCCAATGTTCTTTGTGCCTGAGGGAAGCAGAGGAGTCCATCATCCTTCAAAGCACTGAAGACTGCTCGGCATACATGTTCTGTTTGAACCTTATCCTTTCTGAGCTCATATAAGCATTATTCATATCTAACCATTTTTGGGTTAGTCAGTCTGTTCCTCTTTGTACACAATGTGTTTCAAATAAATTTTTGGACACTGACAGGAAATATCTTTGGAAGATGTATCTCACCCGACACAGACACATAGCATTTAAACACCTCCATCTCAGGTAGTACCACATGATCCCCTTTTTTAACTGATGATAAGAAATTCATGTTTTTACACATCTCTTTTGGATTGTCTGACTCATGACTTAGGAGTAACGTTTCTCTCTACTGTCTAGAGAAAGCTGAGGCTCACACATTCAGATATAGACACTGGAGAAAGTTAGTGCCTTACGAGGTTAATTACAGCCTTTCTGTCTCCCTTAAACTGGAAACTCTGATCAGCATGAGAGGAAGCTTCTCTGACAGAATAACATTTCTCATAATTGATATGTTCTCATTGAAAATTTTGGTTTGACAAATGTGTATTTTTGATGTATTATCCTGTAATGGGAAAATACCAGTTGTGTTTACTTCTGCACATTGTTGAAGTAGAGCTTAAAATCCATTTTTAAAAATAATCCTTGTAGAAAATTACACTGTGCATCTATGAAAATAAAAAATGTTTTCATGTTTACAACCATAAAACTACCAAGTTATTAAAGGAACCTACTCAAGAAATCCTAAGCCAAGTTAGAACAAAACACATTCAGTTGTTTTAAAATTATTTCTATGAAAGATTTCTGCTCAGTAGCCAGGCTGAAGAATGTAGATTGGTTTTGGTCTAAAGTCATAAGCATTTGAACCAATTTTACTCAGATCTCCCCAGAACTGCTGCTGAGCTGTAAATAAGACTGGAAAATTCCAGCTCACAATTCAATTTTCAAAATTGTACAAATGACTGACTGGAAATAAAGGCATAGAAAGCAGGGGAAAAGAACAAAAGTAACATTTTATCTTTAACTGTACCTTTTATAAATTCTATCATTAAAATAGCCCTCATTAAATGATTAATTAATCTATAATTTTAAGAATAATACATCTCATTGCCTAAATTTCAGTTTAAATACTGAGGTATACTGTTTGCGTGCCAGACCATAATCCTCTCATACTGAAAAAGATGTAGGAGGTGGAAAGTTTTAACATTATTGTGTAGTGCCTCACTGATTTTTTCCATAAAAATATTTGACTTAACAGTGTAGGTATTGATATAGTAAATTAAAACCTAAAATTGGAAGGAATAATGCTGCTTTAATTGCCTGACAGGACTGAGATTATTTCTCACATTCTTTCCTGCACAGCTGAATATAACCTTCCTAAAGAGAAAAGATATTCACTGCTGAATGGAGTGAACTGCACTAATATATTGAACTCTAGGAAGCCCCTAAATAATGTGGTATAAAGTATTAGCATTTTTCACTCCTTTGAAGATCGAAGACAGGGGGCTAGCTCTTGTATGATGTTAGATTCATAAGCTGTAACTAGGTGAGTGCTGAGCTGATATTGCAGGACTAAGTCTTACAGGAGTATAAATCTCAGAATTAAAAGAAAGGCACAGGAACAGGGATTTTTTTGAGGGTATGTGTGCCCTTCTCCTGACATACCACATCTTGTGAAATAATGCCCAGGTGCTGCTTGCCTTTTATAACCTTGTAGCTGAAATGTGAAATTTCTGTTTCCATCAGCAGATATTGATGAAGCTTTAAAGAAAGAGATCTCTAGAGGAGATCCTCATGCTCTGGCACACTATAGTTGTCTGAGAGGTTTGAGTTCGGTACGTCTTCAATGTTCAGGGATAATTCTTTGTGCTACTGAGGGAACCAGCTGCGTTTAGACCTACTGCAACTGGCTCTGAAAACTCTGTATGAAAATCAGCTGCTGGAAGGAATGTCTACGCCATGGGTGCAGAGATGGGTGAGCTGATTACAAAACCTGACCAATTAATCTTAATCATGGATGTGATGCCCCACAAAAGCAGAAGTAGCACTTCTGGACGCAAGCTGAGGTATCTGTGATTCAGTGAAGCTCGCCGTAGAGGCTTATTGGGATAGTACTGGGATTTCTGTTCTGTGCTCTTAATGCAATGCTACTGTGAGATTCAGAACAGTGCCAATGTAGGTGACATGAGACATGCCAGGTGGGATGCTGTGCCAGGTACTCCAAGTGTCAAAACCTCAACTCTGACGCTGCCTCTCTCAATAGCCGGGATCAAGACACTTAATATGGAAAGCCTATCTGTCCCTGTATGAATGCAGGGAAATTTCTAGCAGTGATTAACTCTGGAAATAACAGATAGCTAGGCACAGACGGCTCCGTAAGGATACATGAGAAAAAAATTAAGGCACAGCTCCAGGCACTGCACACTACATAAGGGACTTTTCAACTAATGTGGAAGCTTTTCTGACCTGGAAGTTGCAATGCCGAGGTGGACTACAGCCCTTTTGGGATTACAGTTTCCTCAGTCAAGAGAAGTGTTCCAGTGAGTAATTTGGATACCCAAGTAATGTTTCCCAGGCCTGCAGCATCCCCAGAGATAATGTAATGAATCCTTAGGGATGGGGAAATCATTAAAGTCCCATCTGTGTATTTCTTCAATAGCAATTTACTGGGGGAAAATAAAAAGTACGTATCTGTTTGTTTCTGTATTTCTTCTCTCCCATTATATAGCACATAATCAGCCCCATGCAAATAAAGAAATCGTAATTAACTAGTTCTAAAAAGCCAATACCTAATCATCTCTCTACACGTAACACATTTATTCCAGACACATGTCAGTTATCCATTTTAGTAGTCCTGACGTTCTGAAATGAGGAAAGGCAGCTTTCATCCACTGTTTCTTCCTCCCTCTGCTCCCTTTGATTGTTATGAGCAAATAGTCATGGTAGAGAACACCTGTGCTCAGCAGGTGCATGGAGCTTCCCTGTGGTACCTAAGCCTTTAAGGGGCCGTAGCATCTCTACCAGTATGCTCAGAACAGATTGCTCCAGTAATTGACACAGAAACATGGACTGCTGCATGGGGCGAGATGATATGGGGAGTAGATGGAGTTAGACATGTTTTTCTTAGGGCTGTAAGAAGCTGCTGCTCGAAGAATCAAATTCTAGTGAACAACCCACCAGGCTTACTAGGAAAAGTTTGTAGATTCAGTGTTTTTCTCAGGTGGCAAGGAACACACTAAAATCTATAACTTTATGGGGTGGGTTTGCTAAGAAAATGGTATCTCTGAGTGCAAAAATTGGAATATTCAGGAAGTCTAATTCTCCTTTCTGTTCTGTTCTCTGCTCTGCTATTTCACCTTGTTAACTCCAGTAATTTCCTAAAATGTCCTCTGCGTCATATTTACAGATATGTAAGAATCATACAATCATAGAATTGTTAGGGTTGGAAGGGACCTTTAAGGGTCATCTTGTCCAGCCTCCCTGCAAGGAGCAGGGACAACCTTCTTCACCGTGGCTTCCTCATGAGTATTGGGTACCCTGTCACAGAGTAAAAAAAGTGATGAGTGTCAACCATAGCTTCTATGTTTTTCTTCTACATCACAATCCTGTCCTGTGTTTCACTTGGGACCCAGGTATCACATATGTGGTCTTTTTTTTGGAACCCTTAGTCACTGAAAGCTTATGACAGAAAAACTCATACAGTCAGAAAAGTCATCAACTTTTGAGCCTGTATTTAGGCAACTGGATCCAGCCTTTCACCAGCAGAGCCCAGAGACTGTGGTTCAGCTGCTAGGCACCTACTTCAGGAGAGCTGAAAATCAGTCTGTTACCCTCAACCATAACGACTGCGGGGCTCAAAACCACTTGGCTCACAGGTAGAGGCTTGCATGTAGAGGATTAAATTTAGATGTCTTAACTTTGGCCTGAATTCCTCCAATGAGTTGCTTAGGGAACAGATTTTTACACATATTTAAAATGTAAAGTTTTTTTTCTGTTTTGGTTCTTGTTCTCCTTTGGGGAAGGAAGTCGGGTGCTGGGTCTTAAATATTTTACCAAAGACCACCCAAGAAAGCTGTCATAGCAGAGAACTGAACCCAAATGACCCATGCTTCAGCTATCAACACGATTACAGAACTTCCTGAGTGTATCATAGTCCACTGTGAGATAAATAGTCCTCTTTCTACCATTAACTGAAAAAAAAATACCCTACATATATATGAAACACAGAATCAGACAAGGGTAACCTGTGTGGCACTTCGGAGAGTAGTAAACAATCTCCTCTTTCCTCAGCAAGTGTGACTGACTTAACCATTTCCAGAAAGAAATTTGAAGAGATTTTCTGAACAAGCATCCACATGTGAACCAGAGAAAAGCTAGGGAAAATGTAATTTTGTTTTATACATACATACAGGGAAATAGAGGTGCATTCAAGCCTGACTTCAAACTTCAGGCAACTCCTTCACTAATTTCAGTTCAACTCTTTGCTTGTTACAGAAATTTTGCGTGAATGAACACTGCTCATCAGTGTCATGAATACGATTGAATTCAGGCCGACCGCTGCACTTTGAATTAGTATTCAAGTTATTTGCCTCCACTGAGAACTCAACCATAAATTCTCAATTAAGGCCTGGCTGAGGCTCAGTGAAGCATGAGTGGAGATTTTATTATGTAAATAAGATAGCAGTCAACTCATTTAACAAAACTTCAACAGTAATTGAGCAGCAACTAGCTCATATTGCGTCTTTCACTTCATCTTGTACTTGATTAAATTGACAAGGGCTTGGCTGCATTCCCCCTTTATTTTGTCAAGTCCTTACTTGTCCAGTATCACTTGAGGCCTGACAATTGTTCCTGATGGAAACCTGTGTCAAACTAATTGTATGTTTTTATCTAGGTCCTTATTGAACAGCTACTAATCGTGAGGTTTTATTTGCGCTAGGTAATGAAGGCTCAGATCCAAAGACATTATTTTGCAGAAATAGATAAATACCTGTTTTAAAATGCTGTCATGATATTAAGAAGGATGCTACCCGACACCTGGGTTTGTTCTTGTTTTTTCAGATGAATATTTCTGTTTTCTTTGGAGTGTTAAGTCAAATGTCTAACTAGTGCAAGTCATCATTATACTACTGAGGTAAGTGTATCTACAACAGAATTGATGTCCATCCCCATGTCCTGTCTTTCCTACAGATTTTCATGAAGAGTGCCAGTATGGAGTTGTATAAAAGCAATTAACCTCTGTGTGTATGTATGATTTTGTGCTCATGCGTGTGTTTTCACTGCATAATATTGTGCACCTGTATAAAAAAAGTCTTTTGCAAAGTAAAAAAAAGTTACATTTGTGACACAGCATACATAGCACATTCTGATACTCAAATTTATTACAAAAGTCACAAAATCTCCAGCTGGTGTCTGTGCATTGCTATAGTCCAGTCTAGTTTTCATGTTAATACTTTGGATCAGCTTGTGAAACTGATATTGAGGGAGAGCTAAGAACAGGGCTAGGGAGACAAGAAAAGAAAGTAATAAAGCTTCTTAGCTGAAATAGCTAAAAAAAATAAACAATAGTTTGAACTTATGCAAACGTAGTGTCTCTTTTAGTGAATTCATCCAGTTTTAAAAGTACCTAAATGGTATGCTCTCTAAAATAATTTGTAATGGAATGTGTAATAGGTTTCAACAGCTGGACTAAATTATTCAGTTCAAAAGAATGTGTGTGTGAGAGCGAGAAATAATGTAACACTATTTATATACCCCAGCAAAAGCTTGATGCTTGCACTGAGCATCCAAGTTATCTAAACTGCATAGGCTGGCAAACAGCATTCTTATACTTTAAAAAAATATATCTCACCATCACCCTGGAGGAATTTAAGGATCTATTTACATTATTTCTTTAGACAGTCATACTGCAATCACACACAAATCTACCAATTTGCAAAAAGCTGAGGAAGTAGAAGAGGATTTACCAAATTAGGGTCTATATCAAGAATTAATGACATTATTTGAATATTTTTCTACAAAGAGACTTTTCTGAAGATTTTGAAGGGATTTTTTTTCACTTGCTTAATTGATAATCAGTAATTCCTCCTTGTGATGAGACACTGACCTCTAATCCATCGCTATCTATCAGAGTTTTTGGACTCAGCAATGCTCGATAAGGCATATGAATTAAAATATATCTCTTCTCTCACTACAGATGGAAAATGAATTTAAACCATATTCCATCAAGAAAGGAAACATAACCTATAACTAGGTTTGGGTTACATCTCTTTTGTAAGAATATTTCAGTTACTAGTAGAAATGTTTTTAAATTTGGCTGTTCAAGATGACATTTTCTATGCTGGTATCTGCTTCTGGCTGCTTTTTGTAGTTATAACTAACTTTATTCAGCTGTTTCCTATAATTAAACTAGAAAAAAAAAAAAGTTGTTTTCTCTTCATATTAAAACTCCCTTAACATTTGAGAAGATCCAGTGTCTTTACTCTGTGGAGCAGGAATTAGAGACTTGGCAAGGAAGTTGGCTATTATATCAGCCCTTTTACTGTCCTCATGTTCACCTTGATAAGGAATAATATTAGTCAGCAAATCCTTGTTGATGGTTCACATCCAGCTCTACTGTACTCTGTCTATTCAGAGGAAGGGCTGCAAGGAAGAAGCTGTTTTTTCCATAAAATTTTTCAGAGCATGAAGTCTGTCTCTCTCAACCCACCAATATGGTTCCCTGCAGATATTGAGATCAGTGATGTGAATGCAAAGAGAGAGGAGAACTGACGAAGAACGATAATATTAAGCAAGGAGACTGTGCAGAGAAGTGCAGTAACAGGAGCTAGGAGACAAAAGAACTGTGACAAAGAGTTGGTGGAGCAGAGTTACAGTCTGCAGCTGACTGAGAAAGAGTATTGGGGAATGACACAGGGATGAGCTGGACTGGGAATCAATGAGGTGGCAGGATCAGGACAATCTGTGTAACCATGAAGAAAGAAGCAGGTGGATAATGAGTAATCAATCTGATTAACTGGAACGTCTCTGTCAAAAACATGACTAGAGAGTTGGAAGGTGGAACCCTACATGAAGGACAACAAATGGAATGAGTACTAAGGGGAAGTGTGAAAGAGCTCAGATTCAGTAGCTGGGAGAAGATTGGGTGGAATGAACAGAGAGGGGCAGGGTAAGGAAGGTGGGAGCAGATAGGGAGATAAGTAGGGGGAACTTGGGCAGGAAATCAATCCAAAATGGAGTTATGGTTAAAGCAAATATTTTATTATCAGATTTTATTAAACATATAAAAGATTTTCAGGTAGATAATATCTTTACAAATATTTACAGCCTAAAAAGATAATTGTTCATTAATATTTTTTGAGGACAGACGGAGCAGGCAGAGAAAACCTATACAACTAGTTCATTCAACTTGATCAACTCTTCCAGCATTATTGCACAGAAGTATATTCTGTTGCTTATATCCAGGGTCCTTAAAGGGAACACACAAGAGTCTCCAATAATAAGCCTTATATAAATGAGTTTCTATGCTACTGTGAGCTGTAGGAGTTGTGTGTTGCTTCTACACTTACCATAGGGAATATAGTATGGGGGAGCAAAAAAAGCTGGAGCACAGCAAGGCCTCATAGCTTTCTGATTATTTGTGCCTCAGGGACTGCAGGAAAGAGAGAATAAATTGTCAGAAGCCTTTAGGCATGCCAGCCTCTATAAGTATGCCAGCATGTTCTGGGGGAGGCTATGTGGCTGTGCTGTCAGATATTTTGCCCTCAGCTGACCCATGGGGTGGTCATTCTGTTCTTAAATTCCACCTCCTGGAAAATCTATCCCTAAAAGGAAAAATCAAGCAGTGAAATCACTGCCGAGTTCCCAATGCCCTGAGTTATGCCATCAACTTTAAAAAAAATATATATGGGGGTTTTTTTTAAATCAATTTTTCCCTCATTCAAATACACTGTTTATTTCTTTACTGTAATCCATGGAGTATGTTTAATGGACAAAGAAGTGGACACCAGGTCTCCTCCTGCAAGTAACCCATAGGCTTTAGACTCAGTTTATCTGCTTTTTCTCTCACTCTCTAAATGATTATTGTAACGATGTCATTGTTCTAGCACAAAGGATTGAGAGCACTCTCTTCCACCCAGACTGGTCTCAGAGTCAGCTTGACCTTTTTGAAGATATGATTTTGAGTTCCATGAAACAGACATGGGCAGGTTGAGATTAGGGTTCACGGGCTGCTAGCTCAGTGTTCAAAGCACTGAAATGCTGAAATCACTGGTTTGAAGAAAAGCAGTTTGAGAGGAAACCTCATTGCTCTCTACAGCTTCCTGAGGAGAAGTAGAGAAGCTGATCTCTTCTCCCTGGTATCCAGTAATAGGACGTATGGGAATGGTTCAAAGCAGTGTCATGGGAGGTTCAGATTTGATGTCAGGAAACATTTCCTTACAGAGAGGGTGGTCAAACACCGGAACAGACTTCCTAGAGAGGTGATCAATGTACCAGGCCTATCGGTGTTCAAGAGGAATTTGGACAATGCACTTAAAAATGTGCTTTAACATTTGATCAGCCCTGAAGTGGTCAAGCAGTTGGACTAGATGACTGTTGTAAGTTCCTTCCAACTGGAAGTATTCTATTCTATTCTATACTAAAGAGTCATGGTCATGCCAACAACATTATTTACTTTTTTTTGCAGCCCCTATGTTTTCTGCAGAAACCTCTAGCATGTATGTCTGCAGAAAGACTTCCGGTAAGGTAAGTGAAAGGACAGTTAAAGGTAGCCCAACATCTGGCAGGATTTATTGTGAACTGGATGCTTGGCTGCTCCAGACTGTCAAGGTATCCACAGAATTTCAAGTTGTTTTTAGGCTCTGTAGATTTCAGTTGTTTCTGTATATAGAAGACAGATGAGTTGTTGTTCTAAAGATTTGGGATTTAGTTGCCTAATGTTGCACTTTTGTTGATTTAACCAAACTGCCTTGTAAAATCTTTGGCAGAGTGATTTCACTTGAGTAGCGTATTCTGGCTAAATCTACGCTCATATTTCAGATTAGCCCATACATCATCTATTATTAGCTCCAGGACCAGGAACTGCATCTCCCTTTCTGTGTCATCACTTGGCAGCTGCCCCAGAGCCATCCCCAATGGATGGCAGGGAATGTGTAGCTGAAATACACCCAAATTCTCTGCACCATGTAAAGATAAGCCTTTGGTCTGCAGATTGAATTCTCTTTACAAGATGGTTTCCACATGCGCATATTTGGATACTGGTTCAATTCCTTGGGCTTCCCGTAAAAAGAGAAGATAAAGCCACTGGGAAGTCAAACTGTGCTGCAGAGTGAGCAGTGGGTTTTGTACTCAGATGTTCAGCTGATCTTTCTGGATCCTGCTCTGCTTGGATGGCTGGGTGTGGCTGTATGCATGTGTTTGAGGGCAGATGATGTTAAGATCAGAATTACCATTAGATATAGAAACAGATCAGGTGCTTAGTTCTGACCTATGTTTTGTGAATTTAAAGATAAAAAACACACACACACACACAAAAAAAAAAAACAAAACATAAACCCAACACTAAAACACACAAAAAAAGTACTCTGACTAGCTACGCTGCTTGTGGGGCTGATGCAAGTGGACCATGGTATACAGGCTGCTCATGCACTTGCCAAAAAAAGTCCAAGTTATGAACGAAAAGCACAGACATCTGACTTAGAAAAGAACTGGTTTAATATTTTTCTGCCATACTTTTGATATTAACCCATATGTAATGGGTTAAGCACCACTTTTATAGGGCAAGGGGGGGCGGGGGGGGGGGCTGCAGCAGACTAGCTCAAACTGAAAATCCTGAGTTCAAGACAAATAAGACTAAACTGAAAGACACAAGGATAAAAAGAACATGGTATTATTAATGCTTATCACTCTTTAGGTCCATACAATTCAATGACAGTTTCAAAAGGATGTACTGATAAAGGATTTCCTGGCAGTTTGACACAGTATGTGGTGGTTCCAGTAAGCCTCTTGCTGAACAAAGAACACAGGGGAACTTCTGAAGCCTGAATGGATGACTGACAGTGCTGAGCCTGAGAGGGAAGCACTTTATCTAGGCTTTTGTCATTTTTTTCAACTAACTGCACTAATACTTGAGCTGCCATGTAAGCTACTGCCTTGTTAGTAAGAGCATGAAGCAAAGTCCTAATTGTTTGCAAAGTTTCTGATGTTTTCTTCTCAGGTTTCAGGATACCCAGAAATCTGTTTTCAGGACTATTGGAATTTGAGCAAAGACAGCTGTGCTTTTTGGGCTGGATTCAACACATCTGGGATCTGGAGATTCTCCATCCCTCTCCCTGTGCCCACCACTCACCCCAAAAGTGTGGTGGGGTTCAGAATTAAAAAAAAACCCCACTGCTAGCTACAAATTTTTCAAACATGATTTTTATTCTTGCACTGGATCACGCTTAAATTTGTGACACTTGAAGTCTAGAGAGTGATGCAGCACATCAGGCCTCTCTCTAGCTTTTCCAAGTCTTACATAAATGAGCCTAGATATTCCTTTTCTCTGGCAGTGTCCCCTGAGCTTGTGTCTCCCTTCCCCTGCAGCTGGAGTCTCCCCGCAAAAATCAACCTCGCAGCACTGAGAAGTGCTGATCCAGTGCGATTTGGGAGAGGAAAAGATAACCTGACATGAAAAATTTCTGATTGCCTCAAGGGAGCTGAAGGAGGATATGAATGTTCCCTCTGTGGGAGGCTTGGACATCCTAGCGAAAGACAGAAAGAGAGAAAGGGAAGATAATTAAAACAGTTTCTCTGCAGATTCACTGAATTATGACAATTCAGAACTAGAGACGCTGTAGGAGAGACAAGAAGATTTACTGGATCAAGGAGCTGCTTATAAAGGAGGAACAAATTAAGAGTATTTAGCATGAAAATTAACACTGGAAGCTAAGCTTAATACTGACCCAGATACAGAGAGAAAGTTACTCCCTGAGTAAAATAAAATCATTCTTGGCAGGATGAGATTCTTTAACTCTAGTCATTTGGATTTAGTTAAGGAGTAATGATACTTGAAGAGCACGCAGGAGGGGCAGAACCAGGACCTAATCAGATATGAACACAATAAAAAGGAAAAGAAGTGTAGGTCACGCAGTATTACCGCAGGAAGACAGAAAAGCAGCATGGCCAGACCCAAGAGAAGGCCTATGGGTGCAGCAAGCACTGCAAGCAAGCCTGATGTACTGGCTTGGGCTCAGAGCCACAGTGATGCGGTCAGGCAACTTTCAGAGTGTGTTTGCCAGCTCAGGAGCATCAAATGAGTGATTCAGAGCCTGGCAGAACTCTCTCATGGAGACATACCCTTTTCTTCCGCAGAAGCCATGGTGGAGTCTGGCTCTCACCTGTACACTGCTGGATCACAACTCATTGCATTGCAGTCACAGATCCTGTAATGGGATATATGGCATACCAGCAATCAACTGTGAGAGATTACTGATTTTTCCCCAGTATAACCTCTCACATCACCATAGCTGTATGATTACAGTATGTGATACACTTGCCAAAAAAAAAAAAAAGCCCAGCCACAACCTAGGAATGGTGGACATAAAGGGAGAGCATGGCAAGTGACTTCTCTAGCTGCCATTACCAGTATAATGCCCTTGACAGATCCCCCTGTCTTGTTGCTATCTTATAGGTATGGATGTTATCCTGCCCCTTACACTGTAACAAGCCTAAATTTGTCCTAATGGTGATACTCATCACTGGTCTGCACTGCATTTATGGACAAATTATCTTGGAAAAATGCTCAGCCCCAGGAGCCGTGTCAAATACATCCTTTGAAGCTGATAGAAGATAATCATCTCAGATTCGTGGTGAATTTGAAAAAAGCACAGATAGGAATCAATTTATTCTTTAATGCTTTAAGCAAATTTATTTCATTACAATCAATCCTGTCTGTAGTTTACAGAACTTTGACCAAGCTAAATGCTGTCTTTATTGTTACTATGTCTTAAAATGTATTGGATGAGCTGTCTGGTACCCAACATTTTCTACTACTTGCTTTCATATACTTAAAATTTCCAGTCCCACACGTTAAGACACTGTCTGGCTGTCAAAAAAAAAAAAAAAAAGCAAGTAATCACTACTTTAGAATAGTTGTCAAAGGATCAAATGTTTTAAACCTTCAAGCACATAAAGTTTTACTTGGCCTGCAAATTCTCAATATATCTGCATGGCCTTTTCTGTCATAAGTAGATCTATCAGCTTCAGCTGGCTCAGATGTCCGTCACGGGGAGTTCACTCTGGGCTGCAACACCTCCCACTGCACTTTGAGAAGAAAGGTAAATGCTCACAGTTTTCTCAGTGAGTTCTGAGCTCTCTGCTACCACAAGCTAAGTTAGCTATTTTAAATTTAGCTTAGGTAAAACTATACAGTTCTGCAGCAATGAAATACCCTCTGTCATTTCCTGTTAAAAAATGTATGACCCCTTTTCTTCATTACAAGGAACTTTAGCATAGACTAGATGCTGCTTCCACTCCAATAACACCCAAGGGTTTGAACATATTTATATGTACATATACATGTTTCTAGCAGCTCTGAATTTTCTTGTAGTCTTCCCTCTTTAAGTAAGTCTGGTAATTCAGCTGTGAAATTAAAGAAACACGGGGCACTGTAGTGAGGTCTACATTCTTCTCCTTGTGAAGAAATCTTAATAATGTTAAGTTTATGGCTGCCCATATTAAACAGAAAATGCAAAACGCTGTAGCTTAAGATAAAGAGCCAAGCTTCTGTAGTCGGTGGCTGGAACGGTTCATTTTCTTTTGAATTAATACAGATAAGAACCTGCAACATGTCAGTGAAATGCCCTACCTTCTTCTCAGTAAAGAGGAGAAACCTGCTAGTGCTGCCTCTATCTGTGATAGATGTGCTTTCTTTGATTTTGGTTCTGAAATATCGTGGAGTATCCTAACAAATGCTTCTAGATTCATCCCATCTGATTTAAGGCATCTAAATTAGGAGCCTACTTACCTTAGATCCTCTGTGTGGTACTCTAGATGAAAAGCTAAGCGCCTTTACAGAGTAATTCCACCCCTCCAAGATATGAAGAAACTCCACTAAGGCTGGAATTATCCTACCCTCTCTAGATTTCTAATGGAAGCATCTCTTAGCTGTTAAGCTAAATGAGAAAAAAAAATCATGTCTGACCATTTACATTTACATGACTTTTGAATATTGACTCCCCATCATTGACAGAGTTTACTGATGCTATTATAATGTGATTGATTTTGATGTTCAACAGTACATGACGTCTTCATAGTCTGCAAAACTCAGATCTCTTTCTAGAGCACAGAGCAGCTGAAATAACACAGATTTACCGTTAGAAAACTAGACAGTGTTCTAACACAAACCTGAGGAATTATGTTAGCTGTTAAACTGCTCCTACTTGTCAAAGCAGAGGCAATTTTATGCAAAGGCTGTTGCAAGTCAGGGTTAAGTGGAACTGGTGTGGATCATGTATCTACAGGCTCCTGCTGTTTCGATCTTAGCCCAGATTGCTCTCATTTATCTTTTTGCAGCTAAGTACTACGTGACCCGAGTTCCAGCTACAAGTAATGGAGAGAATCACCCGCTCAGCTAAGAGTCCTCTCACTTGTCCTAGCTACCTGTTTTAGAAAGGAGATAAACTTCTCTCTGTGGTACCTTCTTCCACTGACTTTGGACTAAACAATTAACTTTTAGGTAGGTGTTAGGTCAAACAGAACTGTGCTACTAAGGGACATTAGGTTGTCACTTTGGGAATGCTTCATTTAACTTAGGGGTGAGATTCAGCTCATGCATGAAGCTATCTAAATTTAGAAGTCTACTATATAGATATAATGACCACAGCTCCTCTGTTGTATCTACCACCTCTTGGTATATGTTTCCAATACATCAGTGCAGCTCCCATTGGGTGCATATATTTAAGCGACTTACCTAGACTCTTAGTAACCCCGGTACCCAATGCAATTTGTATTGCTTCAAAATAAACATCTAAGATGATTTAGATTAGTTGCTCATTCAAACTGCCTACTGCTTGCCACTAACTCTAAAGCATAACTCACTCATACTTAGGTATTTAGCTCTTCAATACCAAAAGTTGAAATAAATCCTACATCCTGATTTTGGGTCTCTGTTATTCCATCTGTAACATGCAGCTACTATTGCTCATTCGTATAGCTTCTCAGAAACGGGGATAAAGTTGTGCTCTGCTATTATGCATCAGACTTACTACCTGGCCTTACTATGGTGCATTGTTACCATTCCTGACTGAACTTGCCTAATGCAGACAGTACTCGAGAGTCTGTGTCCATCATATGGTGACTGCCACTTGCATTGAAGGGGAAAAACACTTAAACATTTTGTTCAATATTAATTAATCACTGAGGAGATGTCAAGGGAAGTGGGTGACACTAATGAATGTATTAATCCAGAAAACATTGAAGGTTAGAAAGAGGATACATGTTTAACTAGTTCACAAGTGAAGGCATTAATATAAAACATAATGAAATTGTAGGACTATCTCACTCATGTGGAGACTATAATAGTTTGGGGCAGGTCTCATCCCCTTATACTTTGTATAGCAATGTATCTTGAAACTAATGAAGTGCTATGTCTTTATAAGGCATTTCATGGACAATAAGGCTAATTGGAAAAGGGGGTATTAAAATAATGACTTTATCTTCATGTCAGTAATATATGAAGGAGAATTAGAAAACTTGAGGGGTAATACTTTTTTTCAGTAAAGTTTCTTACCTTTTTGCCTTAACATTTAATATAGTTCTGAGTGGTGCTGCTTAATACTCTGGATTTAGATGTATATTAGAAAACTTTGTATTTTTTCTAGCAGACTTTCAAGCAAATTCTTCCTACTACCCAGCACTTTATTTCCTTGATCAGATCATAATAGAGACTAAAAATTTTTTTTTGTTAGCCCAGTCAAATACAATATCATTCATGGAGTTAAAATAGAGATAGTGTATTAAATAAGTCTAAATTATCTACTTTATCCTATCAAATTACTGGAAATGTTTTGACATGTGATACATGAGAGGTAAGCTGGACTGTTGGATAGAACTAGCTTTTAATTACTAATGAATTAACTGGGAGATAAGGCACAACCGAGAAGGCTCCAGGGAGACCTTATAGCAGCCTTCCAATACCTCAAGGGGCCTACAGGAAAGACAAGGATAAGCTCTTCAGCAGGGCCTCTTGTGATGGGACTATGGGTTATGCTTTTAAAATAGAGGGAGGTAGATTTAGATTAGATATTAGGAAAAAAATTTTTGCAATGACAGTGCTGGAACACTGGAACAGGTTGCCCAGAGAGGTGGTTGATGCCCCATCCCTGGAAACATTCAAGGCCAGGTTGGACGGGGCTCTGAGCAACCTGATGTTGTTGGAGATGTCCCTGCTCCTTGCAGGGGACTTGGACTAGATGGCCTTTAAAGATCCTTTCCATCCCTAACTATTCTGTTATTCTATGCTTCTAATGGAGGTTTCTGCACTTGCTCCCCTGTGTCTAGGGAAAAAGCAAGGTAATTTCTCTGAAGTCCTTATTTACTATACAGTCTATCCAGCTGGCACTGGAACCCACCAGATGTAGACCAATTTTATACCAGCCTATGATATTATAGCCTTTATTAGGAGGACAGATTTTTTATCACTACTTTTCTATTAAACACAAATGTCCATCACTATCTTTGTGAGTTATAAAAAAACTGAGAACTGAGTTTGGCCAGGAACTTTGGCTATTTTTGTTGAGATGTGACAGAGGTATTAATTATTCAGCCTCTTGTAAGATGAGGAGATAAAAAAAGTAACATCTTTACTGAAAACTTTAAAAAGTTAAAGCTGAAAATAAAGCTATCATTACATTTGTGTCCAAACTACAAGCAAAGGCAATTCAAATTTAAGTACTCATGAGAGACAAAAAATAAAATTTTAGGCAACATTTTAGCTGTACAATCTCTAGAAAAGAGTGACTGTGGTTTCAAGAAGGCCTTTATAGATGCAATGATTCACTAAGTTTCACTGGAGTTTTTAAGGATCTTGTTTGTTTTCATTTTTACTCTTCTTTAAAAGTAAATACGTGTGCCCCTAGGACATTGCAGAAATGGAAGAATAAAGCAAACAAAAAAAAGAAAATAAGAAAATGGCAGCTATGATTATTAAAGTAATGGAAAAATTATCAGTACAAAGCAGTGTAATTTATGACTATTCACATTTCAGTAGAAGGCAAATAAAAGATATCATGATGGATAGTGAAGAGGAGAGTGTGGGATGTGTCATAGTTTTAAGGCAAGTTTTATAGAGAGAAGAAGAAAGTGGTTTATTAGTCAAGTAATTAATCTGCACAAGTCACTGTCCCAAGGTAAACGGAGCTAAGTCTTACACAAAGATTTTAAAAGATCAGGTATTTCTGTGAATATTTAAAACTTCATCCTTTTATCAGACCAATTGTACAATATACGAAAACCCTCATATTACTCATGCTGTCCAGGCTGAGCACATCAGATTAGTTTAGACTTTTCGAACCTAATATGGAAGTTCCTACGTGTCTTTATGCTGTCCAGCTCATTTTGCATTATTGCAGCAGTTAATTTACATTAACCTTGGTGAATATACATATATATATGCTATGCTCTGTTTTATCCATGTGATCATTTTGACTGCGTCTAATCTGTTCTTCTTTTTCAGCTAGTTTAGTTTTAAATTGCCAAGAATTAAAAGAGTTTTCAGCTTTTCTACGAATCAGTGTTCAGATGTAGCTAAAGAGACTAATATCTATAAACTTCTGAATGACATTATATAAGGATTTATAACGTGAGATACAACATATGTCTTCTTTCTCCTCTATATCCTTTCTGTTCCCTGTTCTTTCCTCCCCTCATCAGTACTCTTTTTAGTTAATAACGGAAAATTCAATTTAAATGCTTTGCCCAGGGTCTTGAAGTTCTGTGTCAAAGAAACACATGTGAAGTTACTCTTTAGAACCTAATAATATGTCTCCAGTGGTATAGCTGAGAGGGACTCCTGGAGGTGTCTTAGGAACTCTAATTTCTCTTGAGTGATAGTAACCCAAGACTGTTCTCCTCCATCTTCTCAAAGGAGACTAAGTGTCAAGACAGTTGGGACCCTCTGTGCCATTCCTCTGTGCCTTGAGTGAGAGTGGCAAGCCTTTTTTCTGTTCTTTAAAGTGATTAGAAAAGATCTCCTTACCCTATGAAAAATTCAAACCATGTTTCTTTTCCCTTTTGGCCCATCCTGTTGAAGGTCGAATGTATGTAACTGTTTTGTCTGTTTGCTCTTCTTTTGCCCATATTACTTCTCATATCTGTATAATATTTAACGCAGTGTTTGAAGTCCAAAAAGAATAAAAAAAAATTCACAGCTTTTCAACTGCACATGACAAATTTGGGTTTAAATAATCAAAGCTTTCTCAAATCTATAAGCAAACTGGTTCTACAATAGAAAGTTTTGAATCAGCTTAATAAAAGCTGATGCCCGCAGCCCTGCCTAAAATAAATACACAGGGAAGCTGCATTGAGAAAAACAGCATGTTAATAACCATGAAATTCTGTTTAGCTTTTAAAAGAACAAATCTCCATCTCTTAGCGTGAAACCCACGGTTTGGGAAAAATTCCTATAAGTTCCTCCTCTCAAGAGAGACATGTAGGAAAGTATGGATGGAGGGAACAATAATAAGAGGGCTATAAAATCAGAGTCTGAACATAGATATGCAAGGGAAAATAAGCAAACTGTGAGATTATTAAAGTTTTCAAATGCCTATAACCAGTTGATGGAGGGGTAAATAAAAAAGGGCGTAAATTCTTGTCTTTGGTTCAGAAAATAATATTACACATATGAAATTCTTGAAATTACAGGTGAATAGACAGTGATTTACAGGAAAGTTTGTCTTCAGTTGCATTAAGGCAGGACTGGTTTCTCTGCTCATGATTTTCTGGTGCTTTTCCCTGATGCCATTAGTAGTTGCTCAATTGTTCTCTTCCTTTTTTGACCAGAAGGAGCTCTTAGCTGAGTACACAAAACTGGTTTCATTCTTTCACTAAGGTTTCTAAACTTGTCCTGTTTTCTTTCACTATGTTAACTGTAATTTTTTTTTTCCTTCTTGTCACTATCAATTATTATTTCAGTTAGTATTTTCGAGGGATTTTTTAATTAGCTTTTTGAAACACCAAGGCTAAACATTAAAGTTGGCGTAACATACATAACCACATCATGCTCACTGCTTCACATGTAAGTACCAAGTGCCAATCAGGAAGTCAATTCATCTGTATTCAATAGAACAGATTTTTGCTCTGTGTGAGTACTGCCTATTTTGTGATAGAAAATTAAAAGGCTTCAATATAATTTTTCTTCATGTATGTATGTAAGAAGAATCCTTTGTATGTGTCCTAAACTGAAGCTTCCTGTGGTTTAGTCACTTTCTTGCAGACAGATTTCACTTAGTGTCTTTGAAACATGTCTCCTCCTGGGCTTTGTTACTTAGAAAACAAGCATTCAAGATCATGTAGTATTGAATTTCTAAGAACTCCAAAACAAGCAATAGTGGTTTTAATAGAAAGAAGGATCTTTCTCTTTTCTTATGACATTTCTATCCTTCTTAAATAGAAACTCCTACCTAATTTTAACTCTTCAATTGAAAGGTCCACTAGGTTCTCCTGTGACGATTCTATCGAATTTCATCAGCAAGAATTTCCAGTTCTTCTGCCCCATGTTTCATTGCCCTTTATACAATTCAGTTTTTTCTCTTCCCTTTCATCCTTTTCACCTTGCCCTTGTGCTTGTGGTATCTTATGTCTGAGTTGGAACCACATTTTCATCGTTCCAGTTGTGTTGTTGGTTCAGTGTACTCCTGGCTGCTCAAGAAAACTGGACCCAGCTCTCTAGCTGAGGTCTCCCCAGTTCTGAATGGAGAGATGGATTGTGTTGTGTGGCTCGCTCCTGCTTACAATGATATGGCTGGAATTTACTTTTTTTCACCACAACCTGACATTTTGTTTCATGGTCACTTGTGAGCAACAAAATTTCATAGTCTTTTTCTATAGACCTGCAACCCAATCATTTCTTCACTTCCTGTATTAGGACAGCTGACTGTTTTTGCCTAAGAACAGGATCTGTATCTCAGTCATGTACAATTCAGCATTTTTTTTTTTAATTTTTAATTCTCACTCCAGACTTTAGAAAAGTTAGAGAAAGCTTTAATACAGTGCTTTGAAGGCTTTTCTTTACCTCGAGAGCAATATTTAACAGCAAGCACATCTACCAACCTCACCTATAATATGGCTCACTGCCTGGGGAAACTGCCTGTGTGTGCAGCCTGGAGAACCAAGCCCCATGGAGACAAAGGCATATGACAAACCCTCACATTGTTTCAGAGCTGCTTGAAGAAGAGAATCTGATCTATTGACTTGTTCTGAAAATAGCACTTAGTGGGAGGTGACTGACTGGCTAATACCTGTGGTGTTTCCATTACCAATTGGGATGCAGTCTGTTGCCAGGAATCCTAGGGTGGTTTCCTTGACAACCAGAAGAAATGTACAACTGCAATGCACATGACTTCTCAGGTGCTTTTTTAACTCCTCTGAAACAATGAACTGTCATACCTGAACCATACCTCATATAAATAAAACCTAGGTGTACATCCAAATAGTAAATAGAGTTTATGTTTAAAGATAAATTTGAACCAAACCTGAAATCTGTCAGGAAGCAAATCCTCAAGAGGAAGTAGGATCGAAGTGTTTCTGCTATTCAAGATGGCAGAAAGTTTGCAAGATTATCTACCTCTCTATTTTATAACATTTGGATAAGAAATTTCAAGAGATTGAAAGTATGTCCACGAGATATATAGATAAATTTAACATGGCATTAATTTGGATGTCCCTATTAAACCCAAAGCCTTGAAATTCCAAAGTTGATTGCATATAATATACTGTTCACCAGAAGTACTATAGATATTTACAGAAATCAGAACATATTTTGAAATTATTTTCACAGGTATTAAATGTAAAACAAAGCATACAACAATAACAGGAGTAACTGTATATAGTAACTCACTGTTTGTATGTAGGGTTGGACACAAATTTTCTGTGGACAGTACTTTCGTTGAAAAATTCACAGTTTCATTAATTCAAGTTATACTGAGGAGCAGTTTCAGCCCAAGTATGGACAATATGATTCAACAAGCAGTTCCATTACAAAATATTGAAATATATTATACAGTAATTTTAAAAGGAAATGTTATTTTATGTTCCAAAGTTCTGGGTTTTGATTTGAAAAATTATCTACTTTTTAGGGAAAAAAAAAATCAAATAAGAAAAACAAAGATAACTCCAAGTCAAGAGGTATCATGTAGTTGTTTCACAATTATTGATATGACCAAAGCTATCTTGGGACTTTTAGAGAGGTTTTTTGTTAGCCTTTTAAGATGAAGAACCAAAATGTTATTATTCTGGTTGAATGCAGAGGTGACAAATATAAATGTTTTTGAACTCTATCTGCTGTCATCTGGAGGCTGAGCCCACTCTCTTCCCTATTAGTACTGATGGATGACAAGCACTGTAGGAGCACCCAGGACCAGAGCTAATTCTTTTTCAGTTAAGAAAGGGGTGTAATCTGAGATCTAGAATCCCAGATAAAATTTTGCCTGGCCAGATGTTATGAAATTTCAGAAAACTTCCTAATTTTCACTTTGTGGCTGAGAGAGTGAGTTGCTGGGAGAGGAAGATAATAAAGTGTTACTGTGGAAAAAAAAAAACTATAGAATACAAAGGGTGTTGCATAAGGAAATAAATCAGCCCAGTCTATCATCAGTGGGAGTCAGGCAAAAAAATACCTGAAACTGAGTAAGACTGAAAGCAAACCAGTTAGGACAGAAAAAAAGTGCACTATTAAAATAATCAGAAAAAGCTGGGTTGACCTGGACATTTAAAATGAGGATACTGTATGCAGCTGAATGAATCATTAGCAGAGATTTAGGTGCTTTCCTAAAACAGATTACATTCATAATAAATAGACTTGAGTTGAGAATTTTAAAGCCATATTAGTGGTAATGGTTGATGCCTGGGGCCACATTAGCTCAGCATCAAGCTCTGATCTGTCATAGATCAATGAAATGTAGCAAGCCTGAATTGCTGATTCAATTTAGTATTCATTTACTTTCAGATCAGGACATAAATAATAAGGAAGAAAATATGAAACATGATCTCTGAGACCAAGATCATGTTCTATGGGGAACTTAGCATGCATGCTCGCGTTTATCTTCTGAATATTTAGGGAGCCAAGTATCAAAATAGCCCAATTAGTTCTGAAGCTGATTCTATCTCTGTGCCCCAAAGGCCTTTTACCACTGAAGTTGTAAGAAACTCTGCCTTCTTCCCCAGCAAACGCTGAAAACAGCCATACTGGACGCAAAAGCAAGAACGAAGCTCAGCAGAGTAGTAGTGATATCCCCTAACAAGAATGTAGTGATTGTAGCGTCTGATGTAGCATAATAGAATCATAGAATATCTCAAGTTGGAAGGCACCCATAACGATCAAGTCCAACTCCTTGCTTCTTGCAGTACTACCTCAATGTAATACATATGACTAAAAGCGTTATTCAGATGCTCCTTGAACTCTTACAGGCTTGGTGCCATGATAACTTCCCTGGGCAGCCTGTTCCAGTGACTTCTCAGTGAAGAATCTTTTCCTAATGTTCAGTCTGAACCTCACCTGATGCAGCTTCATTCCGTTTGTGTCCTATCACTGGTCACCAGAGAGAGATCAGCAACTCCCCCTCTGCTGCCCAGCTTGAGGAAGGTGTAGACTGTGCTATGAGGTTACCTCTCAGCCTTCTCTTCTCCAAGCTGAACAAACCAAGTGACTTCAGTCTCAGTTGCTCCTTTTAAGTCTTGCCCTTGAGGCCTTTCACCACATTGGTCACGCTTTTCTGGACACGCTCTACCAGTTTGATGTTCCTCTTATACTGAGGCACCCAAAACTGCATGCAGTACTGGAGATAGGGCCACACCAGTGCAGTGCAGAGTGAGACAATCACCTCCCTCGACCAGCTAGCAATGCTGTGCTTGATGTACCCCAGGACACAGTTGGCCCTTTTGGCTCACAGGGCACACTGTTGACTCATATTCAACTTGCCATCAACCGAAACCCCTAGATCTCTTTCTGTGGGGCTACTTTGCAGCCTCTCATCCCCCAATTTGTATGTATAACTAGGATTACCCCATCCCAGTTGCAAATTTGGCACTTGCTCTTGTTAAATTTCACATAGTTAGTGATTACCCAGCTCTCTAGCCTATCCAGATCTCATGCCTGAATGGGAAAAGATCCAGTCTGCATAACTGGACAACTATGCAAAAGGAGAAGGAAAGGAAATATATTTTTTCTTCTTTCATATGGCTTCAAAATTTTTTCCAAAAAATTTAAGACAACCTGACATATCTTTAATAAAGCTATGAAATATTGATTGATATTCCATTTATATTCAGCTACAGTTATTTTATATTTATATTAGATCAAATACTCAATTTAAAGCCAGTATTATTTGTGTGGTCACCCAGCTGTTAAGGGATCCTTCCTGTTACGTTCATAGTACAAGACCGTAACTTTTGCCACGGGAACGTGAAGCTGTCGAGTGTGATCTGATGCTGGCAGTGAGACAAAACAGCAGCTTAGAGAAGTGTTAAAACTTCTCCAAAAGTTTTGAAATGTTTTAAAAAAAAAAAAAGTATTTCAAGTTGTAGTCCAGTCTCAGAAAAGTTGTCCTGGGATACTTCTACCCGAGCCAGCCCATGCAGTAGCATTATTTACTTTTTGAAGGCAGGATTATACCGGACCCTTCTTACTCTTCTACTGATAGTCTTGACGTCCTGTTTGCTGACAAAATATTCTCTGCTTATCCCATCTCTTTTATCATGTATGACCCTGCAATGCCTGAATACTCCGATTTCAACTACTCTGATGTATTTTTTAAAGATTCTTCTTTCCCTTTTTTTTTTTTTCCAGAATATCATATCCTACCTATTCCTACAAATGGCAACTGACCAACAAAATGTCACTGAACATTGACATATCCTGTGAAGTTTAGCTTTGATTTCAAAGTCTTTCTAGTCGCTTCTTATTTTGCTGTGTCAATAAACAGCTTTAGATTAGAGGTGCATAGCTGGTAGAGTGTGTTTATACTTAGCAACTGTGTATAGAAATAAAGATTAGCATCAAGGCTTTACTGACTCTTCTGTCAGAATGCTGATCCTTCTAATCTACAGTGTAGCCAGCAAACTCATATTTACCTACAGAATTAGCACTGCCATTTCATATATGATTATATTCTCAATTGGAGTAGGAATAAAAGACAAGTTTTCTTTCTTGACCAAGTTTGCAGTAATCCTATCCATGTCAAAACAATTTGAGAGGGGAGGCCTACAGTGAAAAGATACTGCTAATGTGATACACTCAGAAAAAAAGAATTTATTCTGCCAAATTCATTCAGGCTTAATGCTCTTAAATGGAAAATTTAAAACATCTATAATGCAAAAAGTTTTATCTGTGTCTATATATGCATGCATTTTTGCTTGCCTGTGAGAGTGGGTGCACAGACATGTGGATCTACTCTGCCCTGGTGAGACCCCACCTGGAGTACTGCGTCCAGTTCTGGAGTCCCCAACACAAGGACATGAACCTGTTGCAGAGAGTCCAGAGGAGGCCACAAAGATGATCAGAGGGCTGGAGCACCTTTCCTATGAGGACAGGCTGAGAGAGTTGGGGCTGTTCAGCCCGGAGAAGAGGAGACTCCAGGGAGACCATATAGTGGTCTTCCAGTACCTCAAGGGGGCCTGCAGGAAAGATGGGAAGAGACTGTTCAGTAGGGCCTGTTGTGATATGACAAGGGGTAATGGTTTTAAAATAGAGGGAGGTAGATTTAGATTGGATATTAGGAAAAAACTTTTTACACTGAGGGTGGTGGAACGCTGGAACAGGTTGCCCAGAGAGGTGGTGGATGCCCCATCCCTGGAAACATTCAAGGCCAGGTTGGATGAGGCTCTGAGCAACCTGATCTGGTTGGAAGTGTCCCTGCTTCTTGCAGGGGGGTTGGACTAGATGACCTTTGAAGGTCTCTTCCAACCATTCTATGATTCTATATGTATATATATATGTATGTATGTATTCCCATAAGCTTATGTATCTTGCACTAGAATGCATTTTAATACTAACTAATATATACTAAATAATAACATGTATCTTTATCTTTAGCTTCTGGACTGATATCTCAGTGTAAGTCCAATTTGTAAAGGCTTTAGGATTCAACAGCATTCTCTCATTTTTGTGCATCGTGTTTGTTTGGGATCTGACCTGAATCACTGAATCCCATTTGTTTGGGATCTGACCTGAATCACCGAATCCCATGGAAGCACAGTTGGACAAAGGTTTTCTCTTTCTGTATTATTTGGACAGGAACACACTGCTATGTTTACAGTAAGAAGAGTAGGACAGCCTTGACAAATATTCTTGGCCATCTCCGCAGTATCAAAGCTGCATAGTAATTACTATTATTATGGTAGGTAACTACTGATTATAGTATTTACTGTGCACAGTAGCAAAATAAAAGGATAAGCGTAAGTGTGCAATGCATATTTTTCTATCATGACAATCATAACAACCTCTATAAAAAATTACACTCTAGAGACATCACAGTTCTTCTAAGGGTACCTACAGAGCTCTTCTTTTTGCTGCAGTTCCTTCTTTCATTGGTTGGGCAGTGGCTTGCAAAGGTTGCTGTCTCCTCTGTGCTTGGCAAAAAGGAATTTTTTTTTGTGTACTTTTCAAAAGCAGCAATTAATACCACAGATGTTAGTTATGGTGGGTTTTTTCCATGAAAAAATAAATGTGTCATATATTCAATATGCAGATCTTAAAATAACATTTGGTGGATATTGAAGCTGATCAAGATTTAACCGAAGATTTCCTCTAGATATCCTGATGGGTGATAATTCTCAAAACATATGAAATTGTTTAAGGCACTGACTATTCTGTATTCAGTCATTGTAGCTGTCTATCCTACCAGCTGTAGACATTCTACTTTGCATCTGTCATATCCTTTCCACCACCATTTTTTCTGCTGGATTAGCTTTAATGTTAAGATCAAGGTGTTCTCCTGTTGGTATACATGTGCGTAAATGGAGCTTACTGTTCATATTGAAGTTTCCATTCATTTTCTTCCCAAGCAACTGTCTACCACAACGATCTTAGACTGGATGCAAGGCATAAACTCTTGAAGGCTCTCAAGTGAACTCCAGGATGACATCACCTTAGAGTAGGCCTCTGGCGAAGAATTGATTACGGTGAATCATATCTGAACATCTGCGCTGAACTGGTCAGCTGCATTGCTAAGCCTTTGCTTTGTTATTGCAGTGCCAATCCTGACGCTGGGGCTAGCATGTGTTCCCACAGAACTTCAAGGGGAAGTATCCACTAGTCCTTTGTGTTGCTGTACACTAAGCAGCACCGTGATTCTTGATCAGTAAATCCTACAGCCACACTCTTGTCCAGAGCATGAAAGAGGAAAGTTGTATGCATTAGTAAGAGTTATTTTTCATCTGCAGTGCATAAATCTATGTTGTTATATGACAGCTTACACACCTATTAAAGCCAGTTACCCCCAGAGGAAAACACTATTAATGTGCCTGAGAAATTTTTATGTAAGTAGAAGTGACAACTCTGCTGTAAAAATAACATCACGCAGTAAACTGTAAAACCCATATCCGACTGGGATGTGGACACTTCCGGTTCTCAACCAGTGATGCTAGAGGAATGTAAAGGATCCATACAAAACTGTTTTGCAGAAGTATTTAGCCTTTTCACTTATACACACCTTCCCTACTAAAATGAAGATCTAGAAAGTGAGCAACAACAAAAGTGAGAGATAATTTCAAGAAACTGAAATTGTCACTAAAATTATCACTGAGATCACAGTCTGTTGCTTTTTCTGAGATACACGTGATCAAAATTAAACTCAGTGATCCTTTCTGTCAAAAGGTTTTTGTACCAGTGTTTGGGAAGTGCTGACTTCATGACACTAATTTTTTTTTATTTCTCACTTTTCTGAATCATTTATATTGAAAAAAAGACAGAAAAAAAATACATAAAAGTCTAAATAATTCATTCTGATATTTTCAAAATGGTATTTTTAACTCAAAAAGATATTTTTAAACATCCATTTGTTCTCCTTCTTTGAAAAGATTATAAATATAACTCCATCATGGAACAAAATAATATTTGGTTTTAATAAAACTAAATTACTGTGTGGCATTTTTAGTTTCACCAGTGAACATTAAAACTAAAATTATTGGTTGTTTCTTTCAAAACCTCTCATGATTTCATCCATATCAAATTATAAATTAGCTATCTTGCAGTTCACAGAATTTAAAGATTAATCTACTTAAGATGATACTCCAGTCTCTTGATAATAAAGAGCATGTTCTCTGTAAGTTTTTTTTCACTTCCTACTCAGTGTTAGGAATATTCGATGTGATATTCTACCATTGAAATGTCCTCAATTAAGAAAATAATCAATAAAACTCTTTCATGTATTCCATTCCAAAGGAACATTGAGTTAATTCAGAAACAGTTGGTAATGAAGGAGAGAGAGATCTTGACCTTGATAAGGTCAAAATTGAAAAGAAACATTATTTATGTGAATATGTGATAAAGGCACAGAATTGAAAATATTTGGGTTTAATTCCTGCAGCTGCCACAGATGTATACAGTTAAGGGCTAATATCTGTGCTTTATAGCAGGTTCATTCAATATCAGGCTCTCAGTATTCTCCCCATGGTCAGTAATATGACCCTTCAGAAAACATAGAAGCTTTCATCTAGTGTGAGTGCCTTGAGATCCTCAAAGAGAAGATGTGGTACATGCCCAGGTCTCCCCCCTAGATGGACTCAAAATGCAGTGGTAACAGAGGTCAGGACATGAGGGATGGGAAAATTTAGTGCATATGGGAGTGTGGGAAGTTTGAACATGGAAAATGAAAACTTCCATTATAATGAGAGAAACTGATACATCTGTAATGCATCAGAACAGTTTAGACGTCCACACAAGGTCATGAACTGCATCCTGGAGTTATTGACTACTTTCTTTTGACTATTAGTAGAGATTAAATGTTCAGTTCAGTTGCCTACACAGGTGTGTCTAGTGGCATGGTAAGTATACTGGAGGATCCAAGACGTCTATGTAGGACTGACATACAACACAGAAACTACAGGAGTGTTTTGCTTTTCTGGAGTGGCAGCTAGAAACAAAAGGAATACATGAGGGCATGTCAAATGATACCACATGTCTGCATTTAGGCATCTGAACGAAGCCCTAGATGACTAGCTCAGATGTTGATAGAAGAGAGAACCTATGCACCTTTGGTTTTTATCTGTACAACTGGGAAAAAATTTGTCTGCCTTCCAGGAGTGTAGTGAAGGCAGCTTGTAAAGAATATTTCTCATCTCATGCTCCCTTTATACTCCTCAGAGCTGGAAGAATTTTACCTACAGAAATTTTTAGTATTTGTTAGTTGCAACTCAAAAACCCAATTACAAAGTTGATTGACCAAAGGAAAGGGAAGATTCAGCTGCAGACTGTAATTCCCAAATGTGCCTTAAGTTGCAGTTGAGCTCTGGAAGGGCACTAGTATTGAGAGTTCAACATCAGCACCATCATTCAAAGCTCTTGGGTTTACGAGTCAGACAAACTGCTTGAAAAACACTCTAATTATTTTCTGTATGTACTAGAGAACTGATTCCAATAAAAGCTTCTAAAATCACCTCTCTGCCAGATTTTCCATATTAAAAACTGGATATGAAGAAAAAACAGCATTTTTACATCTTCTCTTCAATGAGATTCAGAACCAGAAAGCCTTAAATCTTTACTACAAAGCACCCCTTGATGTTGTTTTAACCAAAGCAGTTTACTCACCCTCTGATTTTTAAATAAAGCAGTGACTACCATGCTCTAATCTACTCCGAGACTCAAATAGCAGAAAACTGATTGCACAGAAGAAAATTAGAGAAGATTTTTCCAAGAGACAGAGAAAAATAGGCATAGTATTTTCTAGTATCTCTGTATACTCCTTCTCGCACTCATACACACGAGTTCACATGCATAAACACATTGTGAAGTAGATGGAAAAACTACATATTGCCTAATGAATCCTGCCTTTCTTTACATGAATATGTCATGTGGGAAGCTGGGATTCATCATTCAGGACCCAAATTCAGCTGTCAATATGTAAATGTCTACATGTGATCCAGCTGCATAAGTTCCAGCTACAGTCAGAGGAGTTCAAGAGCTTCAGTGCCAGAAGGTCAGTATTTAGTGTTGTTTGAGGTGTTCTACAGTATCCGAGGATCGTGGGATCATGGGATATTTCAGGTGTGAAGGGACATCAGACACCAAACTTTGTACCGATTCTTCCAAGCTTTTACAAGAGCTTCTGGAGGAAGAATGGACATACCTTTACCTTCAGCTGTATCAGGTGTCTCACAATACCGGGTCTGCCAAAAAAAAATGAAAGTTTAAACCCAAACTTATTTCCTAGGGCTTTTCAGTCACGTAGAAAAAGAAAATTTGCATGCATCTGAGAATGACCATTCAAAACACTGAAATAATTGCAAAGTTTTCTATTACAATATTTTAGATTATTCTTAATGATTAGATTATCATTTTGCTATCAAACAGCTACATAATTGTATGAAAATGTTAGAAAAGGGCATTCAGGAAATTAAATTGAACTACTTTTCTTTTTTTTTTTTTTTAATAAAAATAAATCTTTTGTTTGCAAGTCATAGATATCTTTCCTGTTCCTTGCTGGAAATGAAGTACTATAAAAGCCAATTTATTTTTCACTGTGAGGTTAGTCTTTGGAGTAATGGAAAATAATTTTCCTCATCTTTAATGAATAAATCATTGTGGGAAGCTTTGCATGATAGTTTGATCTTGCATAGCTGTTTCTTCTGATTGTTAGCAGAGTTTTACATTTTAATTCCTGGAACATTATTAACTCATAATCGTTTGCTTTTAGACCTTTCTGATAAATTTGCTTTTTCATTAATTCTTTTTCACTGAGGTAATAGGGAATTACTTTGTTTAATGATTCTCTAAAGATCCAAGAAGGCTAAATATCCTAATAAGGCAATTTTATTTCACAAATAATTTTGCAGCCGCCAATATAATTAAATTTTAATGTTTTCTGCAGTAGGCCATGTCCCTAGCAATGGGGTATGCAACATACTAATCCAGAAGCAATTTTGGCAAAATGAGCCTGTCCTTTCCCAGAGCTAAGCCTCAGTCAGTGGAGATTCATCAAATATATTGTTTACTCCAAAAGAATATTTGATATCCTAAGAAAAAGAGAGAAGTAGCACCCTGATCACTGACTTACTTTGCAGTAAAATTCCTCATGAGCTCTGCTCCCGTGGGCAGTTGGGCTATTGAATCCCTTGAACTCATCCTTAAGGGTTAAAAGCTCGTGGCCTGGCCACTCTAAAGTGAGACCCTCCATCCCAGCGCTTCTATGACTGAACGTCCAGGGTGCTTCATGGCCACTGAGACTTCTAGAAGGTTCAGTGGGCTCTGAAAGTCTGGTTGGTGAAGAGTAATGGTGTCAGAGAAGTCAATCCTGCAAAAGAAAATCTGATTTGCCAAAGCAGTGGTGTAGAACACAGTTTAACAGAAGAGGAAGAAGCACACACTCCAGTAGGTCTTTCAAATACTCCCTTCCAGGTCCTGCACTTGTATGATTTATCCTTGAGACTGAGCTTCTCTGAGTGCTCTGCTTGTTCCAGAATTTATATCCTTGAAGCTTTTACTGATATGTCCCAAGGAATTTCTTCCCTCCTAGTCTACTCATCAAGGGCTCCTCTGTTTTCTATCCTCAGAGTTTCTCAAGACTTAGTATCCTCCTTTGATTGTAGGTGTAGCCTTAGGAGAGGAAATTATTCTCAAATTGTCTATTCTCTAAGCATAAACTTCTTTGTCTTCTGTCAAAGAGTTCAAATTTTGTCATTGTTTTGCCTTTCCTACTTGGTCCTTTTAAGCATTTTCCCTGATTGAAGTAGTTAAGGTTGAAAATCCTTTAAAACAAAAACAATGAGAAAAACATTTTGCTTAAAGACTGTGAGTTTACTCAGTGTTGTATTCTGCCCTGAAATTACCAGACATCTCTCTGGACTTTCATATGTATATCAGAGCCTAGGTAAATGAATGCATTTTAAAATTGTAACATGAGATAGACAGCCATGGAAACGGAGTAGCAAACTGTCCTGGTTTTGGAAGGGATGGAGTTAATTCTTCTCTCAGTAGCCCATGTGTTTTGGATTTCATGTGTGAAGAATGTTGATAAAAACACTCTGATGATACGAGTTGTTGTTAATGAGACCAAGGACACTGTCTGGCTTTCCAAGTCTCGTTGAAGACTTGTTGAAGTCTCGTTAACATGCAGATGCAGGATACTGGGAGAAAGACAGACAGAATAATTGACCCAAACTGGCCAAAGAGAGTATGCCATGCCATAAATGTCATGCTCAGGATATAAGTGGGGGTTGCCCGTGGGAGGAGGCATCCATTCTGGCATCCATCTTTATTCCATCTCTCTTGCTTGCTGGCATCATTCCCTCTACCTTGCTGGCTCGCCCTCCCCTCCTTTGCTTGCTGCTCAGTGTCGTTTCCGTGATCGCTGCGCGGGACGGGTTGTGTTGGTCATTTGGACATCGGGTGGTGAGAAAACATACATTGTTCATTTTGTATATTTTGTATATATTAATATCCTTATATTCTGTTATTTTTGTAGTTTTCCTTTGCTGTTTTAGTAAACTGTTTTTATCTCAACCCACAGGTTTTCCTTTCTTCCCAATTTCTCTCCCCCATCCCATTAGGGGGAGGGTGAGTGAGAAACTGGAGAAACTGCGTGATGTCTCAACCTAAACCATCACACAAACGAAGTTGAAATTTTGGTCTATATTCCCTGCTCTGCCTAAAGAATTGATCCACATATGAGGCAGACTCACCTGCAGTTTAGAATAAGAATTCGCTAAGGATAACACACCAGCTTTAAATTTTTTTGATGTTTAAGATTTAAATAGAGCTACTACATCACTCATAGATACTTTTATTTCCTTTATTTCAATTGGCATCTAGAAAGAAGTACTTAGTGGAAGACATAGACTCATCTCGTTACATCATATTTAAAATAAAAATTGTCATTTTACTTCACATACAAATAATAATTTTAAGATTGAATAAGAAAGTCTACTGACTACATGCATCATACTCCCTGGCACAAGTAACTGAGCTCAGCCTTCTCAGAAAGGGTGATTGCTTCCTTATGGAGTGTCAGTTTGGGGTGCAGTTTCAGGATGGCACCAAAAATAGGTTAATCTCTTTGCTGGATCATAGAAATACCATGGCCTTTGAGTTACGTGATGTCATAGCATTAATGTGTTTTGGTATTTGACTGACATACTATTTGGTTTTTATCTTTCTCAGAATTACTAGCTGGCGCAAGAGGGAAATGCAAGTATCTAAGCGTAACTCTTAAAATTTAAATGTATCAAGTCTCCTAGATAGGGAGCTTATAAAGCAGCCCTTGGCTGCACCGTCTCTTGACTGCACAGAATGTTAATAGTTTTCCACCATCTAGATGTCTCAAAACTAGTGGTTATGGACCCTTGTCTAATCCAGGCTGTAACAGGAAATGTTCTGAGATGGACAAAATTTCCAGGTACCTGGAAACTGTATCTGTGGCCAGCAAATGTATTAGCAATCTGAAAAAGATTAGGATATGCTGCTGTAGGACTCCAGCATGTACCAAACACATAGCACTTCTTCTAATGGAAGGAAATATTACAGAAATCACAGCTAAGCCAAACAGCTTGATCTGGTAAATAATAAGCATTTTAAAGGAACCTCGGGGTATTTCATGCATGTAGTGTCATAAACAGTCCAAGGATGTTCTGCAGGCATGCAGTGTATTTCTATTCCCTGCAGTTTTTATAGTGAAGTTTCCAAGCTGTGCATAAGCAATAATATAATAGGATCTCTATTCATTTCTCCTTCAGGAATGCTGTGTCTATTTACTTGTTCATATTCTTTCTATTTCCCCCTATCACTTTGCTGGAAAACAAGTGTTCACTAATAATCTGCCTTTTCCATCTGTTTATTTTAGCAAGTAGGCTTCATATTTTTCTTTTATTTTGCTCTGATATTTTTCTTCCCTTCTTTAAGAAAAGACTAGAATGGATGCAGACTCTGAACCAAGGTGTCTGTCCAAGGATGTCATCAGTGTGTCCTTTATTAGCAAAATGTCTCGGTCTAGGAAGAAGGATGGTCCTATGGATTCTCATCCAGATAATTAGATCCAATATTTGGTTCTGCTAAATGCCTCTTATTGGTGTTTGGAGCCAAATTTGGAAGTGTGAAGCAACTGCAACTAGAACCAAATTCTCAAAAATCCTCAGAAAGGCTGTTAATTCACATGATACTGTCTGAGGCCAGACTCTGAATGCTGTATTATCCTGATAATGTTGATGCTTGTTTTGATCCCTAAAGAGGAACTCAGTTCTCTGGCCATTCTCATGTGTTTTCAAGATTAGTTAGAGGACCCTGTTTTGGTTTTTTACAGGCTCTAGCATCCTGCCAGTCAAAGAGGGTCTCTTCTTTCACTCTTAGCACTTTCAATTATTTAGCTTCTAAAGTTTTTTGTTTCTCACTGCCTCAGTGAGTAGCTTCAAAGTCTGTAAATAGAGATGTGTATAAAATCATCAATAGTGATCTTCTGGTACCTAAAGGGGGCCTACAAAAAAGATGGGGAGAGGCTGTTCAGTAGGGCCTGTTGTGATATGACATGGGGTAATGGTTTTAAAATAGAGGGAGGTAGATTTAGATTAGATACTAGGAAAAATTTTTTTTACAATGAGGGTTGTAGAACTCTGGAACAGGTTGCCCACAGAGGTGGTAGATGCCCCGTCTCTGGCAATGTTCAAGGCCAGGCTGGGTGAGGCTCTGAGCAACCTGATCTAGTTGAAGATGACCCTGCTCCTTGCAGAGGGGTTGGAGTGGATGGCCTTTGAAGGTCCCTTCCAAACCTAACCGTTCTACGATTCTTTGATCAAACCATCAAATATTTGGAGGGCATTCACATTCTTCGGATTTGGGGTTTTTTTTCCACTCTGTGTTTCCCTGAAGTCACTATGAAGGTGCAAACCCAGATTTTAGTCTTCTCTGAAGAATCTTGTCATCCAACAGCTCTAGATGAGGTACAGATGTCTTATCAGAGCCATGTTCCCCATCTTAATCCTCTCTCAGTTAGAAGGATATTCAGTATGGTCAATGACAGGGATAAGGGTAAAAAAAGAATCTGTGAAAATTTGAACTGGGTTGAGCTAATAAGACATTATTTGATCTTTCAATATCATCTTTCAAGTGTAAATAACAATTTTTCTATATTCCAACATAAGGAATGAAACCACACTGCAGCCTCTCGGGAGGCCTCTGTATTTTGCAATAGGCAGTCTAGGTTCAACCAAGCAGCAGTGCATTCAAATTGAGCTTTTATTTGCTGTTTCATCTGAGCAAATAGCTTCTTGAAAAATTTCAGGGTAACCAACCAGCCAAGTCTTTCTCCCAACTTTCCAAACAGCTTAGAAGCACAGCTTCTGACACACCACTCTTTTCAATCTTCTCTCCATTATTCTCGAAAACAAGCTTTTCTCAAAGAAGAGAGTTGTACTACAGAAATAAGGACATAGCGTGTATTTAATCAATTTTAATGTAAGTATGACAGCAATATTGTCTTTTGTTTTGATTTTTCAGTTGTTAGGAAACTCTTCTTCTGAATAAGCCAACAAAATTTTCTTACATTTTGAGAAAATAAATTCATGTCATGGCTCACAGAGTCACACTAAAAAAAAAAATAAAAAATTTTAAAAATTGCTGGATTTTTATGAAAATGGGATGAATTGGAACCTGAGAAATCTGCAAGGGGTATTCTTGGATGCTGTTGCACCACTTTAACAAAAAGGACCTCATGCATGTGCTTAGCCTCAGGTGCTTACAGAGCCTTCTGGAGGTGGCACATGTGAATTTGATGAGAATAGCCTCTTGTGTTGGTTTTGTTTAGTGGGGGGTGCTATGGTGGCAGCTTCTGCAAGATTCCGCAATGATTCGCGTGCTTACTGATGCAATGCCTTGTGCTAGGCGCGGATAGGTACATGGGAGTAGGGGGTGGGAGTGTTCGTGTGCGTAGCGGGTGTACAGGCTTGCGTAGTGGGCGTACAGGTTTATATTGTGATGTGACGCAGCAGTAAATTGAGAGCTGACTCCACGGCATCTGTGTCTGTGTCTCTCTCCCCAGGATGGAATCCCAGTAGGGGGGGGTCCGTTCGTTGTCGCGCAGCCACATGTGGGGAAGTTGTTTTTATTCCCTTCCTCATTATCCCACTTTGGTCTTAATAATAATAACTACATTGTTTTCTCCAAGTCAAGTCTGTTTTGCCCATAACAGTAACTTCAATGATCTCTCCCTGTCCTTATCTCAAATCTCGATCCTTTTTGTTATATTATCTCTCCCTCATTCCCTTGAAAGGTGAGGAGAGTGAGTGAGACTACATAACTTGTTCCCGAGTGGGGCTAAACTACAATATCTCTTCTTTTTTCTCTTGCTAGGCAAATGCATGAAACCATTGCGACATTTTAGAGAAAAGAGGAAATAGTATATCTTTTGCAATCTCTTCTGAGTTCTTGGAAAGTTTCTGTAGACTTCTTCACAGTAGAAGGTTCTGGATGCTTGATATTGAATCCATCTTTCCATTTTCTATTAGCTCTGAGCCATATGTCTAAGCTGCAAAGGAGAGGAGGAATTTCAGACACACTCGTATGCTACACAGTTTTACAGTCAGTCTCAGGGCTATCTGCCATATTGCATGGAGTACTCTGAAGTGGCTAACACTTTCCAGGCACTGGGAAATTTCCTAAATTCCATGTAAATCCCTCTGCCTTGGGTTTCCTCTTGGTTGGTTCTGCACTTCCAGGGTTTGTAGCTAGTAAGAATTATGGGGACACTGCTGGAAATCAGGCCAGGAAATCTTGAGCCAAGGCGCCTACCTCAGGAACTTCAGTTTCTGTTTTAGGAGCCAAGCATAAAGGCATAAATTTCTAGGTTCTTCAGTCATTTATTAGAGTAAACTTCAGTCCTTTGAGGTAAAAGTTGCCAGAAGATTGTATTCCAAAATATAAGACACCCTTCAAAGATAAAGATAAATATTTTTTTTTCTATCAGTAATAATTCATCCAGATGAAGATCTCTTTCAAGTCCTCTCCAGCTACTTCATGGCATCTCAGCTACAAAAACAGCCAGCATATTGAAACTGGCACGTATTTTGAAAATTGACGGGTAGGAAAACTGATGAAGTAACAGCAATGAATCAGATTAATATGGACAACATCAGGAACATTCCACCTACGCAGGGAGCAGTGCCTGATATCAGAAGGCTCTTTCATCTATAATAACAAGACCCAGTGGCTGAAAGCAAAAACTTCAAACTAGAAATGAGATGCAATTTTTTAGCAGGAGCATACTTAACCATTTGAACTATTTACTAATAGATATAGAATATATGCCTTCATTCAGAGTTTTTAAACCATGAGTGATTCTCTTTTGAAATGAGAAGCAAGTACGTTCTCAATGAACTAAAAGTTGTCAAGGTGGTTACAGCACTTTCGGGGTAAAATCTAACCCTGAGTTACAGATATGGTCAAATTGGTTAATAGTGTTAAAAATTTTGTGTCTCTACTAGTGAGGAAGCAGCTAGAATATATTTGTGCTATGGCAAACTAGAATTTAGTCCGAAGATTTTTTGTGAATTTTAGGAGCTGGAGAATTGTAGGAAAATCTGCATTGGGATGGAGTGGTATGATCTTTCATAAAAACAGATTAATTTAAGCATTTAAATTTTGATATTCTGAATAGACCACATTTCTTCACAACTTTCATTTTTCTGTGAAAAAAAAAAAGAAAAAATCTTCCTCTGCTCTAAAGATTTGTTTATTAACAATTTCTGGACCTTTGGACACTTGCCCAGGTATTCACAACAGATAATAAATTATAACACTTTTTACCTATCAAAACAAATCAGCAATCTCTTTGAAATGAACATCAAGCACAAAATCAACCTACACATTTGTTGTGGTGAATAAATTGCAGTATCTCAAACCAATAACTACCAAAATCTGAAACCTATTGATACAAAAGGCACTAAAAGTTCTGGAACTGACAATGAATGATTGGCTAAAAACTCTTCAAATTACAATTAATGTGAAGAAATCGTATTTATTCTGTTTCATGACAGATTTTATATTGATCATTGCTTCTGAGTGATCTTTCAAGGGTGGCCTTACATCATACGTGTTCAAATTTATCTGGTATACCAATGCAGAAAATGAGCTGTTTTATGGCTAGTATTTGCCACTGGAAAAATTTGCTAATTTTCAAACTTCTACATATTCTGCTCTTCTTAAACAGATTAATCAGGAAGGTTCCACCTCTTGCACTGTCACTGACTCTACTGCAGACATAAGCATCAAAATGACTTCCATATCCAGACACTGTGTAATTTAATCATGCTCAAAGGATTTCCATAATTGTATCCACAAACATTAGTGCAAGATCAGCTTTCTGCTCCACAGATTTAAATTAGAACGTGCAACACACCAATGCATTTGAAAAAAAAATAATGAACGCCTCTATTCCTCTTGTCTTCAAGAGTTTTTATATAAATACTTAGCCAGTGAGCACTGCCACTTCTCACATTCTAAATATTGCCTTTTATACTGTTCCTCTCTCCTACACTGCATGTCATCCTTGTAATTTCTTGCATTTTGCTAAAGGCACAGGGAACAACAAATGGTGCTGGTAATTACTGATGAAATACAGAGCCTTTCGCTGCTAAGTTACACACAAAATGTCTGGCCTAGGTTGTTCACGGTGCAAAAATGTAACTACTGTCTGTTGACTGTTCAGCAGACTATATAAAAACCACTGTTAGTTCCAGTCTGCATCCTACTGAATCAGGGGTGAATTAACTGACTGAGACACACAAAAATTAAAGGCGCTTTCAAAAGTGAAGTTTTGAACATCTGAAAAATCAGACTGCTTTCTGAACAGTGACATTGGATCAAGGTGCTAAATATTTGGATTAAAAATCTGAATTCCTCATGATATCTTGGCAAGTCGTGGTAAAAATGGAAAAAGAAAGCATGACTTAAATGCTTCATGCTCAAAAGACAAAAGTTTTACAGAGGATTTAAATACACTTAAAACACGTTTGAAGTTAGATGCCCAATTATCAAGTATTTCTTTATAACTTAATCAGTTCAAACACCAAATTAATGAACTGCAGTGAATAACAGGTAATTCTGCTTAATATATAGCTATATTCTATCCTATGTTAATGTGTTAAAACACTTACATATAAGGAACAAACACTGGGAAAATTATTTACAAGGTCTGAAGAAATATTGTGGGATAAATTCTTCATCTCATTATGATTCTGTCAAAATTTGGATTACGAGAGTAAAAAATTTTAGGAGAGAGAAAGAAGAGAATCAACAAGGACCTAGTATCTGTGCATTGAAAGAAAAATGATTCATGAAAGGTACGTGAAAGACAAGAAAGTGATTGTGAACTGCTACCATGGATTTACTAAGATTAGTCAGGTTTAATCAACCTGAATGCCTTCTCCAATGAAATGTCTTACTCTGTGAATGAAGGGAGATTAGTAGATACTGTTCACCACAGATTAAGCAGGACTTTAAACACAATATATATTAAACTCCTAGTAACCAAACTGAGGAATTGCAGGCTGGATGGGTGGACCACAAAGTGTATGGAAAGCAAACTAGACTGCTATGCTTGCAAGATGGTGGTCAACAATTCCAAGTCTAGCTAACCAGCTCGATGTGAGTGATATTCCGTAGATGTTGATAGTGGGGCACAGTGCTAACTCAGCTGTGTAAGACCCTGGACAACCTGACCTAATTTTGTGATTAGCCATGCTTAGCAAGACACTGGACTATAGTCTTCCTTCCTAAGCACTTAAGTGCTTCTAGGAGGCTAAATACTGAAAATTCACAACCAGTAATTGGCTAACCACTAATCCCCGCTCTTCGTGTTTGATTCTTACTATATTCATTTTCATGGCTAACTTCAATGTGTTCTCAAAAATATCATTTTCCTGCTGTTGTTTTTTTCTACAGCAAGAACAGTTTTCCCAGCTGCCTAAACCAGTTTGCTTTGAATAATGAATTATACACCTTGGCTGATAAGCAGAAGACTGTTGCAACATTACACAGCTGTCTGCATATCACAAAAGGAATTTCTGGGAAGATCAGTTCTTAATGAGGCCATAGATTTTCCAACCATATAGAATTAGTCAACATTGTCCAACAAGTCATTCTCCATCAGTTTTCACCACATAGAACATAATCAATAAAAGGTACATGGGAATATATTACTTAATCTTTCCAGCAGGATTTCATCAAGAGTTTTCTAATCTTCGAATAAGCAAAGCTTACAATGGGAAATAAGGACAATATAATCCAGCCGTAGCAAAAATTGACAGGGGTTTAAGTGCTTGATCAAAGTCCATGGAGACTGTTCCAAATGAATAGGCATTGGATCGTGGCTGTACTCAGCAAAGAGCTAATTTTTCCCATAATCCACATTTGCAACACATTTCCTCAGAGCTCTTTTGTGATGAAGCTGGGCCATTGCCTAAGTGTTTACTGTTTTGACTAATTACCCTTCCAGCTCAATGGGAAACTATACTCTGTAGATCATTATCATAAAGACATTTTTCCAGCAGACAATAGTACTCGAATGAGGTGATGAGGTAGTGACATGCCACACTGTCTCCTCCACAAACATGGAAGTACCAGGTGCAGAATAATGTTCGACTTCCCAAATATTTTAAGCTTAACCTTCGGGATAGCATAAAACTGCACCTTCTATTATATCCCAAATTAGTGTTTGCTCTGATGGAACTTGTTAATATTTCATTTGTTATTTTAAAGAGCAATCTCAGTGATTTTACAAATGATAAATGCTTACATGAAAATGTAGAGATTTTCTTCTCTGCTTTCCTAAGGAACACTTCAGAAAGACAAGCTGTAGTACAAATGCTGAAGGCCACCTATTTCATAAATTTTGTCTCAGTGATTTGAAAGCAAAAACTTCTGTTTAGTGACTTCACTGCTCTCTTTGTCTTTATTTCTCCTTTTCTTTTCTTTTCATTTTTGCCAGTATATTCTACTTTTCAATCCCTCGTGGTGGGGCTTGTCAGCAGAAAAATATCCAAACAGCTTTGAAACAAAAGTAGTATGAATATCTGCAATATCAAACTTCTTTGTATGTGCTCAGAAATTCAGGAAAAGGAGAATATTTTTTAAAAAGGAACTGCTTTGCCTTTGCTCTCTATCACTTCAGTATTTTGAGTTAATAACCATCTCAAATATTTACATATATATTTAAAAAAACTTAATCATTTTCTGGAAGTATTATATTATATTATATTATAAAGTACAAATTCATCAGCTGTGACAATATGACAAATTCTTCACATTCATTGCTCAGTGTTTAAAATAGGAGATGTTGGGCAGAGCCGGTGACAGTTTAAGCATAGATATGTTCTAGCAGTGTAATTTCTAAGAAAAATAAATCAATTAGAATAGTTTGCTAACATAGCACCATTAGATCACATATTTTCTGTTTCATTTACGGCCATATGGTGAGGGATTCATTTTGCTTGGCACCAGGACATTTCTGCAGAAGAAAAATTGGATTGACATTTTATTTTTAGACCAAGTTAATTTCCTTGTAAGATAATTATTTATGAGATACAATGTGTAATTTGATGTATGATCTCTGGAAGAGGTTACTAAAGAAGGAATTAAGTTGATATTTTTAGCAGTAGTATATAAAATATACACTCAGGAGTGCTGTAAAGAAGATTGTCTGGTTACCAACATAGGAGTTGCTGTTGTGATAGCTGCTGTGCTGGCTGATATAACTGAGATTTAACCCAGTACCTCTACATAGAAAATCATCAGTTGTTACAGCTATAAAGCTCTGCTACCAATAGCTCTCACCCTGATGGAATGAGTAGAGAGGGAGGAACGTGTAATATACAATTTCTGGAAACACGACTTCCATTATATCTATTGTATTACACATATTGATATGGAAATCACTTGTTAATGCTGACAATAGACCACTGGCAGTTATCACCCTGCTACTCAGACTTACATCTTGCCACAGCCAAAAGCTGTTCAAACTGATCGAAAGGTGACACAGCCAAGATCTGATCCAAAGATGTTGGCATTTTGTCAGGAGTGCCAAGCTTCCTGATCACATAACCATCACTTTCCACAGCATGCACCATTGTATCATACTCTAGTCTGAACTTTTTTTGTATCTTGTCTATTGAAGATCCATCACATTATTCCATCATGGAGTTAACAGCTTCTCTGTGACCAAAACACATCCTCTCAGAAGACCTCCGGTACAAAGAAATCAGGAAAGAAGAATCTAGCACAATTTCATTTATCTCTTAAGTGCATTCACATTTAATTACTAATTGATCACTGTATTAAAACACTATCTTTCCCATCTGAATGATCTCTGGTGTCCATACTTCTCAGTAGGCCTTTTCCTGCTAGACCAAAAAAGGCTAAAAAACTCAGTATGATTCACTGCAATTCATATTCCTTAGATCTTCCAGAATCATAGAATCATAGAATAGTTAGGATTGGAAGGGACCTTTAAAGGTCTTGAATAACTATAATAGATTTCCAGTTTTGTAATATTCATTTGAAATTATAGACTCTAGAACTCTAGGTAGCATGATAGCATCCATCTCATCAGTACTACAGAAGAAGATATTTTTTATTTCAACTGCTGTCACATACAAGACTTGGCAGGAGTGTTTTTTTGGTGCAGAAAACCATTGGAGCATCCACTGATTCTTGCTCTGCTTGGATCCCTAAACCTTTTAAATAACATCACCTTTTGGAGTCCTTCTCCTCTGTTGTAGGAATTACCTGCATTCCTTATACTTACATGGATAAAACTTTGTGTTAATCTGACCTGAAAAAGCATCTTGATTAAATAAACGAGTTCACCAGACAGTTTTGGTCATTGTGTCTGACTACCTGACTTCATCATTTTTCACTGTTCCACTGTTCTTTTCACCAACCGCATATTTTGTTAACAGTGATGATGTTTTTGCTACCAGATCATGGATAAAAATCTTGAGCAGTATCAGGTACATTTTCCATGGCTGAAGTTTCCCAGTAGAAAAAGCTACAATGAAAATTCTCTGTGAATAACAACTCCTTAACGTTTGTCAGTTATACCATTCATCAACTCCTTCTTGGTAATGCATAGTGCTATATTTTTAATTAAAATGTCACAAGGTTCTAAATCCTTAGAAAAGTTTAAGTAATGAAACAATTAATAACAACTTGAATAATTCAGGTAGTTTTAGCATCCAAAATTCTAATCACCTTGAAAATACTTCTTTCTTTTTATTTTTTTTTTTTTTGCAACAGTAATGTACACTGATATTACTTAAATTCCAAGCCTTTAATATTCATCAATCAAATTGCATTATTTTCCCTTTGACCTGGAAAACCAGAAATACTATTGACAAAATACTCCTTTTGAATACTTAGAGATTGTTGTCACTCTTCAGAGCTTCTTGTAGATTTTCCTCAAGATTTGTCAAAGTGTATATCAACAGTTTGGACTGTGATGTATAAGTCATCTAGGCCATGCAAATTCCGCATTGATTATACTTGGAAAACCTTTTTAACAGGACTTCTTGTGATAGCATGAGGGGTAATGGTTTTAAAACAGGAGTAGATTTACATCAAACATAAAGATTTATTTTTTTTACTATGAGGGTGGTGAAATACTGGAACAGGTTGCCCAGAGAGGTGGTCGATGCCCCATCCCTGGAAACATTCAATGTCAGGTTGGATGACGCTCTGAGCAACCTCATCTAGTTGAAGATGTCCCTGCTCCTTGCAGGACTAGATGACCTTTAAAGGACCTTTCCAACCCTAACTATTCTATGATTCTATGATTCTGAATGTGGACTGAAAGGTACTTCATCACCTTTATGTTGTACAAGTATTATTCTTGCCTGTTTCTAATTATGGAACAAAAATATTTATTGACTGCTTCTGCTTTTCTGATTGTTAATTACATCATTTCCTTCTACAAATTACCTTTTATCATCTCTCATGACACATCTAATCTGCTTAGGAAATGCTCCTGTGAAGGAAGTCAGTATGTTCCCTCTTGCCCCAGCTTCTCCCAGCTGGAGAAAGGCTATTGAGCTTAGTGTAGTGTTTGAGAAAAAAAAAAACCACAACAAAACCAAAACCAAAACAGGACCTAGATGCTTTGATGTTGCTGTCTTTGTGTGCTAATTCATCTGACCATCTTTGCTCTCATGCTGTGTCTTCTTTGCAGAATATTCTTTTCCTCAGAGATTCAGACATAAAAGCTACATCATGAATACTCTCTTGGGACTCATTGTATCTTTGTATTAAGACTTTGCAATAGCCTTTGTCTTATTTCAAGATTCTCTACTCCCAAATGCAAAATTATCTTTAAAGGTTTCTTGAAAAAAAGTTACCAAGGAAACAGCTAATAAAAGTCTTTGTCCAGATAAGCTGAAAATTTATAGATTTTTTTCACCTTCCATTTGTTTTCTTGGAATAAATGTAACTTGTATAAAAATTGATTTTTTAATAAACACTATTAAATCCTTATAATGACAGTTTTATCTGAACTGTAACAGAATATAGCAGCAGTGATAAGAATATTAGTTTCTGTGTATCCATATAGTAAAAGATACTTCCTGAGCCCATACAGGTACAGAACTGGGGAGATCAAGTAATTTGCCTGAAGTCAGATGTGCAAGGCACAATGCAAGCTATAGGATTTCTCTCCCACTGCCCAGTACTTTTTCTGTCATTGGGGAGGTTTTGTTGTTTTTGTTGTTTCTGCTGTTGTTATTTTTTTTGTTACAGCTGTCATGATTCTTTGAAAAATATTTGTGCTTATGGATGGAAAATGTAATTATTTTTCTTTTCCTGAAAGAACTAGAGAGAAAAGAAGAGAGAAGGGGGAAATAATCTTTTGCATTTTCTGAAACTAGCTGTAAAACAAGAAGAGAAGTGACACAGAAAAAAGCATTCATTCACTATTAGAAAAATTACTCTGCGCAGTTCAAGTTGTAAGCACCAGACTGAAGCACATTTCACTTTGAAAGTTCAATGGCTGTAATATTCATCTAGACATCATTAGTTTTCTTCTGAGCATGAACTGAGGACCAGCAGCTGTAGAACTAGTCTTTCTCCCTCCTTCCCTCTTTAATAAAAGTATTTATTTAAAAAGAAGCATAAACAAATCCAAGTAAATGATAGTCACGGTTGCAAGGGCCCTCTCCTTGTTTACAATGAAGCTGTTTTGCTTGTGAAGCAAAAGGAGTATGAAACAGAGAAGGAATATTTTATGCTGGAGGAAAAAAATACAATGTCGATCCGAGTAATTTCCACAGGGGAGCAATGTTGAGAGGCTCCATTAAGTTGCCTGGCACTAGCTGGCAGAAAAAAATAAATGAAAACACAGCTTTAAGGACACTGCTTTATTTACTGATGACCATAAATGGAGCAAAGCTGGAAGGTGTTCAAGATTGCTGACTGGCTGATTGTCACAGCTAATTGTTTTTGACATCCAAGTGTCCTACACAATGATATGCACAACCTGCCAAGCCACAGGCTGCATCTGTTGGGGAGTCAAAACCCTATAAAGTAATAAAGCATTCAGTACTAACACAATGTATAGTCATGAGTTCAGGCACATCATTTAACATAAATCGTTTTCCATACCCATTGTGTTATTATCTTTCTAAGCAGGTTTGCTACCTGACAAATTAAAGTTCATTCTCTAATGTATAATGACAGTGCTAAATGACTCCTGTAACAAGTTTTGCCCAGGAATGTCATTCTTGTTTTGATAGGCACAAGCAGAACTTGAACTCAAGATTTGAAGAAATGCTAAAAGAAAGGCTTAGAGAATGACTGGTAATGAAAGCACAGTTTGGAAGAATCAGTAGAGCAAACCTACTCTCTGCTGCTTTCTGTGGTTGCAAGTACAATTTATGTACCATCAGCAAACTAGTGGCACTTTCAGATATGAATTCAGGAAAACAGAGTCAGAGCCAATTTCTTGCTGTATTCTGACATTACTAATATAACTTGAAGTAATAATCAATCCATCGAAATTAATGATTTTTTCTAAATCTCCTTTAGTAAAGTAAACTGTGTTTTGCAATCAGTACACATTCATCTGTATTTTGAGGAGCAATATAATGGTAGCCCTCTAAGTACAGAGAGCACAAAGATAACTACGGGAACCTACTGTTAGGTATGAGTAAACACCATGTTGTCAAATCTGTTGAGAGCTTTATGAGCTCTTCAAGATTTGAATGACCAAATCAAAATATCTTGCTCTGACTTAATGTTTTGGTATTAGGTGCTCCTTACTTTATGAAGACTTCTTTGTTTTTATTTGAATGCTCTGGAACTGAAGCATATGAGTTCACTGACATTCATGGACCTAGATGTCTAAGCAATAAATATTTGACCAACTGTAATTATTAGGTCCGAGTTTTAGTACCTACTCTAGATAGTAAATCTAAAAAAAAAAAGTTTTGCTATTTGCTGTCCTCTACCCATCATATTTCACTCTCTTCCAGGTCTGATTTTTGCATTATAGAAATGGAAAATAAGCTTCCCCTTGCAGCCACTCACGAACAGTCACTTTGGTTTCTGACAGTGGGCCTTTCTCTTTGACACACCATCACAGATAACAGAGGCCCAGTAATCCAAACCATGATCTAATCTCCTCTTCAATTCTTCCATTGTCCTCAAAATGTGATCTCAGTAACAGCAGGGTAAATGTCCGTCGGATTTATTGGCCTAAAGGATATATGATAGTGAGAGAACAAAACCTGAAATTCTGCTGCTGCAGAGTTGGAGTTCAAAGTTCAAAGTTTGTTTTACCCAGTTGACCTTCTTAATTCATCTGGCTGCAATTTTTCATTACACCATTTCCACATTCAAAACTAAGGGTTTTTTCTTAAATTATTTTTCCTATAGTTTCTTTCTTTTTGAGAAATCTTGAACATGGGGACAAGCTGTTCAGTAGGGCCTGTTGTGATAGGACAAGGGGTAATGGGTTTAAATTAGAAGGAGGTAGGTTTAGATTAGATATTAGAAAAAAATTTTTTACAATGAGAGTTGTAGAGCACTGGAACAGGTTGCCCAGAGAGGTGGTGGATGCCCCATCCCTGGAAACGTTCAAGGCCAGGCTGGATGAGGCTCTGAGCAACCTGATCTAGTCAGGGAGGTCCCTGCTTCTTGCAGGGGGTTTGGACTAGATGACCTTTGAAGGTCCCTTCCAACCCTAACCATTCTATGATTCTATGATTCTATGATTCTATAAAACAAACCATTTATTTTCTTCCCTCTCCCCTTTCTAAGCTCTAGCAACCAGAGACTAAAGCCATTCTTCTGTCCCTTTTCTGTGTCTTGGCAAGTACCCAAAGATACTATTACATAAATCAGAACGTCTCCTAAAAAAGAACTACAATTATGGTATTTTCTAAGGATATGTGTTGAAATTCCTGCTGGGCAACAAGTAGCTATTGCAGTTATCACAGTTAGCTATTGTTACCTATTATGCATATTTTCTTTCACTGCAGATCAGTTCTACAACTTTTCTTTCTTACTTCTCTTGAAATTTCCTTTAATTCATTGATATCTTTCTAGGAATAAAATGTTCTGAACAGACTATAAACCATTTCAAATGTAGCATTTCAGGAGGGCATGAAGCATAAAAATAAAGAGCATGTAGAAGAACTAGAACTATGAGGAAATACAACTTTGAAACTAAGTACAGTTCGTGTATTACTGGGCTAAGCAGATCACAGTAGACACCCACATGCAATATGCTGTCTACCATCATTCACAAGAGCTTCCAGACACCTCCCACCCATCCAAGATATTTGTCCTAGGTTCCTTACCCCTCTTGATGCATTAGTGCTGCCACTTTGTGGTTTAAACTTTCTCTCTGCACACTCCTCCAATATGCTGTAATTTGTTCCTTGCTTGTCTTTGCTTCTTCTTTATGTTTTTATGTCATTTCCTCAGTTGTCATGCTCTTAAAATAAATCCACCAGACAGAGACCCATCACATGCTCAATGGAAAATTTTCTTCAAGATTCTGGAGGTTCAAAGAAGCGATTTAATTATCATGGAAATCCAGAAAATATCCATTGTAAAGATAAGTATTATGAGTACTCCAGACCTGCAAGTTCCAAAGCTTTTGCTGCACCTTATAGCAACGGGAAGATCTTATTTTCATTTAATAGGTAGCAAAATAACACAGGCCTTTTCTAGGTCACTGACACCAAAAAAAAATCAATATCATTAGAATCCAGTCTACTTCACAGTAGAAAAAGTAGCAAAGTCCCCTCTATGCAATTATGAGTAAGATTGCCTCCAGGACTGTTATATCAAAATAATTTTAAATGGGCATCATAAGAACATTTGAGAAAGTAAATTAAATTTGATATGTTTTTCTTACACAGGAAAAACATCAGAGCTAGTAATAGTTTGAAATCTCATTGATATTATGAAGGTGATTTTAAATAAATGTCATTGATACCCTCTATGCTAAGGCCAGACTAAAGAGACTTCAGGGTAAATAGATATGTCTACAACTGTATTCTTCAAAATATCTGTTAAAAATCACAGTAGTTCTTTGACTAAGGAACTTTTGATCACCATTTTTATCCCAACAGATTTGATTTATCACTTAAAAAATACTGTATGCACTTTAATTTACATGTGTCATTCTACTTTGCATTGCTAACTAGTGTCTGCAGCTTCCTACTCATAACTTTTGCATTTGATTATGTGATTGCTCAGGTTGATCACAATAACGAAAATTATCTCAATTTAGACCAGCAAAGATGAATGTAATATCTTCTACTTCATAACAAATAGACTAGTCAATCAACAATAATTGTGTTTCTACTATAAGGATTTATTATTATTTGATATGCACTTTAATACAAAATTGGGCTCTGTCACTAGCATCAAACAATTCAAAATACATTAAAATATAATTAAAATAATGAATAAAAATAATATTGATAAAAATTAAGAAATCCATAGCAAAAGTAGTTAATCAAAAATATTATCAAAATAATTGATATAATTGTATTAATACAAATCAAATCAAATAGAAAGTTGGTTGTAGTACCCACACTTATTTCTCTCATTTCAGGTTGCCAAGAAGCTTATGCTGAATGTCATCCGGTTGATTAATTCCTTGGAAAAATAGTTCAGCCAATAAGAAACCAGTGATGGCATCAAAGGGAATTTGTCCCAGGAACAGTGATTTTCATCAGAGGTACTATAGGCTTTAAGACCTTGGCAAAAAATGGGTTGTGACTGAAATCTTGTTATCTAAGGCAAGAATTTTGAAGGCAGCTTCAGATCTTCCATGCTTCAATTTTGCATGTTTAATTTGAGCTGTGCGGAAGTGAATATATTTATTTTTATATATAATTTTCTGAAAATCTATATGTTTTAGAGGGCAAAACAGTCAGTGAATCTTGTAATTCTCAAAGTTCTCAAAACTCTTTCTTCCATTACCAAAGTAAGTATACTATATTGCTTTTAAATCAATCATTTTTGCACAACAGAAAAACATTCAGAAGGAAGCTTCCCCTGTGTCTTCAGAAACTGAGATGATACATGGAGATGACAACTCATGACTTTTTGACATTTAAAGAGAGAAAATACATCACTATCCTCTCCTAGGCAGATGTTTGAGAATGATAAAACACACCAAATGTTACACTTGCCTCCAGAGCACTATGTCTATGGAAAAGTTTCAAAAGCCAGAGAGAAAGAGAAAGAGAGAAAAGGAAAAAGAAAATACATTTCTTGCTTTAATGACAGGAAAAGGAATCACACATTTAAAATTTCAGCAGTCCTTTTTTGATTCTTGGCCACAGTTTTCTGGTAACGCTTCTATCAGTCACATTCACTTGAAGCACGTGGCGACGCATTGGAGATACGGAGACACAGTTTCTGCATTTGCAATTTCCTGTCTTGAAAGTGTTTTTCAGTTTTATCATAAAACTAGATAAAACCCTGTGACGTGTGAAAGACATTTTCTCCCTTTTTTTTTTACATTTCATCACTGTTATTTTATTTAGTTTCTCCCTTAACCAGGATGCTAATATTTATTTGCCTCTAGGATAGATTTCAGGCTTTATGGAGCCAACATCAGGTATCACCTTCACTTAAGCCTTCATTAAAAATAAATATCAACCACTAAACTTCAATAAAAAGGGAAAATTCATGTAAACATTGCAACAAAAAAGCTTCTGTTTTTCACTCTTAAACCTGAATGGACCTGGACAACATATAAAAGTACCCAAGAGCTAAATTAGTGTAATACTGAGTCACCCCTACTGAGCTCCATTGGTTTCAAATGTAATTCACCCATCAGAATAAACAGATAATAACAGGGAAAGGAAAAAAGACCACATGAAAAAAAAATATTTTTTTTTTTGTGTAAGGGAAAACCGGAGCAGCCTAAAAAAAATTTAAAAATTAGTGGAAAAGGATTGTTCTATGCCAGAAATGTGCAAAAACCTAAACAGACTGTGTGGGCAAATAAATGTTGGTGCACAAGTTCATTTTTACATATTGACAAAAATTGAAATATAGAAACTCTTCTAGAGTATTTTGGAAAAGCAGAAGTGTCAGCCTAGGTATTTTTAAGTTCTTCCTCTTCATCCTATTTCCCACACACAGAAAGTGCCGGTACATGTGCTTGAAACACAGTTGTGTCAGACTGGCATATAATTAACCGTGTAATGACTTCATACCTGGGCCTGATCCAGAAAACAATAAAAGGTCCTTGAAATGAAGCCTTATTTAGGTCAGTGGTGCTTCACAGAGGTATGTGAAGACATTTCATCTATGAAATAGTATCTTCAGATGTCAAAATACAGACTGTTCTCAGTAAACTGGAGATTTGGTTTGAAATCAGCAAATTAAATTTAATAAAAAAATGAAAAATGCTACGTTTGAAAGAAAGAAACCCAGCACTGAGATAAAAAAAAAATGACCATGCTGCTACAAAGTAATATCAAATCTGAATAGCAAATCTCAGATGAGGAAGCAAAATTTTATGATTTTTAAAAAGGCATACGACAATGTGAAATGTATTATTAGAAGACTTGTACATAAAGCAAACATGTTTTTTTATCTGTAAGGATCTTGTACATCAGAAAGATTGAGACAAACTCGAGAAAGTCCAAAGGAGATTGGAGGAAAATAAGAACTTTAGGTAGCATATTCTAAAATAAGAGGTTAAAGTAATTGGATTTATTTCATCTAGAAAAGATTAAACAAAGACATGATAACAATCTTTTGGTAGTTGTTTTTACAGTAACAACAAAGTATGTTAGGAGCGATCAGTTGTTCAGAGAGTTCAGTAGGGGTCAAAAAAAGAAATAATTGGTTTAACTTGCAGTAGCAAAGATTTAGGTTAGATATTAGGGAAAACTTTCTAACAAAAAGTGTAAGGAAGCACTAGGACGGATTACCTAGATGTGTTACAGAATTGCCTGTCCTGGACATTTTAAAGCAAACATCCATTAGTGGTGGGCTCACTGCACATGACTTTTTTTCAGTGCAGAGTATAGGATTAGAAGGCCAATTAATAACCTTCCAAGCTTTACTTTTTGAGAATTTATGATACGTGAGATCATGGGCTGTGATATATAAATCCTTTACTTAAACACATGTAAGAAAAACTATCCCACTTCACTGGTGTTTTTTTTTTTTTTTTATTCATTAAGCAGCATCTAACCTTTATAGTTGTGCAAAAATCTTACATTTTGTAATCCAACAAGCAATATTCAACATTCAGATTGACTGGATTTGGCTTCCCTTCTGTTGGAGGTCTATCATGCAAAGGAGAATGACCTAGGAGGCTAGCTCCTCTAAACAGAAACACCAACTTCTGCTTGGTGTGTTAGAATATTAAGTAGAAATTAACATTAGCGTGAACAAAGATTTTACAAATTCCCACAGAGACCCAACAGCTTGACAGAAGTCAAATATGACTGTAAGTACGCAGGAAGCTACACATTGAGGCAGTATTTTTCCTAGCCCATTAAGTTCCTTCTGCAAAGGAATCCTACCTTGTTTCATTCAACAGTGCTACCTGAATACGTGGGTATATATTGCAGTATATTGCAATTCACAGAGAGGAGACAAGGAAATTATTTCTGCTGCAATGGCTAGGAATTGGGTTACTGCTGCAATGATCTTTTCTTCCTTGAGTGAAGCCTACGGGCTGGAGAGGAAGATGGGACACTACATCCCAAATCATTACATTATCTCCAGCCTCTCTGTTCCATGTGTGCACCCCAGGCAGACAATACACAAGCATCTCAACAGCCAAATAATATAACCTTATAATATCAAGACAGAGAAAGAAAAATTATCAGCATAAACTTGGGAGGATGGGCAGGTTCAAGCAGTTTGTCATTGATTAAAGATCTTCTCATTTTCAGTCCCTGCTTTGGGTACAGTTCCTATGAAAATGCTTCAGACTTACATGAATAAGGAAGAATCTGACTTTACCAAAAAAAAAAAACAAAAAAAACCCAGAAAAAGACTTACTAGCTATGTAATTTTAAAATACTATCTATATATTATATATCTCTTCTGCCACATCTTCACTAATTGTTTGCTTAATTTCCACTGCCATTACAGGCAAATATTTTACTGTGATGCACCAAGGGCTGTAGCTCAGGTGGGGGCTGAGAGTAAGAGGTGTGCTGGACCAGGCTGAGTCCTGCTGTAGCCTCCCCACAGGCTGTTGAGGGCCTTTCCCTATGGCATCAGGGCATGGAGCACACTCTGAGCCCCAGCAGCCAGGCCTGACTTCTCGGAGGGACAAGAGTGCTCTCAACCACCCTTGCAGTTTGTTCTAAAAGGAGACATATTGAGCATCAGATATTAAAGACTAGTGACTGACTAACCTACCTCTCCCTTCCTTCGGCATCTTGACAACTTTTTCCCTACTGTGACCAAAAACCAATGGTATGGAGTGCTGTGTCACTCACAGGACAACATAGGATTGTGTTCATGTCCAAGCAGCTCTCCAGCACCTTACCAGTGTTATGGATCATGTTATGTCCCATTGAAGAGCTCCTAAGGCAATTTGGAGAGCACAGGTCCATCACTGCTAGGTCCATCACTGCTCACATCTCTTGACAAGTGAGTGTCACTCCGTTCATATGTCCCCATCAGAACTAGAAACTGAGGTAGGAGTATCTCTTTTTTTTTAAATTGTAGTCACTATTTCAGGATCTAGCTATATCTAGCTGTTCTGTAGGATCTGTGAAGTTCATAACCCACCTCCTCCAAATTTCTCAGAGGCCCATTGCAGACCTATTAAGGAAGACTTCTGATCCAGGAATTTCACACATTATACAACATACCCATCATGAGCACCAATATTTCACAGCAAGCCATCAGTGAAGTGAGTTTTGGGAAGTGCTGATGTGCAGAGAAATGTCCTCATGCATTCTTTTGTAAGATCCACCTTGGATGCTGACAGCAACAATCAGCAGTCTCATTCATATGCTGCCTCTTATGAAGAATATGTACAAATGAACCCAGAATAGAAAGTGCCCTGTCAGACTCCTCTATGGACAAGGTTTATTAAACACCTAAATAGAGTTGCCTCTCTCCATTCATTCCTCTTTACTCTCCATTTTTCACTTTGACAAGGAGAAATGACATCATCTATTAATAAGGATAACTCCAACACTATAGTTAAGACATTGGGGCAAGCTCTGTCCTGTTGCATCTCTGGGGAAAATACTGGTATAGAAGAATGGAAATACTATATTGCACAGGAAAAGAAAGGGAAAAAATATAAACCTGAGCGGAATATATGCATTTTTCCTTCTAGCTTTGGGTCCTGAGTAACACAAGTGAGTTTTAGACATTTGCAGTTGGTACATCTGCACATACTATAGGATTATTTGGGTTTTAAAAGCCTGAAGGGAGCCACGGACCAGGGTCAATTTGGTAACCAATACACAAAAATGGAAACAATTTATCTTGGGCTTCATTAGAGCAAAGTGTGAACTCACAGATCTATATAAGTGATGGTTCTTTCATACTGTGTTAATTGCAAACCACCTAATAGTTCACCACTGGAAATTCATAACACATAGTAGGATTGAATGTTTGTACAGTGGATGTAGCTTTTCGACTTGCAGTAAATAATGAAATTAGTGAATTAAGAGGAAACAAAAGCCATGTATTTGCATTCTTCAAAATTTCTCTTTACGTGTTCATAAGACAACCATTTACAATAATATATTACTGTCTTTTAAACAGAAAAAATGTCATATACTATGACAGTAGTAGAAAAAAAAAGACACTAATTTTTTAGTATTTTGTATCTGATACCTTCATATTAGACATATTGAGTCCTGTCCTTGGCTATTCTAAGTAAAAACAAACCACTGCCTTTCACTCTCCCTGAGCATAACCAGTCGACTCTCTGACCTGTGGGATTGAGCACACATGACCTTTCATGGTCAAGACTGTTCTACTAAGCCTATCTGGATTTTCTCAACAATCAGTGGAGAGACATGCATACCTCTTGAAGGCAGCTCGTACCTGTGTAAGACAGATGTCTAATGGACATCAGATTAATTACTCTCCAGAGATATTTCTCCCGCTCTGTACAGAATATAAAGAACCAAGATGACTGCTTTATTTTAGACACTTAAATTTCAAGGAGCTGAAGTTAAGTTAGGAGAATCCCACATTTAATCTGCTTTTTTTTCCTTTCCTACAGACAGTTCCATTATCTATGAAGACAGAAGTTTTCTTTCAATGGGGCTTGTAGGAGTAAGCTTTTCACAAACATTTTAACCAAAACTATTTTTGTCATTTGTTTATGGGCTCTAGAAACAAAATTTATAGCTCTAGCGAAGACTAGATCTACACATTAGTGTTGGCTGTTTACATGGATGTCTTTTTAGCTCATTATTTTGTGCTTTTCTCTTTAACACAACTCTCTTCAGCTCACTTTTGTAAGCTTATCATCTTATTAGCTGATAGATAATCAAAAGCTTGGAGATGTGGTTTATGTGGTAAGTTATCTATCACTTGCCCCACAGAAACTGTCTTTGACAACTGTGAAGTAACTTCACTGTCCTTAGTCTTAAGCAGGAGATAGTCTTAAGGATGAACTATCTGATAGTATTATTAGTCATAAAAGAATTAAGGTTTGTAAAGCTAAATAAACCTAAGTTATCCTTAAACTACAATGAGCACTTGCACCCAAGTTTAAGCACAGAAAATGAGTTCTGATTTTAAATCTTTTTTTCAGGTTGAAATTTATAGTCTTCCTCCAAATCTGGGCCAAGGGTGGTGGTGGTGTTGTGCTCCTAATTTTTGGCAAAAATTTCAGCAACATTTCTTTTGTGCAACTTAAAAAAAAAAAAAAAAAAGTGTTTTGACCATTTGTTGCATTCTATTCCTGTGGTTTTGTTTAAGTGGCCTTGCCACTTAATTTAGCATTACACTTTCAGAACAAACAAACAAATAAAATGTATTTGTGTCATACATTTCTCTTGTGTTTGGTCATTGGCTGAATCCAAGTTGCTCCACATAGAACAGTGTCATTTCCTAATCTCACAGCTCCAGCAGCCTCTCCTCATGATTTGCATGATCTGAGAACACCAAGGTGAAGTGAAGCACAGTAAGTGGGCAAAAGCAGATCATCTTCAAAAAGTATCTTCCTAGTTCAAACTAAAACACCGATGTAGACACATGTTGAATTCCAGAAAGGAGAAAGCTCAGTGTCTCATTGGTAATTCAAGCCATGGTGTCAGCAGAACCTCTCCCAAAGCCATGCCTGAGATCTGCAGGAGAATGAGAGAAGTAGCCACAGACAAAAACTGTTCATCATTGGAGTACTTTGGTAAGCAAGATAGTTCCCTTATTGTGAGAGACAGCTGATGGGCAGGCTTGAGCTGGAAGCACAACTGATCAAAAGCAGGAAAAAGATTGATAATAGGCATGGACTGAAGGGCTACAAAGTCCTGGAAGTTGTCTTTTCCCATTGTCAGAGCGCTCTTGCTGTTACCTGAGGAAGCATGCCTGGTTGGTACTGTATCTTTTAGCTCCCACTCATTTCTTTGTCCACTAAATGCCTCTTCAGTGCAGCACTCTCCAACAGCAAGGCATATGTCTGAGAAAATGAGAGAAAATTTTTATTCATTCAAATTCATAGACACTAATGTCCTGGGGAAAGCAGTCTTAGTGTGAGAAACAGCACAGCCAGCACAACAAAGCTTGTGGAGGTGGGAAGAAGATTAAGAGTATAGCATAATCTCTTGGTCTGTGAGGCAGCATAGCTTCTTTGGGATGCCACTGCTGCAAAGAGGGAGAAGAAAGAAATTACTGAAGAGCTGTCTGCTTGTTATGCCTTTCAGAGTTGGAGCGGAATTTGGGAAGACTGAAGATACAATTGTATCTTCACCTTTTCATGCTTACTTCCAAATAACAGAACTTGCTCTTTTGTTGTTTATTTTACTCTTATGTTTGGAGTTTACTATTTGTAAAATACTTACTGTGTATGGGAAGAACAGATAATTTTAGAGAAAATAAATCTCCCTTTTCTAGAACTTGTTTTCTTCCAAACACTAGACTAAGCAGCAAAGCACTTGCTCTTGTTGCAGGGTACTGATCCTAGTTCTTTAATTTTCTGTGCATTTCTGTACTGACAGAGAAAAGATTACTGTTTGTGCTTAACGTGGTGCTAGGATTGGGGATTATGCAGACAATTTGCTCCTTGTTTTTTAACAGTTCAATTCCAGACAATGTAGCAGGAGATTTATTCTTTGATGACTTTGCACATTTCTTATACATGCTATTGACTCTCTTCTGACCATATATATTCATGCATATACATAAAATGTGCAGGAGAAGGAGACTGTGATTGAAAAGCAGACTGTTAATGCTTTTTTTCTCAGAGCTAAACTTGTTCCTATATTTTCACTGCCTGGGATTTGACATGAGAGAACCACAGTTTCTAAGAGAAACAAAATCTCTCCCTCATCCAACTTTACTTTTCTTGGTTTTTCATTCCCCATCTTCACCCTCTCCTGACACAAGGTAGCACCAGCTATTCAGGCTCTCTTGTCCAACGGGTGTGTTGTGTGCTGTGATTACACAGCATGTAACTAAGCTTCAGGTGGGAAGTGCAAGTGGGTGTCAAGAAGGCAAGGAAGAAGGTGGGCTGGGATGGTTGAACTTTATCTCCCTTTCCCGCGAATACTGGGAAAACTGCTTTCTCTTACTAATAAAATGAGGAGGAAACTTCTCAAAAGCATTTCCCAAGCATATAAACAGGCTTTGCTTTGAGTTATCTTACAACCTTCCACAAATTTACTGGGCCCACAGATAGAAGTGAAAGACACATCAGTGAGGTGCAGGAGTTTTGATACAAAACTTGCACAGATGAGGCTCCAAGAAGATATTCTAACTTATTCTGAGCTTACCTGCTCATGCGCAAATAAACACATGACAAAAGAAAGATTGAGGATGGATTTGAATGATTAATGCTTTGGGAAGTGTGAACACTGCTCCACTTATCACAGACATTAGAAAGCTGGCACCCTGTCATCCTCCTAACATGACTCAGGGTGGTGTGTGAAAAGGAAGATGTTATACAAGTTCACCCATTAGAATTAAGGACTTCAAATAGTGAATTGGCTGCCATGTTCACCAGTTCCTGCTGGAATAAGGTAGATGCAGGCTAACTGGTAGCTGGCATCACTCTTCTAGCAGTTACCCTGACACATTCTTCCAGTAGCTACTGAACTGCACGAGGTTAAGTACCTGCTCTTGCTGGAGTCAGAGGCAAACCCCACACTAGAAGAAATCCTAGCCTTCTTGAAATATATCAGAATAAAAAGGTGCCAGCAAAGTTACAGAGGGTGAAACACTGCTGTCAGCTCAGGACTGTATGAAAAATACATTTGGCCATTTTGAGTGTGTTCAAAGTTTTGGCAAGGCTAACAGAAAAGGCCTTTTGTTTCCACACTCAATCTAGCATTTACTTTGCCAATCAATAGTTCAAGGTATGAGCCTTTCACAGAAAATATCTGTGGTCAGTGGCTAATAATCCCATGTTGCTGTTGGCTGAGGTTAGCATCAAATTCATGCAGCTACAAATACCCAAGGTGGGCAGTGAAATAGCATTAACTGCTGCAAAGGCAGGTTATTGGTAAGGTAACATAGCATAAACACTGAATTGTGTGTTAACCTTGGAAAAATAAAGGCATGAACAAGGAAACCTGTAATTGTTAAGGAATTAGACTAGACTCACTGTATATCAGTTCATAAGGATTTGTCAATAAATTCATTATAAGCAAACTTTTGGTAATAGAGTCATTTGACGATAATGTAGAAATCTGGAGCTGAAATAAGTAAACAGTTGGCTGGATCCACCAGAAATCTCTCTCTGAGCTGAGCTATTTATTGAACACATTGGGTGTTTTGGTGTAACTTAGAAAGGATGAGTTTTCTTCTCTCTGTTCAGCTGGCACTCTCCTGCTGAGCCCTCCTCAGACCACTCGTACCTGTCTCTCACTCTGAGGAAGGTGGCAGCAGTAGCTGTTTGTGTGATAATCTCTGATGTGAACCAAATGGATGGGGAAGCACTGACAAACAAGATTAGCTCCACCATATGGCATCAAAAACACTACTCCTCAAAAATGAATCAATATGCTGACTGTGAGACTCTTGAGGTCATAACTCCATCTCTGGCATGCTCCTGTGTTTGTGGACAGCTCAGCACTATGGCAGCCGGTTGAGTTGGCTGATTCCATCATTTCTCTATGCTGTCACTGCAGACTGTCCTTGCAAGAACGTTCAGATATCTGTCTCCAACTAAAGAGTTTTATTGGCAGGAAGGATGCACAGGAAAATTGAATAATTCATAAGAAAAGCTTCCAAAAATATGTTGGTTGGAAATCAGAAATGGGTCTACCCTCAAAATTCAAAATACTTCTTTTAAGTGCAAAAATAAAATATTTTCTTGGAAATGTTTCTACAGTGCCTTATGGGAGATGACTCCCTGATTCTTCACAGTCCAGTTCTCTGTAGTCCATCTCTTTAGAGCAAACTATGACTCCCATAAGGCATCATAAACCTCTTCTCTTGGGAACAGATGCATTATGGGAATGCAGACAGTTTAAGCAGAGAAGACCCAGAGAAGAAGTGCACACTGCATTCAGACACCATCAACCATAACTGCCATAAAGCATTTTCACATTCAAAAGATTTTGGTTTGACAGGGAGCTTGTTTTGGAGGCAATATCAAAATTATCCATCTAAAATAGAAATATTTTATAACTTGCTTCCATTAAAAAGTCAGTTTTCCAAGGAAAAACAGTTTTACTCGAGATTTTCTGGCCAGAAAGACAATGTATCAGCACCACATAGGCTGTCCAAGTGTTTAACATGAAAAAAAATTGTCACCTACTCAAAATAACTTCCAAATACAATATGCAAGAGCAGCTTAATTTTACCAAAAGATAGGTGGTTTGAGGACAGATTTCATAAGAATTTGATGAAATTGTTAGTTAGAGAGAAGTAAGAGACTCAAAGTAGTTGCACCACCATTGCAAGAGAGGGAAACCATGGCCACTCAGCACAGGTACTGCCACCATGTCCGAGCATTCATAATTTTGAAAAGCCAGTGCATGGCATCCTGTTCACCCAGAAAACCTATAAAGAAATCATAGAATCATAGAATGGTTACGGTTGAAAGGGACCTTCAAAGGTCATCTAGTCCAACCCCCCTGCAAGAAGCAGGGACATCTTTGACTAGATCAGGTTGCTAAGAGCCTCATCCAACCTGGCCTTGAAATCAGGAAGGAGTTAGAAGCCCTGACAGTGCACAGAGGGAATGTTAAAGGCACAGATACAAAGAAAATCAGGCTTCTTATTCCCTGCTTTTACCATAGTGGACAACTCTTCCTCCATCAAGTGTGTGGTTGATAGCTCAATGTCCTGGGTATTCTGCATGCTAGAATGAAAGATTCACAAAACACTTTTCAATACAGTTGTTAATATGAGCTTTGAATCATGCAGTTTTCGTACCAAAGGCATTAGACATATTGCAGAGCAGGAAAAGGCATAAATTATAACTTTTCTGAAGTTTCAGAGGTGTGAAAGGATGCATTATGAATTCTTCAAAGAGATGCCATTACTAGTCGTCTTCTGTTTTATTTCTAGCTGCAACACATAGTTTCTGTGAGAAATGAATGAATATGTTAGCCAAGAATTTCCAAAGCAATGAGTCAGTTAAGGCTGGCAAAGGAGAGAGGATGAGGATCAATAGCCCCTTCCCCATTAGTATTACCTGGCTCAGAGTGCCTACTCCAAGCTACATGATCAGGTAGATATGCCAACACACACTTTCCATCTTCCTTTTCCCCACCATCTACAGTCCAGACACATCCATCTGACAGGTTTCCATTTTTAAATTCCCTAGTCAATTAATTGGCACATTCCTTTAGACCTCTCAGCTCTGGTGTGCAAAGATGCCAGTTATTTTTAGAAATCTGAACTGCTGCTTTTGATGAGTAGAGAATTCACATTTTAAGAAATACTGTCACAGTTGTTCTATCTTCAGGAAAATGCATCATCAGAAGTTAAAAGCTGTGGTTTTGCAGCTTTGTGTTTGCATTGCATGGGTCAACTTCAGAGTGGTTGAAAGGTCTGACATTTGACGTGAAATTGGGCACATTCAAAACAAGATGGGAGAGCAGAACATTTCCTTATCAAGGTGGCAGAGAAGCCTTTACCAGCGATAGGTTCAGAATTATTAGGCATATCTCCACATTTCTTTATCTCCTTTCTCATTGATTTTGAGTTCTATTTCAGGGAAAATAATTAATATACCAATAGCATCTTTTAGGAATTACCTCTTGGGATTAGGGACATTTACTAGCCCAGAACCTCTGAGGTGCTCAGACTCCAACTATGCATAAAAGAGGTATTCATTCTCCAGGCATGTCAGTCTGGTCATCATGCTACATTTGTAGAGAAAAGCAACATGGAATTATATTTCTAATCCAACAAGGGGCCAAATACAAAATGCCCTCTCTTTTTCAACATATTGACTTCTTAAGCATTTCCCATGTTATCATTCAAAGATTAAAAAGTGGAGGAAAGACAGCAGAAGATGCTTTAGAAAGCTGCACAAAGGAATGAACTGTGTGAGTCACTTAATGCTTCTCTGAGTTTGTATGACTGTAACTCCAGTGGAGGAGAAGCTGAACTCATAATAGTCCCATCCCAAACAGAGTTGAACTAGAATATAACCGGATGCAGTTCAGTCTCTACAGCTTCCCACGGTATTTGCAACTCCACTTCCAAATTGGATGGTGAATACAGTCCTAAAGGAAGCCTACAGATATTTCAGAAATTGTAACCTAGATATAAGGGATTTGGTGAATCCTCTTCCTACGGCTTCTACTGGGAATCATTTACTCGAGGCATGCTTGTTTCTAAATATGTTTAAGTTACGCTTCATTTGAGTTAGTTCTGCAACATCAACAGAGCCAAGTAGGATAGAGATGGACTTTATGGCTCACATTTTAATAGCATGGCAGGGGCAATAAAGTGTCTCATCTCGCACCTAGTCCTGTTGAAACTTCCCTGCTGATGGAGTGAGGTACTGCAGGGGAGATTTGGCCCAGAATGAAAGCATCTGATCTGGAAATCAACAAGCAGCTACAAAATATGGAATCCACATGGATATTTTAATGTTAATTTTTCCTTAGGCAAGAGATTACAATTTTAGAAGCACCCAGGACTATACCTATATGACATAAAGCAGTGCATCATGAAGATACCTGAGCAAATGCTGAACAAACAAGCTTTATTGTGAAGCTCCACTGTGACTAATTAACACAGCTAGAAGTAGCTATATTAGTCCGGGCAAACTGCCATGCACACCTACTATACTGCTTTTTTTATCCAAGTAAATTACTTTAGAGCAACCTAAGGCAGCTGGAATGCAATATACTTTAAGGGATGGAGGAGCCTTAGTCCCACAAATTATTAGAGGTGCAAGGCTCCCAAAAGCCTAAGTCACTCCCAAATTCTATTTTAAACTAGAAATAAGCTTAAGGAAACAAGCCACTTCAGGAAATTGGTCTCTATACAATCTTTATTTAGTAAATTCTCACCATGTTATCCACCAAAATTCTTCAACCATCCTGTCTGATTTAGATAAAAGTTGCCTGTGCTTAAGGAGCATGAAAAGAAATAACCTCTATGAAGCCCAGAAAAAGGTAATTCCTTAATTTTAATGGTTACTTGTATGATTAGTAACCGATTATTTCTTTTACATCTAACTTGGATTTAGCTCCAACTTCTCACTTGCAAGAATGAACTCACACTTTTTACCATACTCCTGAGCCGAGGTCCTGGTATACTACCCTCATTTTATGTCATTCTTTTCAATGGCAATGTTATTCTTCCTAACTTTTATCTTTGCAAGTAGCAAAGAATCTACCTCCTGTAATGGGCTGAAGAAGGTGACGTTTATTATCTTTGAAACTTTAGTCATTGCAGGTTTCAAGAAGGCTCCTGAAGAAATGTTTATCCTCAAAAGTAGCTGAGACAATGCAAGTTGTTCAATGGATCCTTATGTGGGAGTATGCTACGAAGAATTGTGCATTGAAGCTTACAAATATGATAAGTTGTTTTAATAAAACAGCAGATATAAGAACTACTGAGGGAGGAGAAGCGATCTGCCAGTCTCCTCCCTGTCAACCAACATTAGCAACTCATATTTCAAATCACAGTATTTCAGTGAAAGGACTGATCACTGTGAAAAGACTAATCACTACCCATGCACAGCTGTATGAGACCGTCTTAACCTACAGGACTGATCATAGTTTGGAAGCAATTCCTACCAGCCATTCAGGCCATGAGGACTCTGGTGCTGCAGATAACCAGTTGCTGGTTTCTGAGAAATGAAGCCATAGCTGCTGGGAGCCGATCCAGATCTCTCACTTAATTTGATAAAAGCTTTCCAGTGTTATTGCAATCACTTACAGTTTCTGTTACTATAATGCATACTAGTCACATTCAAACCACTAATAGAAGTGCCTGACTTAAACTTACCAAAATGTTTCAGGAAAGTATGATGTATTTATTTATTCTTACTTCTTTTCTGGAGCTGACAGATCTGACGACAAGACACAGTAGGTACCAGAAGCATCTAGGTAACATACATCTCCACTAATTTTAAACATCTAGATAGTTTTCACATTCAGAAGAGAAAAAAAAAAAACAAAAAAAACCAAAACCCAAAACAGAAAAAAAACCCAAAACCTTATTTTGAGAGTGCTTAATCTTTCCTACTGTAGATCTCTGTCTTAGAATGAGGTGAATCCTATTCCCAGTATAAACAGTCTTCCTAACTTAGGTAGCATGACTATGTTTCTGCTTCAGACTTTCCAGCACAGTAAGTCTTTGAAACCACCGCAGTAGCTTTGATACGAATACTAAGCTTCTTTCTTAAGTTATTGAGATAGGAAACATAGTCATGGACTATGATGTCACCATGATAATTGCTGTTAAGACTCTAGCGTTCAATATAAAATATAAGGCAGGAACCAGTGGATGAACAGGACAATGCAAAGTAGGAAGAAATTCTATTAATTAGCATGATTGGATGTTATCACAGCACATAAACAATGTAACTACAGGCAACCTTTGTGTGCATCATGACAGCGACTAGGTTTAAGAAGGATCACAAAATATCATTGCAGATATTCAAACACCACTTCCCAAATACATCTAAGAGCTCTTCCAAGCATGAAGGCGCTTGATCTTCCAACCCTGCTCACTCAGATCTCCAAGAACACCAAAGTGAAAGGAGAAATGCGGCTCGTTTTGCCTGGAATATATCCCACTGAAGGCTATTTCATCCAGTGTGCATTTTCAGTGTACAAAGTCAAGGTGGCCAGAATATCCAGAGCACCTGGGGATGGAAGGCAAGCCTGCTCTGGCCACTCCTTTGAGTGCATGCATAAGCAAGAGAAGAATCAAACCTCAAAAGGCCCAAGGACTTTTTGCTTACCCTCAGCATTTATGTGCCTTCAAAAGCACTATGTGTAACAATAATGCAACATCAATTTGGAAAAAAATAGACAAGCCTCAGAAGGTTTCTGTGCCCCAAAGCAGATGTAATTTTTCAATTATATTAGTTTAATAAAGCCCTATAAACATTGTTTCTTTGGTATCCATACAATAGATCTAGAATAGTTACACCACCACTGATATTACTTAACACTGAATATTATCAAACTTCTGTTCATAAAAGATGTTTATGATCCCTGAAACAAATAATTCTAGTGTTTTTAAGGAAATATTTTATTTTTCTATTTACTCTAAAGCCATTGTCAGGGAACAAAATGACAGATTGATACTGAAGTTGGAAGGGTTGAGCTATATTGTATCACTGCTGATAAATAAAACAACATTTGCTCTCTGAAATACAGCATTTGTCATTAGATATTGGTATTTTCCAAACATTTTACTTTATGGCTCGTGCAAGTGCTAAAAGAAACACCAGTGCCTAATTCTTTCCTAGATTTGTTTGACTTAAAGACTAGTGAGGGTGCTGTAATATTTTCAAGATCTAATATTTTTACAGCTACTATTTGTAACCATTTCTAATTAATTTCTCCTGAGACTTCCAATTTGGGAGAGTTGTGGGAGGTTTTTTTTTTGTTTGGTTTTTTTTTTAAGAGGCTTGCTTGCAAGGTATATTTTTTCCAGCTATCAACTGCAGTTGTAATTGATTCTCAAAGATGACACCAATCTTATTTTTCTTAGGTAAAAAGAAATATAAAGATGATGCCTAGCAGGCATAGTTGAGGTAGAGTATCATGACAAATACATAATTGCTAGCTGAGTAACAGTGAATATAGTGTTGTGTTTTCTCTTTAAAAGTAATTTAGAGAAACTAATGTCTATTTCAAGAGATCATACTCCAAGACTGGTGTAAAGGAGTATTTTCACAAAGTTCAGTGGAGTGGATAAGAAGCTGGCATTTTACTGCAGGACATTTTTTTCCTATCTCTTAGTTTTATGTCATTTCCTGGTTACACCTCAGTAAATGTCATACTCTTGAGTATTTGCCTGAAGATATACCTACACAGCAGTGCTTGTCCCAGGCTACAGACTCTGATGTATAACAAACAGGATGCCCTATAACATAACACAGGAGCAGGGAATATAGCCCTTACCTGCATCCAGATGAATCAACATGGCACGTTTCCTTCCGCCTGTGTTTGAGCAGGAGTTTCCAGGCTGGGCGTCAAATCAAGATTGAAGTGTTTGTGAGTAACATCATTCCATTTATACCAAAAGGCAGAAGGAGTCTAGAAGGAAAGCAGGCTCTGTAACCCACACTGTCAGGAATGTATAATAAGCTTTATTGTTTAAAACAAGTTTTCCAGCTCCATTATCATTTGAAAAATATAGGTAATTTCCATGAATAAGAGCTCTACTTTTCTATTAAACACTCAGTACCACAAGTCTCATTGGTTTTCCATAGCTAGTGATTTGTGTTTTCATGTCATATGACACTGTAGGTGCAACTTTTATGGCTGAATGTGAAATAACAACCATTTTGAATGTGTTTTGACTTTGTTCGTAAATATCCATTATCCTGGGTAATTGTTAGGTCAGTATGAAAGATTCTAATGCTCAAAAACATAAAACAAGCCCAGTTTTCCTCCACTGGGGCCTCTCTGAGTTCTGCCACAAAAGAACTCCCCAAAGCATAGCATCACTGGTAACAGGAGAAAATAACTTTTTTTATGAAGCAAAGACGCATTCAGCAATCGCTGGATTGCACACTAGTTGAAGTGCTAGCAGACAATAAAACATGACTGTAAACAATTACTTCAAGTCTTATCTTTCAAAAAATCATAACATAAAAATACAGTTTCTTCCAAACAAATAAGGAACGCATTTATAGCAAAAGATACTCTCTATTGAATAAGATGTACAGTCAGCCATAACCCCAACTATGTGCCAGACTCCATTAATTTTTTCAAGCAAATCCGTGGGTTGCTTATAGACATACTGAACCCAAATATTTACGTTGTCATTCGAAAGGGTCCTTCCACTGAGATTAATGCAGGAAAGTTAAAAGCCTAGAGGTTCTTCTACAAATATGTGTGTATGTGTCTATAAATATTCCAGTATTTCCTGTAATTAACATTGCTCAATACTCCCTGGTTTAGGATCTTTTACTAGTTGGTCATAAATTTCCTAATCATTTTAGTTTAGAATTTTTCCACGCTGGTGCTATCTAGGTAGACTCAGAAATAGTTTGTTTAAATTAAAACAGCTAAGGCTTTCCTGAGAATACTATTGTTCAATATTAGAAAAAAATATGAAGAACATTTTTTCTTAGAAAGACTACATAGCTCTAGGATACTTTGTGGAGGGCTTTGAAATTTGGGCCATTCTACGCAGTGTGTATAAGAAAATCTACAAAGAGATGAGCAAATTACAAGCCTTGGAAAAAAAAAAAACAAAAACCAACACCTGAGTTCACGGATACTTAAGAGAGATTATTTTGAGCCCAGCAACTGAAATAAGGAATATTGCTCTCTCTCCCCTCTAGCATGTTTCAGTCTCAGCAAGGCCCATCAGTGCTTGGGTGTCGCATCTATCATTTCCCATGCAGCAAACAAGTGTGCCCCAGACAGTTCCCATCTCTTTAGCCAGGCAGATTCTGCTTCATTCTTCTATGGGACTTTCCTCTTTTTTTACTTTCTCACATCTCTGAGCCCCAACTCAAGTCTGTTCTCAGACTACAGACACATCCAGGACTGACCTACCCCTGCACTTCTATCCCCTTCCTAGTCTCTTGGGCCAGTCTTTTTTCCTGGATAACTGCCATCATTCTCCCTTCTGCTAGTGCCCTGAGGTCTTTCTTATTTGTACTGCAATGATAACTCTTATTCTCTTTGGTCTGTAGTCCTCAGGGATCCTGCCCAAATATGTTCCAGATTCTCATGCTACCTCTCTGTTGTACACCAACAATTGTGCTTGCAATGTTTTCCAAACTGTCTCACTATCTGAACCTCCACCCATTCCTGGTGAAAGCAGAGACAAGTAGCCTGGGAGGACTACAAAGAGGCTGTGCAAGCGGCCAGGGATCGAGTGAGGAAGGCTAAAGCCCTGACGGAATTGAATCTGGCCAGGGATATAAAAAGCAACAAGAAAAGCTTCTATAGGTATGTAGGGGACAAAAGAAAGTCCAAGGAGAATGTAGGCCCCCTCCGGAAGGAAACCGGTGTCCTGGTTACCCGGGACATAGAGAAGGCTGAGGTACTCAATGACTTTTTTGCCTCAGTCTTCACTGATAAGGGCTCTTGTCTCACCACCCAAGCTGTGAAAGGCACAAGCAGGGACTGTGAGGATGAAGAACTGCCCACTGCACTCTAATAGCAGTTTGAGGAACATCTGAAGAACTTGAAGATGCACAAGTCCATGGGACCTGATGAGATCCATCAGCGGGTCCTGACGGAACCGGCAGATGAAGTTGCCAAGCCACTGGCCATTGTATTTGAGAAGTCGTGGTGGTCTGGTGAGGTCCCCGATGACTGGAAGAGTGGGAACATAACCCCCATTTTTAAAAAGGGGAACAAGGAGGACCCAGGCAACTACAGGCTGGTTAGCATCACCTCTGTGCCTGGCAAGGTCATGGAGCAGATTCTCCTGGAAACCATGCTAAGGCACATGGAGAGCAAGGAGGTGGTTGGTGACAGCCCACACGGCTTCACCAAGGGCAGATTGTGCCTGACCAATTTGGTGGCCTTCTATGACGGGGTAACAGCATCGGTGGACAAGGGACAAGCAACGGATATCATCTACCTGGACTTGTGCAAAGCTTTTGACACTGTCCCGCACGACATCCTTCTCTCTAAACTAGAGAGGCATGGGTTTGACGGATGGACCACTCAGTGGATAAGGAGATGGCTGGATGGCTGCACTCAGAGAGTGGTGGTCAACGGCTCAATGTCCAAGTGGAGACCGGTCACCAGTGGCATCCCTCAGGGGTCCGTGTTGGGCCTGGCCCTGTTCAACATCTTTGTCGGCGACATGGACAGTGGGGTAGAGTGCACCCTCAGCAAGTTCGCCGATGACACCAAGCTGTGTGGTGCCATCAACACACTGGAAGGGAGGGATGCCATCCAGAGGGACCTGGACAGGCTGGAGGGGTGGGCCTCATGAAGTTCAACCAGGTGGGCCTCATGAAGTTCAACCAGGCCAGGTGCAAGGTCCTGCACCTGGGTTGTGGCAATCCCAGGCACAAATACAGGCTGGGCGGAGAATGGATTGAGAGCAGCCCTGAGGAGAAGGACTTGGGAGTGCTGGTGGACAAAAAGCTCAACATGAACAGGCAATACGCCCTTGCGGCCCAGAAGGCCAACCACATCCTGGGCTGCATCAAGAGGAGCGTGGCCAGCAGGTCGAGGGAGGTGATTCTGCCCCTCTACTCTGCCCTGGTGAGACCCCACCTGGAGTACTGTGTCCAGTTCTGGAGCCCCCAACATAAGAAGGACATGGACCAGTTGGAGAGGGTCCAGAGGAAGGCCACAAAGATGATCAGAGGGCTGGAACACCTCTCCTATGAGGACAGGCTGAGAGAAGAGGAGGCTCTGGGGAGACCTTATAGTGGTTTTCCAGTACTTCAAGGGGGCCTATAAGAAAGATGCGGAGAGACTATTCAGAAGCACCTGTTGTGATAGGATGAGGGATAATGGTTTTAAAATAGAGGGAGACAGATTTAGATTGGATATTAGGAATTTTTTTTTTACAATGCGAGTTGTAGAACAGTGGAACAGGTTGCCCAGAGAGGTGGTGGATGCCCCATCCCTGGAAACGTTCAAGGTCAGGTTGGATGAGGCTCTGAGCAAACTGATCTAGTCAGGGATGCCCCTGCTTCTTGCAGGGGGGTTGGACTAGATGACCTTTGAAGATTCCTTCCAACTTTAACCATTCTATGACTCTATGATTCTATAGCTTTTTGTCCGTTTTACATACCCTGCTGGTCCAGCATTCACCTACAGTCAATCAATTCCAATCCCACCATATACCCAGTACCACCAGATCTTTTGACCCAGTGTGCTTATCTAGCTCTTAGGGTTTTTAAAATTTTTCTCATTTATTCTGTGTAAGTCCAAAAAGGGTTGTTGACAGTATGGAAGACTTAGGCTTTCTGACTAGCATTTAGCAAGACTGCTCTTGTCATCAGAGATGACGGGTAATTTTAATACCAGATGGTGTTACCAGGCCCACCACATACTCACAGAGCTGTGCCTGTGTACGTGTAAACACACATGCATGCACACATACAAACAAACACACTACTGTATATATGCAAATGTTCTCTTCCAACTGCTTTCAGTAGAAGAAGCTTTATCTGTCTGGAAAGATGCAGCTGCCACTTGCCCTGGGTTTGTTGATACACCAGAGCTCTTTGGCATTGCTCCACTGATGCAGAGAATCACAAATGCTGCTTACACCAGTTTACAGCTGCTTTCCATCATCTAAGATGCACCACACAGAAAGCTCAGACCAGCAGATCTGGTCTTATCTTTACTTTCAGGTATTTACAACCCCGATCACTCTGTTCTTTCCCAATTATCTTTATGTAAATGGTATTTAGATTTTAGATGACGAGACAGATTTGCACTGCAGTTTTTCACTGTGGAAAGTGAAACTTGTCCAAGAATAAGCTTCCTTGGAACACTCCCAGGTGAAATTACCCTGTCCCACAAAATATTATGAAGCATTTTCAGATCAATATTTTCTTGTCCAGAATAGGCCTTTTCTTCTGATAACATGTAGGAGGAATTAAAAGCAAACTCAGAAGAGCTGGATATGAAAATAATGGGGAAGTACAGTATAAACTAGGTTTGGAGACTGAATTATGGCCCTCAGTCATGTAGGTGTGCGCCTACATTGTGCAAACTGTGGGATATACAAGAGATATCTAAATGGAATCTGTAGATATTCACTTTGAGTACTACTGAGAGTTCAATTTATTAGCACTCTGAGAGTATATTTGGTAGAGAAAATGCTATATTACTGTATGCAGCCTTAACTTCACCAACCCATACTAACATCTGATCTTTTCCAGCACCTGAATGAAACTACACTTTTTTGTAAACTAATTTGGGAATTATCAGAGATTCAAAATAGGGAAATGCTAGATAATAAAAGATACTCACCTGATGTCTTTTATTGTATTAAACTATTTAGAACTTGAATTTCTGAGAACAGCTATTTGATTTAAATCTCTCTAGTTTATGAAGTCTGAAATAATGTTCTGTTCGAAGATTGAAATTATGACTGAAATGAATTGATTCAGATGAAAATTATCATTTTCTGTGGTTATATTTCTCTTTGGAGTTGAATGTATTCTCTTCTCTTTTGGATTGCTGTAAGTCAAAACTAACTCTGCAGATGTTGTTCCTGTGTATGATGAGGCTATGAGACCAGAATCCGGTTAAGATAAGTTAAACTGAGTTATTAATGAATCAAATTATGAAGCATCTGACTTATTTTGCAGTACTTTTTCTCAATAAAATCCAGTGTATTGATGATAAAAACAATATTATTTCTTTAGTTATCCTGAAGCTTCACAGAACAGTCATCAGCCAGTTCGATTGACATAGACAATTACAGTTACATGATCACAGAAGCACATAATGGTTGAGGATCAAAAAGACCTCTGAAGGTCATCATGTCCAAAGCCTCTTCTCAAGCCAGGCCGCCCAGAGCCAGTTGCCCAGGACCATGTCTAGACAGTTTTTTAATATCTCCAAGGATGGAAACTCCACAACTTCCCTGGGCAACCTATTCCAGGCTTCAGTCATCCTCACAGGAAAAAAAAGTGTTTCCTGATGTTTAGAGGGAACCTCCTGTGCCCATTGCTTCTCATCCTAGCCTTGGGTTAACCCTTTGCTGTCCACCAGGTGCCCACAAAGCTGCTCTACTAATCCCCCTCCATCAACAGGACTGAGGGACAAAATACAATGAAAAAGCTCATAGGCTGAGATAAGGAGAGGGAGATCACTTACCATTTACTATCAGAGCCAAAACAGACTCAGCTTGGAGAAATTAAATTTGTTGACAATTATTCAGAGTAGGATAGTGACAAATAAAAACAAATCTAAAAATACCTTTCCCTTACTCCTCCCTTTTTTCCTGGTTTCAGTTTCACTCCTGACTCTTCTACCTTCTCTGCCTGAGCAGAGCAGGGGGTCAGAGAATGCGTCAGCATCAGTTTATCACGCGTTGTCTCTGCTGCTCCTTCCTCCTCACACTCTTCCCTTTCTCCAGCATGGGGTGCCACCCATGGGATACAGTCCTTCACAAACTTATCTAACGTGGGTCCTTCCCACCAGCTGTAGTTCTACATGAACTGCTCCAGTGAGGGTCCTTTCCACAGGGTGCAGTCCTTCAAGAATGGACTGCTCCAACATGGGTCTCCCACAGGTCCACAGGTCCTGCTGGGAGTCTGCCCCAGCGTGTGCTTCCCATAGGGTCACAGCCTCCTCTGAGCATCCGCCTGCTCCACCATGGGGCCCTCCACGGGCTGCAGGTGGATCTCTGCTCCTTCGTCGGCCTCTGTGGGCTACAGGATGACAGCCTACCTCACCATGGACTGCACCATGGGCTGCAGGGGAATCTCTGCTCTGGCACCTGGAGACTTCCTCCCCCTCCTTCTTCCCTGATCGTGGTGTCTGCAGAGTTGTTTTTCACACGTATTCTCGCTTCTTTCTCCCAGCTGCTGTTGTGCAGCAGCTTTTACCCTTTCTTAAATATATTATCACAGAGTTGCTACCACCGTTGCTGATGGGCTCAGCTTTGGCCAGTGGTGGGTCCATCTTGGAACCAACTGCAGCAGAGTGTGTCGGACATGGGTGAAGCTTCTGGCATCTTCTCACAGAAGCCACCGCTGCAGCCTTCCCTAATATAATTAGCACTAAGTATAAATCACAAAGGTAAAGGAAGAGGGATATGCTAACTTCACAGTTACAATAATTTCATTGCACATATTTAAATGCTGCTCTTTCCACTTCCACTGAGTTAAATGCTGTGCAAACATATTGAAAGGCATCAGGTAGCATTTCTAAATATGACTTCAACTTAATAACCTACAGTCCAATTTTACCACAAAACTTTAGGCCTGGCATTTGAATAGGTTTTCAGTATTCACTGAGTTGCTGAAGTTTTGCCCAAAACATCCTGCTGTAAGGATGAAATATACAGGGCTGAATATGCCAGCCTTCCTAGGGTTTGTGTCTTTTGAGCAACCAGCTTTGTTAAAACACCAGGTGAACTGCACTGCTGAGTTATGAGGATCTGGGGATCTGGGAATCTGGAGTACTCAGTAAAAATTACATTTCAGGCTCCAGAAGGTTCGCAGCAACTGAGGCTTTCTGCGGTTCAGTCTAAAAACCTAGCTCCGTTCAAGTATTTTTGATTTTCCAGGGTCAACACCCAAAGTTCTTGAAAGCCTTCTCCAGAGCTGTAAGCCTCAGTACTCATTGCAGAGATTGCATGAAATTTGACATTCTTGACAATTTTACAGCTCTTACAACTGCTGTGGAACTGACAAAAATGTCAGGCAGACACCCTGTAGGCTTAGTCTCACCCTGCATCAGACTAAGTCCTAAATAAGAAGAAAAGAAAAAAATAAAAGTGAAAGAAGGAAAAAGTTTACTTCTTCAAAGCAGAATTTCACTGGCTCCAGCACTCCCCTGTGGGACTGAGGGCTGAATCAACCCCCTATGGAAGTGGTCTTTTACCCAGTAATCTAAAAACAGTCTATGGAGATACGAGAGAGACCTCAACACAAATCCCATTTATTTGTGAATAGATACTGGTCCCATCCCAAAAGTAAGCTTTAAGCATCACTTCTGAGGCAAGTAGGGAGAGCACTTCAGTTGAGAAATGCTTTACTGCCTGGGTAAAAGACTCCTCCCAACTTTTTATTTCCATCTCAGTCATCCTTTAACGGTCCCATGTGCAGTGAGGAACCTTCAGAGGGGACACTTCAGAGATCCCTTTCCTAATACTTCTTTCTCCTCAGCCTCCAAAAGCAGAAGCCTGGTAGTTGTATCTATTCCTCATACACAACAGCTGCAAGTTCTTCTCTTTCAGATAGTGGAGGCATTTGAGCCTAAACAGCCTTTCTACACCTCATTCAAACACCATCAAGTTATTGGGAAATGAGAAACACCCCTTTCTTGCTGCTTATCTCTATACTGAGGGCATGTAAGGACTACTGCCACACTGGGATAGGTTACAGGTAGGTGCTTTGCTTGTTACTCCAGGTGGTGCTCAGCACTGCCAGTGTTTCACTGGTTTTCCGTATGCTGACTACCACAAATATATGGTCCTGATAGACTCTTCCAGTATGAAGTTGAGCTATCAATGACTTTGATCATCCACTGGTTTAAGAACATAGGATCTTAAGGTTTATATCTTGGTCATAGGTATCAGAGTATTTAATAGTTTTGCATCTAGGCACATGTGCCATTTTGGAAATTAACTCCTAGATGGTCTTACTAAAATCTTTACTCCTGAAATCTCACTGAAAGTCACTGGGATTTGTTTTCCTAAATGCTTCAATCACATTTAAAAACACTCTAGACTTCTAAATCGTGTTGACGTGTCTAAAAATTTTGCTGAGGAGCTCTGTGAAATATATGATGTGTATTTAGAAATGGCAGTGCGGAAGAGCTTGCTGAAGCTGTAAATCTGTCCAAGTTTCAGAAGCTAAGAACATTGTTATTGACTAGCTAGACAGAATGAAATTTAAATGCCAACTTTCCTCCACAAAAATCAAGACACCTTTAAACCCAGCTATTTACAATTAATTCCAGATGTGTTCTGTTAAGAATAAAGCTGGAAAGAAGACAAATCCCATATATAGGTCACTATTTGCTTGCAGCTGTTTGTCAAAATGAGAATGCTGGTTTTCATACAGAGTATTTAATTTGAATGAATATATTGATCATAGGACTGCAGTATAACCAGAGAATATGTTGATTTCCCCTGTGGAGAGGAGTTAGCTAGTACTGCAGAATTTCTCTTCTTAGTCTAAAGATATGACAAATCTATTCTTGGCAGCAATGCTGTGAACCATCAAGTGAATCCATTGCTCAAAGAGATAACTTTGGATTCAGAGAAGTCCCAGAGGGAGCCATGCAACTTCAAGGCATACGCTTGCGGTCTCACAGCCCTAAGAGAAAAGCTGATACTGGTCAGTGCTCACAGACAGCACTTGCAGTATTTATTTATTGAACAGCTACATATTTCCGTATCCCTACTCTTACAACTGGTATCAGATTCAATCAGTATAAGCACAAATGGCCTAATAAAACACTTCATGGCACATGGAGAATTGAGCACAGTTATCTTAACAGAGATGTCAAAAGGTCATAAATACAAAACAAGGTTCATAAAATAGAACCAAAATCCTGCAGGCAGTAATACGTTTATTTTTTACTATCATAATAATGATTTCCTTTGGCTGAGTATTTTACTTCTCTTTGTTTGGCACTCTGGGATTTTCATTTTCTAACCCCACCCTCTTTATTCTGCTCCCCTGGTGTGTAATGCTCTAAATTCAATCTGTTTTCATTCGTTTTAACTACATGGGAAGTCTGTAGAATTCCTTAATTTAATTGCTTTGCTGATGCTGCAGCTCTGGAATAATGGACCTTTACTCACTTGGGCTGAGAGGAACAGTCTGGTTCTATCAGACACGCCAGCTCCCATTTGCCTCTTGCTTGCACTCGGTATTTGTCAGCATAATCCCATTGGTCTGACTTTTTTCTGGTTTACACAGATGCAGATTAGTACTACCCAGAGAAAAAAAAAAAAAAAGAAAAAAGAAAATCCTAGCAAATCACTTATTTGTCCTACACAAAAGAGGTTTTCAAGGATCCAAATAATCACTTTTACAATACTACTGGGGAAAAAAAAAATCTCCAGAACAATGAAATATTTTGTTTTGACATTTCCATAATAACACATTATTATCTAGGAGGTAAGATTTAGAAAAACAGGTACAAAAACGAAACTGGAGTCTACTTTCTCAGGTTTTGTGTACACTTCAGATACTGGAATATCCTGTAGTGTGTGGAAAGCCCGTACCGAAACTGCTTCTTACCTGACTTGGAGTATGGACAGGACCTCTCTGGATCTCAGTTTACACCACCTGAAGCCTCAAAGAAATTTGAGCCTTTACTTCTTGGATAAACATGTTCTCTATTGCAAGCCAAGGAAAAATCCTTTTGGCACGGAAAATAGTGTCAAAATTCCCTTATTCAATCTAAGATTCTGCACTTTTGTTTTGTTTTGTTTTGTCTTTTTACATTATTTTTTTAGACAATTTCCTACACAGCCAACTATTTGCACAATTCTAATTGGGACTAACTACAAAGAAGCCAGAGGGCAGAAAGAAGCGTGTTAAGTAAATTCAGTGAAGTTACTCCTGATTAACACTGACATAAGTGAAAAGGAAATCAGGCACTCCGCTTTTAACACTTCTGTCATTGCAGCCATGTATTAAAAAAAAAAGTCAAGTACCAATAGCCAGATCCCCTGTTTCCGTAACTCAGCAAATCTCCACTGAGCTTTGCAAATTTGCATCACCTGTGGTTCTGACCCAACTGCTTAAGGTAGGTAACACCATACTATGTGGGATTGTTTTTTCATGGTCCTCAGTTTTGATTGATTCATTCTAGGAGAAGATGTGCCACACATCTGCCCTGAAAAGATCCTCTGGCAATCGCCCTTCTTCTGTTTGAATCACCAGTGTGTTTCATCTGACCCTTCCATTCATCTTTAAGTAAATATTATATCCTGATATGTTTGAATCTGTAGTTAAAATTTCTAGTGTGACAGTGTTTGCTTGATCTTTTATATTCAGTGACTATTCTAAGAAGCCATGGTGTTATTTTATTCTCTTTCTTACATGGTTTCAATTGTTTTCAATGAAATCATTAGCTATAAGGGTATAAAATGTCCACATAGAACTTTTCTAAATGAAACTTTCTCTTTAGTCTTAAAGTATCTGTTTCTCTACATAACCCATCATGTACAGAGACGATTTATTGGGTATCCATGCCTTTTTGAAAGATTTATATGTGAACTATCTTCTTAAAAACAATACAGCACAGAAAAGATTGTAATTCAAGTTCTCAGATAAATGCAGTCATCCTCTGGCAAGTCACTTCCATCAATGTAGCTGGGTACCCAGAAGACAGATTCTTCTCTGTACCCAGTTTCTGCTCAGTGAAGCAAAGGGAAAAAGCCACCACGTGGTAGTCATAGCCCGCTGCGTGAATGGGTTGGTCTCAGCCAGCATGAACTAAGAAACACCAACAGACTCTTAAACCCACTAAAAGTACTGTGAAGATCTACATTGTCCCCATCCCTAACCTCCACCCCTTCCATAAAATTTTGAGGGTAGGAAGCAGCTCGATAATGTCAGAATCCCTTGCAGATCAGCAAGAATCAGAATCAATCTCTGTTCCTACAGTTGAGCAAGGAAATGTCTGCAAAGCTTTTATAAGCCAGTGTGTTCATTTCAGAATGTGTTTGTCCTAACCTCTCCTCTCTGGGCAGTAACCTGTTCCATGTGGGATTTCAGTCCATTTAAAATAAGGACAGCAGAATCAAGCCCCAGTTGAGGATGGGTCAGACTCTGGGTCTTATATGGATATACAGTACTATTTTCAATGTATAGGAGTGTGGGAAAATTGCAATCTCCAAATTCAAGCAGATCTATGAACTTCTCTTTCTTTCACCCAGGAAGCTGAAAAGAAAAAAAAAAAAAAAGTGGAGAAGGACCAGCTATCAGCCTAGGCAAGGAGCCTGAAAGAAAGAAGTGCCAGACTAGACATCCAAGGTTTGAAGAGGCAATATGAGGAGGGGAGAAGACTACCTTTTTACAACTCCTTCCTCGGCAAATGTCACATCTTAAGTCCTCTGAAATATTACTGTTGCTTAATGATAAAGATATCTCCCTAGATCTCATTCTACCATTTAAAATGGGGTTACTCTCAAAAATGGTGTGGATAAGGTCAAAATAAAGCCAGCTTTATTACACTTGCTTAAGTCTGGAGTAGAACTGGGATAAGTTCCTAGGTCTTTGCTGCTTCTAAACATTTCTTTGCTCCAACTAATTTCCTTGTATGTCCTGTGCACACTCCTCTCCTTCCAAGTTAGCAAGCTTTGGCTAGAATAACAATAATTAATGAGGATAAAAATAAAAGTAGACAGAATTCACCAGTAGCTAAAAACCACAACCAATATGTAACTAAATTATGCAGACAGGTAAAGGCGCTGTATCCAGACACAGCGTTGGGAAATGAATACAGATCATCCCTCCCAAGAACCGTGTTGATGCGCACATCATTAAAATGTCTCTTACAGAGGTAGCACAATCAGATTTCAGTAAGGAAGAGGATGAAGCTACGTTTATTTTGTTCTTATCTTTATCATGCTTTGTTATGCATCAACAATAACCCCCCATTGCTTTTGTATTCCAGTGCAGTAAATGCCTTTTATGAGAGATTAGTACCTCAACTTTGCTTCTGCATTTGATAGAGCAGAGCAGCTGTTCATTATTTTGTGTATTTCAAGGCAGCAGAGATTATTGCTTAAATAGACATTAAAACTTCTGGTGGGGCAGGTAATGACTTCAGCTGTTGGAGAACAGATTTGTTCGCTCTCTTAAAATATGGTAAAAGTTCAAATGTTTCTTTGACAAATGTGTTGTTTTGACAGCACACTCTATGGCTTTGTTTTAGTGTATAGGCAGTAGTTATCACCCTTCTGCTGGTCTGGTAGGGGTCAGAGGCTTGATCATATGTTGATTTTTAATAGAAGTCAAGACCCCGGCCACAGAGAAGACTGTACTGGAACTCCGAAATCCAGATTTCATTCCTAGCTCTGTGTGTTACTTTGTATGAGTCAAACAGGTCCAGCTATTGTAACAATACTGAGCAATTACAGGAATTTTGGAGAATCGAAAGTTTAATCTCACTGTGCCCGCTCTCCAGAAGAGCGTTAACAAGTTTCTTTAAGAGCTGCAAACTTTGACCTTGAAGATAACCATCTTTTACTGGTTGAAACACCATGACCTTTCTTACATAGGAAAGCAAATCAGATAATCATGATGAAAACTTCTGGGTTTGAAATCTGTTCATCTGTTCATTCCCAGTTAAGTGTTCAGATACTAAGACAGTTATTTGTCTTCCTGCCCATAATATTATAGAACATAAATTGATAAAAAATGCAAGCTTGCCATCAGATGTGGCCAGAGTCTGAAAACAATTCCCAACTCCATAAATGTTTTCAAAAATTAAGGATTTGGTGTGTTCTGGTTTCAGTATTCACTAAGGTCATGGGTCTCTAAAGGAGAGGGGTCTGTTCCTTTCCAACTCATGAAGGCTGAAAGCACAGTTGAAAATATTTCTTTAGAAACTGTGTTGACTGGAGACAATCTTCTTGCTCGCAAATCTTACGGTCATCCAATTAAGTGCAGAAACTCCACTCACTGTTATTACAGAAGCTCTATTGCCTGCTCATGCTATGCTGCCTACATATGTATGTAAAAAGAGAAAGATATTTTCTACTCTGCTAATTTTCTAAAGACTAAAATCAGCAAAAGACAGCTGTTATATTAAGGGCAAAACAGGCTGATAAAGATAGATACCTTGTGAGATTTTCAGTTTTGCTTATATAGAGGCATCTAAAGTACATAAACCTGAGTGAAATCAAGGAGGCAAAAATACTTTAAGCGCATAGACTTGAAAATGTTACTGGAACATACACTTACCTTTAGGGGTCTGAGTACCTTTGAGGATCTGGTCCAAGACCAGGTTTGTGACAAAACAAGGACCGTGTGTCTTCTGTGTCACATCAAGCATCTATCAAAGACCATCAGGGACAAAGACCACAGGACTATTAAACAATGACTATAAAGTATGATATTTTGTTAAAGGAGATTATGAAAGAGTCATGGAGAAAAGGGAAAGATAAAGTTCTCGTTACAATGCAAATCCTTATTGATCACTTTCCTGGGTCAGAAAGTCTAAAAGAAGTTACTCAGAAAATTTGGCCACATTCACAAAGCCTTCCTAGCTCTCAGTGCCTGGGGATCAGAAACACTCTATTTGGGAGGTTTCTGTCTAACAGCTTCTTTGTGCTTGTCCACAATCTGCCAGCTGAAGGGCAGGGATAACAAATCCGAACCCCAACCGTTTCCAGCAGCATGGTGTAATGAGGCGAAATCAATTGAGTTTAACACACATCTTCTTTCTTCTCTTGCTTATATCACGAGGCAGCTGAGTTTGCAGATGTCCCCCTCTGCATGCTAGCATATGGCTGGAAGATCAGCGGAAAGCCTCTGCTGGACTTTTGTTCTGGCATAACTGACCTTCAAAGGCATAGGGAATCTCATTATATGAACACTACAAGTCAGATTGGGGAATGTATCACCTGGGCAAGATAGCTTTGAGGACTGCCCATCTTTCCATCTCTTCCTTCGCTGAGATTATAAATTAAATGAAGACTTTTACTCCTGCCTCTGAGTAATATGCTAGGGCTTGTTTTAAAATACCTTGAGCATTTGTATTTATGAGGGGCTTGAAATTTGGTCAACATAAATTATAAATTCTTCAAGAGTGTTATTTCATCTCTTAACTCATTGTTGTATCTCTGAGCAGGTTTCATGGCACAGTTCCTGCCAGAGCTCTGTAATTCACATTCCATTAGTAGAATGCATCCTTCCATTCAGTGCATTCTCTAGGCTCAATGTACCTTGAAAAGTCCAAGTCTATCTTAACATGTAATTTAGTTATCACCACACTAAGGCATTTGTTTATTTAAGTGCAATTTAAATTTCTGTATTGTTCTGGAGTCATCAGGTTAGTTTTATCTGAAGAAACTGTCAGCTTGCAATGAAATATTAGTAGCTATCCTGTAATTAATACCATTTTTTCAACACAGGAGCTGGCAGGAATGGTTTTCCTCCAACAAGGAAACCAAGAGGTTATTTCCTCTTTCTTTTTTTTTAGTAAAAATCATTAATTCAGAACCTCATATCTGAATAATCCCTGGTGCATAGGATGCTAATTTGAAAATACTGTGAATTAAACTTATTTTTGCCCATTTATTGCTTGGCTTGTTACATTAACAAGGAAACTGATAAGTTTAATTACTTTTATGAAAATGGAAGGGAACTATTATTATTTTGCTAAAGTGCTAATGGTAGTGCCATTTTAAACTAAACTAAAGCATACCACAGGCTAAGTGACATGCTTGGTAGGAAGCATATCAAGCAATGGAAGAGAATTCTTATTTATTAAGACAACATTAGCATTTTACGGTACAGAGATTGATTACTCAGCCCTGATTTGTTTGTTTCTCGCCTGCCATGCAGTATTCTCCTTTAAAGCTCTTGCATAATTCCCTGTTCCCCAACAGTAATAGTGACTATTTGATTCCATGATAGATTATGTAGCCTGTATGTAATCAAGAGCTGGTAATCAATTGTAATCAATTGAAGTAAATGTAAAAAAATATGTGATCAATTATGTTCCTAATTTAAAGACTTTTAAAAAGATGTTTACATGGTAGATTTTAAATAATATAGATTGTGTCATGGTTTTCCTCCCTGAGAAGAAAGTGAGGAATTCTTGTTTGTGGTTTGATTCTGTAAAGAATCCACTATCATGCATAGCATGAACATTTTATTGATTAATTATTAAGGCAGCTTCTCCCTTATTAAAATGACAGTTTTATTTTGTCCTCATTAACACTGTCCAGGTATGAATTAAGAAGCAATTCTGCCTAGGGTATACTCCCACATAAATATAACTCACTTGTTTAACTCCATTAATTGTCTTACGGGTTACTTTTAACTCCACACCAGTACAAACTCGAGGGGAATTCTCCCCAGAGAATTTAGGTAGGTCATCTGTCACTGAAACTCCATTGTTCCATGGTTTCCAGCTGCTGTTTTACAGACATGCAGGTGGCTCAGATGCTCTAGGGTATCTCAGGTGCCCACATTCAGGACAGTTGTCTAATCTGCTCTAGTCGAAGAAGGTCAAATCAAAATAGTCCATAAAGTCTAGTGAATGAGTCTTCCCATCGTTAAGTTATGCAAAAGGTCAGAAAAATGCCATTCAACACCTTATCTCGCCTGTATAAACAGACTGCACAGTCAGGGGTAACCATCCATACTGTAAGCATCCACCCTTCCTGTCTGGGATGTTGCTGACTGTAAGTGTAGCAAATAAGACCTCTGGTAGGACAATTAATCTCAAAAGAGAAGGAGTTGATGTAGTCTCACATTGGTGACTGCTTGGAGAAATAATATTTCAGGCTTTGGAATAAAACTCAGGAAATAAGGGTTTAGGTCCTGGCTCTGTCAGAGACTTCATATGAAATCCCTTAAACAGAATGGAGGATTATTTGCACACAAAAAAAATTTAGAGTTAAAAGTGTCAAGAAACAATTTTACAGATAAACTGCTGTGCTAGTTTTTGCACACAGCCCTTTTCCTGCTGGGCAGCATAGGGAACAGCTGCCACTAAAAGCCATTAACTATAAATGAAGCAGGAGAAAGAATAAAGCAGAAATATTTCGTAATTTGAAGTAGCTTGGTTTGTGGTCACAGTCTGAGTTGAGGTGGTGCTGCCTCTCCATTCTAGCATTAAGATCAAAAAAAGCCCTAAAATGGGGTGAAGGAGTTCAGTAACCTCCTCCTTATCTTGTTTGTTGATTAGATGTCATTTTTAAGTTGTCTGACCTGACTTCAGCACAGTAGATCCTCTCCGCAGGCAGACATAGGGACCAATGAACTTCTGAGATCACTCTGGAGCTTTTTCTCTGCAGTGCCAGGATGGTTTGGCGGCTGTACTCCCACTTCCCTTTCATACGAGAAACAAAACAAAAAAAAAACCTGCCAAAAAAAAAAGACATAATCTGAATAATTTTCTACAAGGTGGATGTCTGACCAAGACTAGCCCTAAGCAATGCCTCCATTCAGGGTTCAGCTCAGTTCAGAGATTTCACACCCAGGTTATGGGGTACTCCATCATTCTGCTAAATTGATGTTTCAAAGATGGAGGTGGTGCAACAAAAAGCAGCTTTATAGCCAAAGAGCAGGGGCACTCAGCTGCAAAGGAGACACCTCCACTCTTTCTCTGTCAGCTCTTTTGGGGCAGGAAATGTATTTTGATCTGATTATGAACAGGTCCCAGCTGAGGCAGCTCAAGATACACTTACTAAGATATAGTTAATCCACAGAGTGAGGGCAAATAATTGAAATAGTAAAAAAAAAAAAGGCAAGGGACTGATGCATAGCAAGAGGAAATAAATATTTTGGGGATGAAGTCCGGAGGTTCTTTAAAGTCATGGAATTAAAAGCCAATGAAGCTGAAAAGCAGCCAGTGGGAGGGATGGAGAATCTGGCAGAGGCTGAGGGAACATAAAAGTCTTGCCACAGAAGTAAAAGGATGGATGAAAGGGAAAAGGGACAGCGCCTAAAAATATGGCAAGTCCTCTAAATTAATGTTTCTGTGTAACCTGTCTAAGACAAATGACAAATTCCAGTATGACAAGGCCTGAAATGATCACTACACACTGCTTTTCTGTCTTTTGTGTACTCTATCCCAAATTAATGTATGGTCTATACCCTGTAATGGGAAAGTAACAGTTCTTTTCCAGAAGAAATTGGAAATGCCACATGCTTGAACACAGCATGAGTGACCCCTTTTCTAGAAATAGGGGCAGACCTGCCTGCCTGCCTCTGCAGGTTGCACCAATGGAGCAAGCACTGATGTACATGAGTAACCCTGCAAATGTGAGCAGCCCCCCTGCATCTCCTGTATGTATTTGGAGGAATAAACTATTGTTGCTGGAGATGGGATCCATTTCTCCTAATGCTACAGGGCAGACATCTTCACCTGAGCTGGTTGCCTGAGGCTGCCTTTGGAGGTAGTGGAGCAGAAAAGGCACCTTCAGAAGCCACTTCATCCTAAGGTAGACATACAGAAAACAAGCTGAGGGTGAGTAGCTCACAGGAACGTGTCTACATTATCAATATCTGTCTTTAATCAGATGAATCCCACCTATGCTGTCAGTGTCCTCAAACAATAGCTCACAAACCAGAGACTCAAGGCGAATTCAGGCATTGCACCTATCAACAGTGCAGGAGCTGCTGTCCCAACGTCTGCAGGATTTGCAGGTGCCGAGCAAGCACGCCACATGCTCCCTGTAACGTGCATTGGGTGTGACAGGCTCTGGAGAAATGGATTTGCAAAAGGCCACAAGCAAAGCAGGTTTGGATCTGCCCTCACGGGTAAGGCAGGGAATGCTTACTAAATGTTATTATTTCATTGGTGACAATGGGACTTAAGCAAGAGCTGGGTGCTGGCTTGCTCCATACTGTGCAGCAACAGCAGCAATGCAGGTTCCAGACTTCATTGCAGACACATCCAAAATGAGGGATTTTTAGGTGCAATGAGAAGAGGTTTTATGAATACCAGTGGAATCTGCCTTAGATTACATCTTGCTATACCTTCAAACCCTTAATTTCCATTTGTATCTCATTCCCAAACCCCCCAGAACACCTAAAATGCTTTTTCTTTGAATAAGTCAAGGCCTTAAAAACTAAAATACTTAGGAGTCTCCTATACTAAAAGAAGTGGTAGGTCTTTGGTAGGTCTTATCAAAAACCTGTCAGTCTCTTTCTCATGGTGTAAACTTCCCTTCCACATTAAAAATTGGCATTCATTATGAAAATAGAATGATTTGGGTAGAGGAATGTGTGTAAAAAAACTATAACTATGGTAGGATGTGGCTCATGCTAGATCTCGCTTTTTCTAGGTTTGAGACAAGTCTAATTCTGGGGACAGAGAAAAAAAGTGAAGAATCTTCATTTAAAAGAAAGCCACTTTTAAGATTAGTTGAATTTTATTTTGCTGTGTTTGTTATGTTTTCATGAGGAGCATCTCCGAGGTTTACAGTACTAATGTCAGAGCGAAATGGATTAAGAAACAGTGCAAGTGAAAGACTGCAAAGTTCATTTTATATGCAGTCACCAAAGGGTTTTGCAGTATGTCCCATTCATATTGTATCACAGGTACATACTTATTTGACATAAGTATATATGCAGAAGTTTTAGCACTATAAGAAATATCCTAAGATAAGCAGAATTGGTTCACAAAAAAAAAAAATGCATTTTTACTGAAACAATAGCTCTTAGCAACATTAAAATTTGAACATGAATGCGTCATTCAGAGCAAAGCAGTATACGTGTCTGTTACAAAAATTTTTCCTGCTCTGTCTCAAAGGCAAATAGGACATAAATGAAAAATAAAAACTATATGATCTGTAGTTTTTATTTCCCTTTTCAATGTTATTTCCTCACATTCACTAAAGGAGTGTTTTCAGCCACATGGAAATTAATTTTAGGTTTAGAGTAGGTAAGGTTTTACAAATCCTAAAAATGCTAACTTTTTTTTTTCAACTCCTTTTTTAAATTAGCCTTATAAATACGTAATTAAAACTTTTTGCAGTCCGGACTTTTCAGCTTCTTGTTGGCCCAAAAGGATTAGATGCATTACCTGCATTTTCGCAGTGTTCTTCCTTGTGTGTGCAATAATCACCCCTGAAACCAAGAGCTGTGGTTCTCAGCATTACTGTAAAGTTCATGACTTGTGCTACACACGTTCTAGGAAGAGCAGAAGAGAACCCTAGAAAGGACGCGGAGGATCAGTGTCATTCACTGTACGGGTACAACCTAGCATCAGTGTATACTGAGAGGCTGTGATACCAGTTATGAAGTTGTACTCACATGTTTTGCAGCCTGTCCGTCTTTGGAGCCATCCAACTGTAACTAAAAGCACCACTACACTGTGCAAGCAATTGTATTTGTGTGTTTTTACTGAATGTAACTGCAGAAAATACAAATCCCAGTAACATATACAGTATTTATTGTGGTGGCACCACATCTCACCTGAGGCTTCTATGCACCATGTTTATGCACTATGCGTAACCTAGGTATATATATAAAACACACATCAATTATGCATAATGTTAGTTATAACAACCCTCATAATCACATAAGCTTGAGAACTATTATCAACCATAGCCTTAGGATTATATTTCAGTTGTGGCTCTGATATGTCCCTCCACATGCTTTCCTTTTTAGGCAATATCATCTCTTTGACATACATTTCCACCTGGAGATATTCTGGTTCCCTGTGGGAGCATCAGCACACGCTTTAGAAATGCCTTTTTTCTGCTTCCTTACGTTCATATGCGTTTATGTCTCACTAGCTTTTTATTACTTTGTCTGCGACTAGCAAATTAGGAAAGTTAAGGTTATTCTGACGGTCGCCTCTGAGCGTAGTGTTGTCTCAAGTACTTAGGAATGTATGTTTACATGTTATATTCAGGTAGTTGCCAGTTTTCCTTTTTCTCCCGTTGAGCTATGCCAACAAGACCCATTATGTTGAAACTAGAGGGAAGCACCTTTTCTCTGCAGATATCCTCAAGCCTTTTTATTCATTAGCATGCACAGGTTTCCTTTGGGTCTGCCTACCCTGAAGTAAAGAAAGTTAGTTGCAAGCTATGAAGCCAACTAAGCCAACTTCATCTTTCTATTGTAGTGCAAAAAAAAAAAAAAGACATATTGATCAGTCTGGTGTAATAAGTTAGACATTTCACTTCCCCTTCTCCTTTTCTGCTCTCATAAAAGCAATTCAGGAAATATGAAACAGAGACAGAAGAAAAAAAGGTCTTTTTTGCTCCTAGGGTAATATCTCTGACTCTCTTAATGTTTAGAAGTATGACCAGAAAGGTGAGGGAGTCAGCAATGAAATAGCCATTCCAAAGAATGAGTGTTCTTTTGAGCAGGGTCAGCAAAGTATTTCCCATTTATTTCTCTGCAAGGCTTTCTACAATAAGCGTCGACAATCTGATTAGAATTGATGAAGTAAACCTGCATTGCTGGGCTGATAGAAGAAGTAGCTGGAAGTGTACTTTGAGATTCCACTGAAGTGACCTTAGGAGTTCTGGCATCTACCTCACACTTGTACAAGTCTCTTCAGGTGCCATCCAAATATCCCTGCCTTCATAAATATTTGGAAAGCTCATCTTCAGCTTTATGACATATAAAATCTTCAGTGTCATATATTAAACAAAAAGGTTTTGAGATGTAAGGTGCAAAAAAAAAAGTACAAAGGCAAATAGCGATTTTTTTCCTTTGCTACATCAGAAGAATGTTACCAGGGTTAAGGGGTCAATAAATTGTCCAGGTACAGAAGAAGCACCAAAGGATGTCAAGGTTATAGCAGAAAACAAAAATTTTTTTTTTTTTGCATCAGTGTTCACTGTAACATTTCTTTACAGGTGACAAGTCTGAGGAACTGTCTCAAATCTAGTTGTCAAGAGCAGGAATATAAAAAAAAAAATGATAGAATGAACAATAAAAATTTGCCAGGCCCAAACAATAAAGGGATTCAGATATGAAATTGCTGACCTACTGCCTGTGGTCTGTAACTGATTTCTTCGGTTTCTTTGATTTCTTCAACTCTGTTACCAAAGGTATAGAATATGTCAGGTGTTGTTTAAAAGCGTTTTGGGGGTCATCTGGAGAAATACAGATGAATAAATCTGTCTGTCATACCAGAAAACTGCTGAGAAAACTATGGCAAGGACTGATATTAACGAATATGTGGAAAAATCTCTTGGGAATAGGCTCTTGATATGGAGAAAGCCGTCCTGCACATGGCTGCAACAGTACTTTGGAGCTCATAAGCAGTTATAGGTGACCTGTATCTGGATCTTTGCAACACTTTTGACAAATTTCCTCATAAAAGACTCTCAAGGAAATTTAGTGAAGACAAGAGGAGGTAGAAGGTGCTTGAAAGTGAAGAAGCAAAGGGTAAGGATTCATGTTCAATTTTCATTATGAAGGAAGACCCCCAATGAGTTCCTCGAATGTCTGTTCTGGGACCTATATTGCTCAACATAGTCTGGAAAGATCTGGAAAATTATTGACTAATGAGACATGAGACTGTTACTGTGATGGATTTGTGTAGCAGGAGGGGCTATGGTGGCTGTTTCTGCAAGAAGCTGCTAGAAGTTTCCTCCTTGTCCAGTGGACCCTGCTGGCTTCAGGGTGAACGTGACACTGGCCAGAGACAAGTCAATTGGCAACAGTGATAACACCTCTGTGATAACATTTTTAAAAAGGGGAAAATAAGAAAAAAAAAAAGAAAATAAGTGAAATGAAGAAGCCGAAGCAGGGGGCAGACGGGGGAGGCATAAGCCTGTGTGCCTTGCGGCCCTCAACCCTCTGGCCTCCCGCCAGGCGGCCGGCTGGGCCCAACTCGGTCCGGCCCGGCTGCAAGAAGTGCAGAGGAGATGAGATGTGAAGAGAAACTGAGAGGCGTCTGCCTGAGCCAGTTGTGAAGAATTTCTTGTGAGAGGAACGGCTGCAGGTGCCAAAGTCAGTGAAGAAGGAGGGGGAGCAGTGATGCTGCTCCCGGCAGAGATTCCCCTGCAGCCCGTGGTGCAGCCCATGGTGGAGCAGGCTGTGCCCCTGCAGCCCATGGAGGTCTCCGGAGGAGTAGAGATCCACCTGCAGCCCGGGGAGGACCCCACATTGGGGCAGGTTAATGCCTGAAGGAGGCTGTGGCCCGTGGAGGGCCTGCACTGGGGCAGCTGTTCTGCAGTGACTGCACCCCGTAGAAGAGATGACCCACGCCAGAGCAATTTCACGAAGGACTGTAGCCCATAGGAGGGACCCCACGCTGAAGCAGGGGAGGAATGTGAGGAGTTCTTCCCCCAAGGAGGAAGGAGCAGCATAAACTGACCATAATCCCCATTCCCCATTTCCCTGTTTGCCGCTCAGAGGGGGAGGAGGTAGGGATAATTTAAATGAAGTTAAGCCCAGGAAGAGGGAGGGTTGAGTTCTTACGATCTGGCTTTTTGTTTTTTTCCTCATTATTCTGTTTGGTTTTAATAAATTAAATTAGTTTCCCCAAGTCCTAACTGTTTTGCCTATAACAGTAACTTGTATGATCTCTCCCTGTCCTTATCTCAAATCTCTAATTTTTTGTTATACTTTCTCTCCCCCATTTCCTTGGGAGGTGGGGAAAGTGCATGAAAGAATGTGTAGCTTGGTTCTGAACGAGAGCTAAACTACAACAGTTACTCACATAGAGAGATATTCAGAATAGTAAAAAGTAAAACTAACAGCTACAAGGAACAAAAGAATCTAAAAATAGTGACTGACTGGACAATCAAATTGCAGATTAAAGTCGCTGTCATTGAATGTGAAACACTCCAGATGAGACTCCAGATAAGACAAAAAATAACTCAAGCTATGCGTATGATACAATAGACTCTAAACTAACTATTGCTGCTTAGGATAGTTCTCTGAAAATGCCAGCTCAGCTGTCAAAATGACAAAGAAAATGGTAGAAATTATTAGGAAGGAACAGCAAAAAAATAAAGAAAACTAATACCATCATAATGACACTGTAATAATAGGTATTTTTCTCACACCTTGAGTGCTCCAAATGGTGGTCTGCTGATGTCCGAAAAAAAAAGGTACTGTGGAGCTAAAAAGAGAATAGAGAAAAGCAAAAATGTGGTCAGAAGCAAATAATGAGAAAGGAAAACTAAGCAGCCTAGAATTTTTCAGCTTTCACGTAGAAGAGGGATATGGCAAATGTCCAAAGCCATGAACAGTATAAAGAGGATGAGGAAGGAAAAAGTATTCAGGTTTCTCAGAATACAATAAATCAGGATTTTCACTGAGGCAGACTTAAAATGTGAAAAATGAAAGTGCTTTTCACACACCACCTAATTCGGTGAGGAAATTCCTCGCAGCAGCGTTTTGTAAAGGCAAACAAAAGAATGGGATCAAAAGATTAAAGTTCCCAAAGCACAGGTTAGTGGAAGACATAAGTGGTATATCAAGAGAAAAAAAATTCTGCTTTGCCCAGTTCCCATGTTTTTCTGAGCATCTGCTACTGTCCATGACTAGATAGGAAATACTGCTCCTGGTAGATAGGTGGTGTGATCCTATAATACTGTTCTTAGAAAGCTATTTCTGTTCCTATGCCAGGGTCTGATAACTGTCACCATATGAGGTGCTTCTTTCACACCACAAGAAAACTACCAGGGTATAATTCATCTAGAACCTGTGCTTTAAGGATCCTCTCACTCTTCTTTTGTTTTCCCTCCTGAAACCCTTCCTGTACAATAGTCCAAATTCCAGACCTTTTAGAGCATACTGTGAAGTTAAGCCAGATGATGTAAGAACACACTATAGAGACAGTGTGATGTTGGTTGCCATTTATTACTTGGAGAATTAAGGGGTTTTTTTCCTTCATTAAGCCTTTGCATGGAAAATTAGGATGTGTAGATGGAATTACTGTTGTATATCAAGCCAGCCTATTCAGTACAAATGCACAGCTTGGGCCTTATGGCTACGTAAGGGCCAACATTGGAAGCCTCTTCTAATAGAAAGTCCGAGCAAAGTCCACCATCTCTAGCAACTATCTGCAGGTGATCTCAGCCTTCCCTTTTATGGGAAGGAGGGAGGAAAGACCCACAGAAATACGTCCTTACAAAGTTTGAAAATTACATATATACAGGCAAAGATTCTGTAAGAGACAGAGCCCAATAAGAGAGCAACTCACCTGCCATCTCACAGGACTCATGAAACTGGCTTTGCAGAGTGAAGGTGTCAGTAAGCTTTGGATAATGTATGATCATTGCCTTGCTGATGTTAATTGGTATTTTAAGCCAAATTCTCTTCATTATTAATACCAAGGTATTGGAGTTTTTTAGGTTTCCTGGATTTCCTGGATTAATACCAAGTAGTAGTCCAACTACTGAGCTTTTCCCATCGTGAAACTGTGTTTATAATGGTTTACACCTTTGCCAAAATTTATTTATCTGCATGAACTTTTCTACATTGATTGTCTGCCTCTATGAATAATTTCATACAAAAAGATTTAGCCACTTATGAGAATAAGTCTAAGAAAAATATTTTCTTCTCCAAGCCAAACTCTAGAACTCAATAAAACCCAACAGCTAGGAGGACAGACTTAAAATGAGGTGAGCAACAGCCACTGTTTCAAGGTATAATGTAAACTATTCAGAAAGTATATAACTTCTGAATGTGAAAAATCAGATGCTCAGAAGTCACAAACACTTTTAGATTTTAATGCTTATGTCCCATCTGTAAAATGGAAAACCAAAGTACCAGCCCTTATCTCAGGAATGTAGTAAAACTAAGTGAAAAAGAAAAAAAATAACAAAGTTTGCAAAATACTTGAGTGTATTTCTGGAGAAGAAATGGAATGGACCATTCTCTCTGTAACACAGGGTAAGAACAGTGCACGGTATCCAAGGCAGAGTCACTGAGCCGTGCAGAGGAATCAAACTGTTGACAAAGTCCTGTTTCTTTAGGGTGCTGAATGTATCAGGATTTTCTGAAAAAGAAAAAAGACAGTATTAAACCAATTAAAGAGTGTATCAACATGCACATGCACAAGGGAACTGAATTAAGATTGCACTGTCAATGTTAATTCTCTTATTTCATAAATTTGGGTTGCTTTGCAACCTTAAGTTATTCTCCTAACCACATTTACTGGTGTGCAATTTAAATAGAACAAGCTGAAGAAAAACATACAGCTCTCTCAATTTGCCTACATTTCCTCTCTTTTCTTAAATTAGAGATGACAATAGCTTTCTGACAAAAAAAAAAACCCAACCATTCAATAAAAGACTTTAAAACAGCCGAAGTGCTATTTTTGTCACCATCTGCTCAATTATATTTTGTGCTAGTAGCAGTTTTCCAAGCACAGGTACGGCTTCCTTGTTGGAAAATGGTTCGTCTCTGTTAAGGGAAAGTCAAAAACCTTAACTTGTGACTGGTTTGGGTTTTTTTTTTCTTTTTTTTCA